>JAYESA010000014.1:94698353-95013353 GCA_036927795.1 Iris macrosiphon
TCAGGCCATAAATCTTGTATCAAGTTCCCAAGCCGATCACATGTTAAAGTTGGTACTCACTCACTTCGTCATTAGTATTCACTACCAGAAAAAGTCAAATTAGCGACGTCTAAAAACGTTGCTAAATAACCAAAAATCGTCGCTAATTTTGTTTAGCGACGTAATTAGCGACATTTTAAAGCAGTTGGAAAAAACCAATTCGCTAAAACAAAAAACGTTGCTAAACGTCGCTATACCGACGTATTTTAGCGACTTTAATGTGTCGCTAAATTTAGCGACGTTTAGCGATGTCGCGTCACTACATAGCGACGTTTATTGAAGTCGCTAAACGTCGCTAATTAGCGACTTATATAGCGACGTTACACCGACGTCTTTAATGACCTGGCAATACTGCCATGTCAGCAGTTTGCGACGAACATCGACGATTTTAGCGACGTCATCAACGACGTATTTAGCGACTTATTACAATATCGCTAATTAGTAACATATTTAGCGACGTAAGTGAACGTCGCTAAACGTCGCTAAAGGTCGCTAAAAACGTCGCTAATTTTCAAAAAATAAAATTGCATTTATGGGTTTACCAACCACCTTGGGTTCATTATCATGTATATGATGGTAGTAAAAAAAATTGAATAAGAACACAGTAGCAGCACCAAGGGGAAAATTTCTAGTGCACTAGGTAAATACAGGTCAAGTATCAGTCATCAGTTGTAAACCAAAATATGAATAATATAATAAAATTTGAAGAAAAGAAAGCATCCACCAAATCTCATCGTAAACTTAAAGAATATGGCAAATTTATATCCATACAATCGCATCCTAAATAATAAAAAAAATATAAATATTCAGTAATTAACTATACTACTACGGATCTGCAGGAGGCTGACCACCGGCGCGCTTGAAGGATAAAAACTCCTCATACTCGTCCCGTAGAATCGACACAGATGTCGATGGAGAAGGCAGTGACGTTGGTGGAGTCTGTGTCGATGTAGGTGCACCAGGAGGCCGTGCCCGCTCCAAGTTTGCGAGTCGCTGGTTGTAAGAATCCAGGGTAGATAACAGCCTCGTACTGCTATGAACCATTGAATCCTGCATCATCGTCAACCTCTCGCCCATTGATACCTGTGACGCCTGCAGCTCCATGATGTTGCGGTCATTGGAGGCTCTAATATTATTTGTCAATTCCCGGAGCTCCGTCATTATGTGGTCGAGCATATCGAATCGTGCGATGAGCATCGGATCGTCCGCCTGCGGCTGGGACCGGGGCTGCTCCTACATCCTTCGCAGTAACTCGTCACGGAGAGACGCAATCTGACGGTCAACGGCCTCCTGGACGGCCTCCTGGACTCTGGCCGACGACTGTGAGGGCTGCGACTGCGAGGGCTGTGTGGAATGTACAGCTGTCGGGGAGGCCCTAGATGACTGCGTCGCAACCAGGGTGCCATAAGAGCCCGTACCGTAGTACATACCCCTCTAGAGACCACCAGCAGCGGTCACCCACAGGTCGTCCGTCGAAGGAGCTGGAGCGGGCTGCGACGAAGTACCAGCCTCTCCAGGTGTAGGTGCACTAGCAGTCGCCCGCTCACGCATCCTAAGATACTCGGCCTAGAAAGGTTTGAAAACTCGATAATTGTCTAAGTTATATTAAAATTAACACAAAGTAAAGTAATACTTACATAGGTCTGCGAGGCCCTCTCATCAATGAGATTTCTGTCCTTGCGATGGGTTGGCAAGAAGACGGTCACCATGTTGGCATCCTCACCCCTCTGTACCTGTTAAAAATATATTATTTTGTACTAAACTTAAATATTTTTTCCTACTACAATTTTATGGTACTTATATTAAAATAATATAATTTAAAAGAAAAACATACCAAATGACGGAAATGTTCCGTCATCGGAATCGAGCCACCATGCCACTTGGCAGCATTCTGCCTAGCCGCCTTGGCCTTCTCAGACCTTTCCTTGTAGCTCGGATCGTCGAATCTAGCCCTCATCGCAGTCCACTGCTCAGGCATGATCCAACCTTGGATCGGTTTTCCAGCACGATCACGAGCCTTCTGGTCATCCAGAGCATCTCGGATAAGCTTGGCGGCAACGGTCGGAATGACCCGCTCGATCAACTCGGCCCGGTGCGGAGGATAAAATATGTTTGCTACAATAAATAATTTAGTAAGTGAGCATCACGGATAAGTTATATAATATACATAAATTAGAGGATTTATTTAATATACTTTTACCTGGAAGTGCGCAAACCAGAATGCCTTCCTCTCCTCCGGAGCCTCAGAGTAGTTGATCCAAGGGCCACCGTAGTTGTTCCTCAGAAATTGGCCCAGGCGTCTCTGAACCGACGATGGACGATATCTATACAGAGATAATAATTTAGAATACTAAAAAAGTCAATATACGATGAATAAAGAAATACACGATATATATTATACTAAACCATCTAATTGACTTACTTTGTACCGTCGGACCAGATCTCTGTCCTAGTCTCCTTCGGAAGTGCGCATGGAGGATCTTGCTGATGCTGGGACAACGTGGGCACGACCTCCTCGACATGCTCATCTGTCCCCATGGTTCCGTCAACAGGAGGAACGCTGGACGAGGGTGTACTATCACGCCTGGAACTACTCGTCCCAACAGTCGAAGATGTGAGTGATCGATGTACTGGAGTACTGGGCGATGATGATCCGGAACCCACAGTAGGCAGTACCGGAGGAGCATTATGTCTACCTCGGGACCTGCTGAATCCTCCACGTCATCATGTCATATCTGATAACAACATATAATAAATATAGAGAAACACAAATATATAGTACATTCTACAGTCGAAATGTGATGCATATCTCAAAGCATTCTACAGTCAAAATATAATACATATATTCGTTAATGGAATATATTTTACAGTCAAATTATAGTTACATTCTACTTCGTCAATTTTCCAGCCTTGATCTACATTCTACAGTCAAAATATAGTTACATTCTACATGCAATATATTTTATTTTCAATCATCTTCAGAAAATTTATCTTGTTCGCCTTCCTCGTCCTCCTCTTCCTCTTCCTCGTCTTCACTTTCATCTACTTCGTCTTCCTCTTCGGATAATTCTATATCTTCTATATTAATACTCGTGAAATGAGTAACTTCCGTTGAGTCCACATCTACAATATTTGTTACAAGAGGTAGATCGTCCTCCTGATAAGCTATTTCGTCAATGTCAAAGGTATTTTTAGCTTTAGTCTTACATACTGCCCACCAATCCGACCTCGCTGTCCCCCGTCTAGGATAAGTTATGAAGTACACGAGCTGAGCCTGACTTGATAGGACAAATGGTTCGTAGCCTTGATATCTACGCTTGTAGTTTATATCCACAAGGCCATGCTTGTCAATTTTCCAACCTTGATCTTGAATCGGATCGAACCATTCATACCTGAATAGCACGATATTAGCAGGTTCTGTGCCATAATTATATGTCAACTCCACAATCTCTCGTAAGATGCCAAAAAAATTATTGTCCGAATTGACGTCTTTGTAGTTCGAAGATTTGATACACAAACAACTATTTTTCGTGGAATCAAGATCCAGAAAGCTGTCTCTGATAGGAGCATTTGTTGACTTGAACCTGAACCCATTCACACAGAAACTTGGCCATATTTTTACCGCAGTAATTGGTCCCTTGGCTAGAGTTCTAATAGATTCAGTCTCGGGTGTTATTAGACGATCGACCTAAATACCAAAGTAGCGATAGTAAGTTATTTGTTTTGCAAGTGCAGAAATAAAAAGTAATTACCAAGCATCTTACATATGCGCTCAACCAAGAAGGAAAATGGCATCTCATATCTTGTTCTACTTCTTCGTCTGTTATGTAGGGTCTAACCGACCTCAACTCATCATTATATGTGCTGAAAAATAATGAAGCAACTGCTGATTAGTACCATAATAGTATCTTATACTATTATATTGAGATGATGTAAATGTGGACGTATTAATTAATTACCCCTCTAGCTTCTCCACTTCATCCTCGTCGCAATTGAGTAATATATACAATTGAGCAGCCCTTAGCTCATCGTCATTCAAATATCTCTTCTTCATTTTTCTCGAAGGCTTTCCGGACGTATTGAATACTTTGAGTGTTACGGAGGGATGGAAATTCTGGCATAATAACTCAAATTTTGGCAGTCTGGCATAAACACAGACTGTCGAAAACTTTGCGTATACTGCCAGTCTTGAATTTTACGCCTTGGAATGGGATTCCAGCGTAATGTTCAAGTTTTTGCAGTCTTGGCGTAAAGCACAGACTGTTAATTTTTTTGCATATGCTGCAAGATCTGTAATGTCCAGTTATAGGAACTAATGTATTTTTCTTGCACTCTTGCAGTTAACTTGCATGTGTCCCCGCTAGCCGATGTGATGGGTTCTGTCGCCGGGATGCTGCACTTCTGATCTTTACGGCAGGCAGGGGAAGATATTTCATCTGAAAGGAGTGGACCAGGGGTCGTTTATCAGCCACCCTACCGGCAATGTGACGATGTTCAGGGCGCTGTACCCGGCCAGTGTCCCGAGTGAAGACAGTTTAGTGATCCAGCCGGTTCAATTACCGACTTTCTGCAATGATTTTATGGGGCGCGGGGGAGTATACCCTAAGGTGAACCCTCGGACAGGCGGGTGGATCACCCCCACAAATCTTCGATGGGCTCGCTTAGCTGGTTGGGCCCTGAAGTATTTTCAGACCGAGTTGGAGAGCATTGGTCTGTTTGCAGCTGTGAGTGCCACCAGTGTTGGGTTGCCTCTCAACCCCAACCTGTTTCTTGCACTGATGGAGCGATACATCTCGCTCACCGGGACTTTTGCCACTCCACTGGGGGAGTTGGGATTGGCCCTCCACGAGATTGCAGAGATCTCAAGACTGCCGATGGGGGATACTCCATATGAAGAGTATGTTCCCACGAACCGGGAGCTGGAGGATTCGGACCCTCAGGTAGTAAAAGTGTACCAGGAGCTGATGTGCCACTACCTCGCTTGCACCACCTTTTATGGTGAGCCTTCAGATTTGGCTCATGTTAGTAAATGGACATCCTACCTCTTCTTTTATCGGTCCAGGACTGCTAAGCCGGAGAAGGTATTGGAAGGCAAGGATCATCCTTTGAATCCTCTGAGCGTGCTTAATGCTCAGGTAGTTGACGATCTCATGGAAGACGCTGGGGCTCCGGACTTGATCCTCGACGAAGGGATAGGAAAGTATCCCATAGGCACTAAGGCCTATAGTTATTTGAGGCGCTGCCGCAGGCCTCTGTCCAGGGAAGCTCAACTAGCTGGCTTCCTCTCCATATGGCTGCGTCGACTGGTTGTACCCGGCATCACATCTGCGGACCGTATTCACCGCAATACGCTCTGTCCTGCAGTGCGTTTGGTGTTCGGGGCAAGACTGGGCTTGCTCCCTGCCATGGTGTGCCACATTCAAGCTGGCTTGAGGGCCATGACCGACGGGCTGCTCGCCGATAAAACTCGGCGTGATAGCTTTCCCAGGGTAGAATTAGCATACCTATATCTGATGGGATGGTTAATTCTTCATAACCCCAGGGTTATGTCTCCCGGCTCTGGCAGTAGTTCGGGGGCTAGTTTCTTGTTGAACTACCAAAAATCCTCCTGGAACGTGACCACAGTTATAGACTGTCGGCGGGCACTGAATCTTAGTCACAGCTGGAAGCTCTTCTGCATTGTTCCCCTTGTACATCTCAATCAGCAGGGGATCAGACTTCAGGACGTAGGCGACGGGAAGACCGTTCTTTCTCCCGAGTATTTTAATTGGTTGGTCTGCATTAGACCTTCCCACCTACTGTACAGGAGTGAAGACCATTGCTTCTTCGGGCCCTACTTGCCTAGTCGGTTTGCCAGCCAATTCGGGTACGACCAGTTGCATATGGGCAATGCCGTCACCAGCTTTAGGTCCCGGGGCGGACTCATTGATGGAGCCAGAGGATGGCGATATTTCATCATGGGTTGCACTGAAGCGACTTTTACCGTGCCCGTCATTTCACTCTCCACGGAGCTGCGCATTCTCCACTCGTATGCCCAGTTCTATGTGGCAACCAACACTTTCTATCGCAATTTTGACATACATGGAAGTTTTAGGGTGTCCTCTTCCAAGTCTGGGGGAAGAGTCGAAGTCCCCTCGGTTTCTTCTGACGAGGGTGAGGAGTCCGTCAATCCAGATGAGCCTCTGTTGGCGGTATCGAGGGGTGAAGTACCTCTGCCTGCAGGGCCTTTGGTAATCTCTGGGAAGCGAAGGTCTTCTACTCCGAAGGAGACTTACCCTCGCAAGAGGAAGAAGAAGATGGTTATTCGTCCTCTCCGGATTCCTGGTATTGAGGCTCCTAGAAGTGAGCCTGCATCTCCCCATGTCGGGGATGATTCTTTGATTGGAGGTTCCTCGCCTTTTAGAGAGGGAACCTCGACAGTCCCGGCTGGCGGTGCCAGAGAATTCCTGTTGGAGGCTGCTGTCGCTGCTACTGCTTCAGGTAGTGGAACGAGATCGCCTTCGGGGCCGAGCCAAATGAGGATATCTTTACCCAGGTCAGCATCGGGAGAGACCCCTGCCGTGTCTTTAGGTGCATCCAGCGAGATTCCAGCTGATGAACCTCGGAGGGATCTCGGCGAAGATTCGGAAGAGTACTTGCCGATATTCGGAAGAGCACCCCCTTCTCCAGGTATGACAGCTTGCCTAACATCACTAAGAAATGATTTAGCTGTACTGGCCACGGACGCGACATATACACCATTGGCCATGGGTAAATGTCGTCTTTTATGCCTCTTCTTTTAGGAAAATTAACATTATGCTGATATTAACTTCCTTTTGTCTTCTTTTTAGGGGAAGACCTCTTCGGGGAGGGCAGTGTAGATGCGCACTTTGGCTCTGTGTCAGGTCCTGGCGGTGACACGGATATGCCAGATTTTGAAGAGGAAGCATCTTCGGGTGCCGGCTCGCCTGTCGAAGAGATTCCGATATCTCAAGAGGAGGACGAGCCTGTTGTTGTGACAATGCCTCTTTTGAGTACGCCGGTCACTTCGTCCGGTGTTGGCGCTTCTTCTTTTGTCACACCTAATGTTGAGGCGACGACCGTGGCAACATCGTCTGCGGTTGTTCTTGGAGGGGGACTGGCCACTATCGCGGCCACTCCCAGCGTCCATTCGGGTCTAGCTGCGGTGATCGCGCAGTACACTAGTATCTTCTACACCACCTTGAAAATGTTAATATCAATGGTGTTGGAGAAGAATTTGGGCTTTGCGACGCTGAGGAGGTCCTTCCAGGCCTCTATAGTGCCGATCCGAGAATTCAACGACACTGGGGTAGCTGACGCGCTGGAGAAGATAGTTAATGGTTTGGAGCAATCCATTAACGAATACTTGCAGCTAGCTCGAGGCAGCATTGACGGTCTCGTTCAAGCAAGGTACGACTCCCTGACTGCACAGCTTGCTGAACAGATGGCATCCCTGAATAAGTCCATTGAGGCTCAGCAGCGGGAGATGGACGAAGAATGTGTCCAATTAGGGTAGGTCGTTCTTGAGTTGACCCGGTGCGAAGCCGAATATGAGGAAGCGGCAGCGCAGGCCCGCATATTGAAGGATGAGCTCGTTCGAGTAGAGGCGAAGGCTCTCTCTTTATCAGCAGCCCGAGATGTGCTGAAGGAGTGACGGGCGACTGTTCAGCAGAATCTGGCGCGCGTAGGTGCTTTCCACTCAGGTTTTGTGCGGGCTCGGTCTGAGCTAGCTGCTTTGGACAACGATGCGGCACAGTTGGAACGGGTTCGTGCCGATGTCTTGAACTCTCGGGATGAGAGGATGGTTTCTCTGGCGTAGCAGATTCGCGACCTAACCGCTCCCCCCAAATGATGTACTTTTTTTGCTTTTTAATGTACTTTCGCTCTTTTTTGATAATAATAAAGATGCTTTCATCTGATTTTGTGGACCCATCATTTCGAAATATAAATAACAAGTTTGGGTGAAAGTGATATCAGAGATAATATGGACGTGATATACTCTCGGTAAGTTTTAGCAGGATATATCTATTCAGAGGTAATATGACCATGATAGAATACGATCCCACTAGTTTCGTTTTGGAAGTAGTTTTGTCAGAATGAGGTTTCCGCCATATTCCACTTGAGCAAAGTAGGTTAAGCATAGTACCTTTTCAGGAATTTGCCATTGATATGAGCCATTAACAGGTCTCCATTAGGCTTGGCTAACCTGTAAGCGCCATTTGAGAACATCGTCTCGATCACATAAGGGCCTTCCCATTTGGGCTGGAATTTGCCTTTACTCCTGTGAGTAAGAATCATCGGCCTTCTCACAGCTATGACTAGCTCGCCAACTTTGAACACTCTTTCCTTTACTTTTTGATTAAAAGCTCTGGAAATGCGTGCTTGGTATAACGCGATGCGCTGTTGAGCTTAGAGGCATTTCTCGTCTAATCCTTCTAGCTCTTGAAGCCTTAACAGGTCATTCTTTTCTTGAGTCAACTCATTAGCCACGGCTATCCTGAGTGACGGAATCTGGATCTCGATGGGGAGAACTGCTTCACTCCCGTAAACTAATAAGAATGGGGTGCAACCTGTCGGTGCTCGTACTGTTGTGCGGTACGCCCAGAGACATTCTCCCAGCTTCTCATTCCAATCCCTCTTGTTCGAAGAGACGAACTTTTTCAAGAGCTTCATAATGGTTTTGGTGAATGCTTCCGCCAAACCATTAGCAGCAGGATTATATGCAGTAGAGGCCATATTTTGTATCCGATTTTTATCGCAAAATCGATGAAACGCTTGGCTAATGAATTGAGGCCCATTGTCATGAATTATTCTCCGGGGTATCCCGAAGCGATAAATGACATGATGCTTGATGAAGCTGATCACATTAGATGCCTTCACCTTAGCAAGAGGGATCGCCTCTGCCCATTTGGAGAAATAATCCGTGATAGCCAGTATGAACTGGTGACCTCTGGAAGAAGACGGGTAAATAGGACCAATGATATCCAAACCCCATGCTTCGAAAGGCCAGGACGCAACCGTAGGATATAGATGTTCAGGAGGTTGATGGATAAAGTCTGCATGGACCTGACAGGCTCTGCACTGTCTTGCATACTTTATAGCATCTGTGATCATAGTAGGCCAGTAATAGCCCATTCTCCTGATGCGATCCTGTAGCTTAGGCCCAGGTTGGTGCGCTCCGCATACGCCATCGTGAGCTTCACGGATGATCCGCTGTGCCTCATCATCTGAGAGACATCTCAATAGCAGTCCGTCGTAGGTCCGGCAATATAGACACTGTGAGGATGCCTCGAAATAGAAGCGTAATGATCGTCTTTTGACGGATACTGCTTCTTTAGGGTCCTCCGGCAAGATTTCGTATGCTACGAAATCTATAAAGGGACTTCTACAGTCTCTCCTGGAAGGATCTGTGTTCACAGCGTGGCTGCATTCTATGTGAAAGTTATTTTACACACAGAATAAATCTCTGCTAAGAAGTATTACCGAATTCTGCCTTCTTATAGGAATAGCTAAACCTGTAGCTAGACTGGCTAGGGCATCATCTTCCAGATTCTGAGATCGGGGCATATGTTCCAGGAAGAAATCTTTGAATGTCATGGCTATCTTGACCATTGCTCGGTGATAGGGGATGAGGTCTGGATTACGGACTTCATATATTCCTCTGACTTGATTGACGACCAGCAAAGAGTCACCGAAAGCTTCCAGAGATTCGACGTTCAATTCTTTAGCGACTTGGAGCCCGATTAGTAGAGCGTTATACTCTGCCATATTGTTAGAACATGGCTCGCTAAGAGAATATGCTCGGTAGATGACGAGTTTGTCAGGAGTAACCAGGATGATTCCTACTCCCGAAACCACGTTTCCCCTGGGACCAGTTCTGGAGGCACCATCGAAGAATAGTTGCCATGCATCGCCTTCCATTGCGAAATTACACTCTACAACTTCGTCGGGAATGTCTTCGTACAGTTTGGAGGCCTCCTGGACGGATGAGAAGCTAGAAAGTCAGCCAACGCTTGGCCTTTGACGGACTTCTGAGGGACGTACACCATGTCATACGGTATTAATAATATCGCCCAAGTTGCGAGTCGGGAATTAAGAACACTTGGCTTGTTCATCAGTACCCACAGAGGATTGACCCTGGAGATTATGTGAATGGTTTGGCCTGTGACATAGTGCCGCATTTTTTGGATAGCGAACATCAGAGCCAAGCATTCTTTCTCCACTGGGTTGTACCGGTGTTCGGCTCCGACCATCATCCTGCTGAGGTAGTATATAGCCTGCTCATGGCCCATATCGTTCTTTTGCGTGAGAAGAGCTCCCAGAGAATGATCCATCGCTCGAACATACAGCACAAATGGTCTTCCTATGACTGGAGGCACCAGAACTGGCGGGCTAGTGAGGTAGCGTTTGATATCACCGAACGCTTGCTGACAGGCTTCGTCCCATACGAAGGATACACCTTTCTTTATGAGACGAGAAAAGGGCTGACATCTCCCAGAGTGGTTAGATTTGAATCTCTGGATATAAGCCAGATGACCTTGAAATCCCCTGAGTTCTCTCAGATTACGGGGCGGTCACATTTCTAAGATGGCCTTGACTTTATCAGGGTCCACTTGAATGCCTTTGGCGGTAATGACAAATCCCAGGAATTTGCCACTAGATACCCCCAGAAAGGACTTTGTAGGATTCATTTTGAGTTGATGTTGGCGCATCAATTCAAATACTGTCTTCAAGTCTTGGATGTGATTGTCCTTGAGGCGGCTTTTGACAGCTACATCGTCCACGTAATATTCCACTGTCTTGCGTAAATGCTCATGGAATATGTTACTCATAGCCCGTTGGTATGTAGCCCCGGCATTCTTCAATCCGAAGGGCATCATCGTATAGCAATATACCCCCAATGGTGTCCGAAAGGCAGTATGCTTCTCGTCCTCAGAATGCATCTTGATTAGATTGTATCCTGAAAATCCGTCCATGAAAGACATAAGTTCAAAACCGCATATATTGTCAATCATGACGTCTGTGATGGGAAGAGGAAACTCATCCTTGGGGAAGGCTGCGTTCAGATCTCGGTAATCGATGCATACACGTACTTTCCCATTTTTTTTCATGACCGGGACAACATTGGCGACCCAGCCGGGATGTTGTTCTTCTCGGATGAAGCCGCAGGCTATCAACTTCTTGACTTCAGCTTCGATGGCGTCCATCATATCCGGGCGGAACCGGCGTTGGTGCTGCTTCCCAGGCTTCGAATCAGGCAATATATTGAGCTTATGAGTGGCCACTTTTGGATCAAGGCCTGGCATGTCCTCATAATTCCACGCAAAGACGTCGATATATTCTCTTATCAGCTATATAACTTCTTCCCTTTCTGCTTCGGAAAGATTGTTACTGATAAATATCGGCTTTGGCAAAAGTTCATCCCCAACGTCAATCTGGATAACTTTATCTTCAGTGGGAGGTTCTCTTTGCTCGAAGCGGAACTCCCATTGTGTATCCATTTGCTGAGCCCAAGCGTCATTCTTAAACAGTTCAGATTCTTGTTCGTCTGCTTCGAAGGAGTCTGTCACTACCATATTTACTGATAATGTTCGTTCGAGAGCATGAGATAAGTTGGAGGGCGCTGAGCCATTTTGAGAAGAGGAAAAGATATCCTCGTTTGACTCAGGAGCTGCGAGGGAGGTGGTATATCCTAACCCGAAACGAGTTCGTTGATAGTAGGGATTGCTGTGCAGCGGCATTCGTCTACCTTTCCCGAAGTTGAGACCTGGTTCCAGCTTCATGTTATAACCCATACTTTACATGATCTTCAAAGCTTGCGGGCTGTATCTGTGAACCCGTATTTTACCGGCATCGTCGTCGGGAGAATCTTCTTGTGCAGTCGGTCCATTATGCATGCGGCCGAAGACTATCGAATGCTGACTGCTGCAAGTAGGCGGGACAATGAAGATAGAATCTTCAAGCGGTCCATATGTCGTGGTGACATTGGATGATGACGCCACTTCCCACACATACGGATGATAGAAATCTATAGCTTCCAAGAATTTTTGTGCTATAGGTTCTGTATCGTCATGGGGAGAGGATTCCTGGTTCAGAATTTGAGCGTCAATATACTGGAAAAAAAGATGTTTATTATCATCTGAAATTTCGTTCCCGGTTGTATTTACATCGATCGGCTGCCCGCTGTGCCGAAGGTTGATGACCAAGGTTGGAGGCTTCTAGTTCAAAGTGATCACTAGAGGATCACCCCCTTTTCCTGATCTGGTTTTGTTTTGGTGGATCACCATAGGCTCTATGGCTTTTGGACGAGTAGTCCGTCCCTTCACCTTGATTGACAACGGTTGTTCGGCAGAGGGTTCTTCTGGCTCCTGGTGGGATTCCTTATCTGCTTCGGCTGTCACCTCTTCCGTGTAGTCTTGAGAGTACAATACGGCATCGGAGTAGTAGGATTCTACTCCTCTAAACGGGTTCAGGTCAGCAAACTCTGTTTGTACTGTTCCTTGTGCGTCTACATATTTAAAGCATTGATGTAGAGTTGAAGGAACAATGTTGTGGTCGTGGATCCAAGGTCTGCCCAGCAGAATATTGTAGGACACCTCTGAATCAATGACATAACATGTGGCCACTGATCTGAGGTTGCCGATCTGGATCCTCAGGCGAATTTTCCCCAACGGCTTACTCTTTCTGGCGTTGAAACCCACAATCGTAGTGGTGGTGTAAGCCAATTCGCTGGTAGGAATCCTCAGCGGTCTGAGCAGACTATAAGGAATGATGCTGATTGATAATCCCAGATCTATGTGAATTCGGTCGACCTCTATGGAACCGATGTACCCGGTGTAATAGAGGGGTCTGTCATGCCTGTTGTGTTTTAACAGCATGTCATCTTGAGTGAAAGTGATGTTCGGGACCACCTCCATTACACTGTGGCATTGAGGACATGCCACTGGTTCTTTGGTAGACCTATTATTTGTTGCGCACTAGAGTGCAAATAATAGGTTTAGGATAAGCCCTTCCAGAGGTAATATGGACGTGGCAGTTTTTGTGGACCTAACACCACTGGCATACTTAGAGTTTAAGTATGGGTGTTAAGTTGAGATGACAACCGATATCAGAGATAATATGGACGTGATAATCCGTAGCCAAAAATTCTGAAAGTTTGTTCAGAGGTAATATGAACATGACAAACTTCTGGGTTGCAATTCCATCGGGGATGGAGGTGCATATATGCTCAGAGGTAATATGGACATGGCATTTTTTGTAGGCCTAACACCACTGGCGTACTTAGGGTTAAGTGCGGGTGTTAAGTTGAAATGACATTTGATATCAGAGGTAAAATGGACATGATAATCGGTAGCCAAAAATTCGGAAAGTTTGTTTAGAGGTAATATGAACATGACAAACTTCTGGGTTGCAATTCCATCGGGGATGGAGTTGCATATCTGCTCAGAGGTAATATGTACATGGCAGTTTTTGTGGGCCTAACACCACTGGCGTACTTAGGGTTAAGTGCTGGTGTTAAATTGAAATAACATTTGATATCAGAGGTAAAATGGACATGATAATCGGTAGCCAGGATCTCGGAGAGTTTGTTCAGAGGTAATATGAACATGACAAACTTCTGGGTTGCAATTCCATCGGGGATGGAGGTGCATATCTGCTCAGAGGTAATATGGACATGGCAGTTTCTGTGGGCTTAACACCACTGGCTTACTTAGGGTTAAGTGCGGGTGTTAAGTTCAAATGATATTTGATATCAGAGGAAAAATGGACATGATAATCGGTAGCCAAAAATTCGAAAAGTTTGTTCAGAGGTAATATGAACATGATAAACTTCTGGGTTGCAATTCCATCGGGGATGGAGGTGCATATCTGCTCAGAGGTAATATGGACATGGCAGTTTTTGTAGGCCTAACACCACTGGCGTACTTAGGGTTAAGTGCGGGTGTTAAGTTGAAATAACATTTGATATCAGAGGTAAAATCGACATGATAATCGGTAGCCAGGATCTCGGAGAGTTTGTTCAGAGGTAATATGAACATGACAAACTTCTGGGTTGCAATTCCATCGGGGATGGAGGTGCATATCTGCTCAGAGGTAATATGGACATGGCAATTTTTGTGGGCCTAACACCACTAGCGTACTCAGGGTTTAGTACGGGTGTTAAGTTGAGATAATATTTGATATCAGAGGTAAAATGGACATGATAATCGGTAGCCAGGATCTCGGAGAGTTTGTTCAGAGGTAATATGAACATGACAAACTTCTGGTGAAAGGAATGAAATGCTTGGATGATAGTTTAGAGGTAATATGAACATAAACTTATTTCTGAATAATTCACTGTGGAGTGATTTTCTCGAGTGAGGACGGTCCTGAAGAATCTATTGGGGAAACCTCAAGGACTCTTCCTCAGGTACATTCTTGAAGGGAGCGAATTGTCACGTTTAGAAAGACCGACTTGCGATGATCATCATTTCGTTTACAGATGCAAAGTGATGATTTTGGCATCAATTATCTCCTGGATTCTCCTTTTCAGTATATAACACGCCTTTGTAGGATGATGTATGTACTGATGAAAGAGACAATAATCTGGGTGATCAACTTTGCCAGCTTTCTCAGGATGTCTGATGTTGGGAAGCTGAAGCTTGCGTTTCTCCATCAACATATTGAAGATTTCAATAATGTCATCTTCATTGAAGGAAAAAGTCCCTTTTGGTCTTCGGGCTCCTGATGCCTGAGTTTTACGGTCTTCCGAGAAGATCGTCGTCGTTGCATCATCTTCGGATCTTGAGGGAATTCTTCCCCTAACTTTGGATGCTGCCCTGTTTTGTCGAGGTAGGCTACCCCCAGACATGTCGTGGCAGTTGTCCACAGAAGCTGATTTAGCAGGACCTGCCTCTGATTGTACAGGATTAGGCTTTGAAGATTTGGGTTTCGTAAGAGATGCAGTATACCCCAACCCAAAATGAGCTTCTTGACGGTAAGAATTACCATTAAACGGTGTTCGTCTGCCCTTTCCATCGTTGAGGCCTTGTTTCAGCTTTAAATCATAACCCATGCTTTGTATAATTTTTAATGCTTGTGGGCTATATCTGTGGATTTGTATTCTGACAGTTTCAGACTCACGAAATTCTTCCTGTATGATCGGGCTGCTCCGCATGTGACCGAAGACTATGGGATGTTGATCGTCGCGAGTTGGAGGAATAATAAAGATAGAATCTTCATGTGGCCCCTCTATCATGACGATATTAGATGTTGATGCATCTTCCCACAAGATCTTCCCGCGTTTGACCGTTAGGGGAACTGAAGCCTGTTTATGACCCTTGTCTTCGTGTTTCTGGATCAGATAGTCACGCAGGTCAGGAGTCTTTACAGAAGAAGAAGAAGAAGATAGCTTGTTCCTCCTGTTCGCATCAGTGGGCGTACGGATGTTGGGAACCCCAGTTTTCCCTCTTCCACCTGTATACAACAGGTTGGCCATCTAGGTAGCGGATAATCCCCGAGGAGGGTATCTTTTCGCAAATTGAGCCTTCTTTACGCTAAGGGGCTTCTCCTGGCATAATTTGGAGCTCTGCTCCGGTTGGCGTAAAGTTGAGGATGTCCTCAGTCCGCCGTCAACCTCTCACGTAATCCGGAGGGCTGGCAGATTCTTTCTTTGCTGGCATAAAGGCCGAGAAGTTGAGTAGTCCGCTGCTTGCTTTCCCTTGCATAGATTGCAGGGATCATCTGCTTTTCCGCGGAAGGCAGATGCATTTTTTACGAGCGGAGCGTGTTTGGAGCTTATGATTTGGCGCTAAGGCCTTGTCAGAAGTTTTGTCTGTTCTGCCAGGGACGGGAGACTGATTTCTTCGCGTAGAGCGTAGTGTAGGCTTCTAGACTAGCACTGAGGCATTGTCCGAAGTTTCGTCTTTCCCGCCAGGGACGGGAGATTGAATTTTACGCGCAGAGCGCGGAGAATACTTATGGATTAGCGCTGAGGCATTGCCAGAAGTTTTTCTGCCCTGCTAGAGACAGGCGACTGAATTTTATGCGCAAGGCACGGAGGGAGCAATGCTACAACCTCGTTGGTCGGAGAAATCGGAGAGGTCGGAGAGTCCACAGGAATGGTAGAGGATGTCTTGGGCATCCAGACCTTACGCCGCTTCCTGTTGTCTTGGACTGAGAGAAGGGGAGAGCTACCCCCTGTTTGAAGCATGTCTTCGTAGGCAGATTGGTCGAATTGGACGACCAGTATCTTCTTCATGGATCCCACGGATACCGCATCGTATTGAGCAATTTCTTCCTCGTCAGAAGAGAAAGATGTCCCCAGCAGAGTCGTCATCCTGTTGTTTGATAAAATAAACGAAAAGATAAATATATGGAAACGAGGTCTTATACGAAAACCCACCCTTCTTCTGTGTTTACAAACAATATTGTATAATTTAATCCTATACGAGGATGTCGAGTACAATTTATTTAATCTGGGAAAATACTGCTATAGGTGTCTGATCTGCAGTCGATCACTTTGGCCCTTGGACCACACGATGATGAAGAAGTGCCGTAGAAGACAGAAAGCAGCTTCGAAGGTTGCTAAAGAGGGTGGATGCCCGATGCCAAAGTCGTTGATCCCTTCTCTTTGCCTGAGCTCTGGATTCTTCTCTCTCTCTCTCTCTCGACCGTTTTCTCGCCCAATTGTCGACCTTGGATCTGATACTGGATTCCTTGACCAATCTTCGATCGTTCGATCTTCAATTTTATGACCTTCCTTTCGACCCTGGACCTCTGTTGATAGAGGTTTCTATTTATAGAGTTTTAGTGACAGTGACCACTCAGTCGGTGTAGAAACCGAGTAGTGGAAAGTACAACACCCTTTTACATGACGGTTTAAAATAACCAATGCCTGCGTATAGATGACCTTTTGAGTGAGCATGTGACGCGTGTAAAAGCATAAAAAATATGCTGGATAGCTCTACGCAGCATATTGATGCAAAGCAGCGTAAACAGAGGACTTCAGAGCCTTCAACGTACAAACGGAGCTTCTCCGCCGAGCACAGCGTGAAATATAGGCTCGAGGACCATCCGCGTAGGGCAGTATGTCCAGGCTGCTTCAGCATAAATAAGGTGCTTCATCGCCTTTATGGCGTAAAACTCATCTGCTTCAATGCAGCATTGAAGTGTACGAGGGACGCTTCGTATTCTCCGAAATGAACCTGTCAGATCCTGCAATGAACCTGACGTCTGGACTTCTAACAAAAGGATACCGCTCGACTACCCAGGCGACGGCTATAATGATGGCACGGCACTGCAACCCAGGCTATCATTTACTGCCATTTCCCTTGCGTAAACCGCTTTTACGTATACAGAGGAATACGCTGCCTAGTTTTACACAGGCAGATGAGAGCTCCTTACGCTCCGCGGAAGACAAACCGCCTACCACGTCAAAAGTTGAACTTAAAATTTTTGGAGGAGATTATGACAAAGGGGATTTGATTTTTAAACTTGAAGATTTTTCAGGAATATGATGTTGTATAATTTTTGAAAGGTTGTAAAATAACATTATGAAACTACTTCATGATTATTGGTTTAAGATTTAAATTTTGATAGAAATAATATGGTGAATAAAGGCAATTATTGAGGATCCTAAATTTCGAGGACGAAATTTTTCTAAGGTGGATAGACTTGTAACCTCCGATTTCCAATTTCCAAAATAATTAGATTTTTAATTTATTTTAAATACCAAGTTTATAAAATATTTTCTCCTTGAATTTTTGTATTTTATTTTTAACGATGTTTGATTTTAGAAGGTAATTTAATAATTTTATAAAAAAATCATTTTTCTAAATGTCGATTATTATGAAATAACTAAATAAATAATGATGTAAATATAATACTATAGCTTCGAAAATCTTTGGCTTAAAATCATAAAATTATTTATTTGATAAAATTATTTAAAGGACTAGTTGTTTTCATAATAATTTTTAAATCCATCTTTTGATAGTAAATAAATAAATAAATTACATATTTTCTAGGGTTTTAAAAATGAGTTTAATTAGTAGCTAATCGGAAGCCTCTTAAAAATTTTCTTAAATTATAATACTTTTCTATTAAATTTATAAGGCTACCGTCTCTCATTCACACCCTCATTTTTCCACATGAACAACCCGTTTATTTATTATCTGGGCCATTCATTATTGGGCCAACCCGCACCCTTTATCCCGCACCCTCTCTCCCTATTTAAGTCCCTCATCATAACTCCCGAGAAACCCTAGCTAGCCCTCACAAATCCCCACAAAGCCAAAGCCACCACCATTTTTGTGTGCTCGTGTCCGTGTGTCCAGCATCACCGTGTCAGCCGTGATGGCCTCGGGTCCGACCCCGGGTGTCCCACCGTATCCATTCATTTCCTGTGTCCAGATTTACAATATTACAATCAGACTTTCGTGTCCGACACACCCGGACACATCCACCTCCACCACAGTACACCCAACCCTGTGTCCGACACACCCGGACACGTCCCTCACAGTTCAGCAGATCCGTCGTGTCCAGCCCCGGACACGACCCAACCCCAACACAGAACACAAAACCCTAACCCTAAATCTGACTTAGCCGCCTCGGATCCGCCGAGTTCGACCGCCGCCGGCGACTGGGTTCTCCTCCTCGGCGTCGAGCGCCTGTGGCCGACGAGACGCACAGATCTGTCGAGCACCCGCCGCCGTCGTTGGCCGCTGATTCGTCGACGAGCTCCCTTCGATCACCATAGTCGTCTTCAGTAGCTCTGTCGTGTCCGACTCTGCATAGATCCGCCGCTGAGTCGAGTCCGCCGCTGAGTCGAGCACCGCCGCGGAAGCCGAGCGCCGCCGCTGGAACCGACGCCGCCGCTCCTCAAACAGACCGCCGCTCCTCGAACACCCGCCGCCGAACAGACCCGCCGCCTCGAGCCGAACCCCACCGCGCCGACCCCGGCGAGCTTCTCCTCCGCCGACGCCGGTAGACCCAAATCGTGAGCCCCCTTCTCTTTCTTCCTCTTCCCTCTTTCTTTCGACTAGGGAATACTGTATGTAAACAGTTTAGGTATAATTAGTTTAGTGTTTAGTTAATTAGATTAATGGTTAAGTAATTAATCAATTAGTATAATTAAATTAGTTTAGTTATGAATTAGATTAGTTTAGATTAATTAATTAATCAGTGAATTAATTTAATCAGTGAATTAATTAATCAATTAGTTAAATTATATTAGTTTAGTTAATTATTTATTAATCAGTAAATAAATTCTTAATCAGTTAATTAATTTATTTTGTAATTTCATGTAATTAGTTAATAATTAAAATATAATTAGTTTTATTGTTTTAATGTATAAATCTAGTTATTTATTATAAGTATAATTTAGTTATGTAATAAATATAAGGATTTTGGTTGTGTGAACAAAAATAATAATTTTTGGGTTATATTATTAATTAAGAAATAATTTTAATAATAAAACTTAGTTCAAAATTGTTTATTTGGGGCTGGTGACCAATCTTACTATAGATATAAAAAATATATATTGGATTCTACGTAAATTCTAATTTTTTATAAACAAACCTTTAAATTGTAATTTTGTTCAAAAGGGAAGTTTTAACAATTATTGTTCAAATAATTTTGAAATGATTATATATGTAAATACGTATTCTAGTATATGTAATTAATTTGGTATCCATGTATATATATATTTAGTATATGTATATAATTATTTTGATATATATATACTTGTTTTGGTATTTTGGTTTATATATATATATGTACTTGAATACATATATGGTATAAGTACATTTCATTAGTGTATATATATATGTATAAGAAATAACACAGGTATATTTTGTCACTAATATATATAGTACATAAATCTAATTAATGTTTAAATACATGAATACGTATAGCAATTATTTAATTAATTTTTAAAAACACATAATGTATAGTATATATAAAATATATAATTTGTATATATGTATAAAAATATATATTTTGTACATGCTTTTATTATATTCCTAATATACAAAGTATAAACTTAATTTGGTATTAGTATTAGTATATTTCATAATGTTGTTGACAATATATATGTATATTCTAAAAATGTACTTTTGCATATATATGATATATATACGTATTTTGGTATAAAAACGTATATTGGTATATATATATGCTTGTGTACATATAGGGTATGAGTATATTTTTATTTAGTGTATATAAATGTATAAATGTATATATTCTTAAATATTGGGTGATGTATATTTTTCATAAATAAAATATATTCCCACTGATGTACATACAGTTATACATATTTTGTATATAATTTGGTATAACCAGATATATGTATCATATTGATTATTAATAATACGTTAATTGGTGAATCTACTAGGTGATCCTAGGTGATCAGTATCATACTTAGAGAAGTCCCGAACTCAGTGTTTTTAGACTGTGTTTAGTGTAGCATCTGATGCAAATGTGGTTTTGCTTGTGATATGTTTATAGGACTGTGGTTTACCCAGGGGATACTCTGGAACAGGACATCAATAATTACCAGCTAAGGACCCAAGGCGAGTACATTCTCTGATTAGTTTCTAATTTATGATATCTCCTATGTTCACTGTATCTAGTGTAAATATCCATGTTCTTGACACATTGGTTACACGGATTGGTATACACGGATCTCGTCATGAGATGTTATTCCTTATTCATGGTGTAGCTTGTACAAGACTTGTTTCCTTGATATCTTGTGCATGTACAGACACTGATTCTCGGGGAGATTTGCTACCTTCCTAGGGAATCCCGTGCCATAGCGTACCATGATTGGATCTACTATACCAGTCGGGGGGTTTGGGGAGTACTTTAGTGTAGATATGTGATCATACCCAACTTTATATGCACCATAGCTCACCCCACATCTCACGTCGGGTGCGGCCTGACCATTTACATGCTCCATAGCTGTTACGTGTGATTAGCCTGACCTCTACATGCATCATAGCTAACCAACGGTTAGCCTGACTTTATATGAACCATAGCTAATCATATGTAACCAGCCTGATCAAGTTCCCAAGCCGATCACATATTAAAGCTAGTACTCACACACTTAGTCATAGGATTCTTGCTCATTGACATATTGTTCTTTTCCTGCATTTACTTACAGTATTTCCAGTATTTCTCTCATTGTACATTTTTCGTACCAATACATGCATCTGGTATGGTTCCATCTAGAACAGATACATAGTTTATGTCATTTATATAGAACTGCTATTTAGAGATGTACTTTGCTCCTTCTTGACTGGAAAATATTTTTCCAGACTGTGACCTTAGTAGACTGGTTTCCGACGCACTTGGGGAATTGGATGTTACTGATTGCAGGTATGATTATTGTGTCATTAGACTTATGTTGTATTATTTTATTTTTTTTCCTATCGTGCTGTAGTTGTGATTGAGTATTTCTAGATTTATTTTATGATATCCACGTCTCCTTATGGAGTTGGATACTAGCGTGAGATTGTTTAGATAGTCCTTGACCTAGACAGCGTTCTACCGCCGATGCTGCGGTGTAGGCTGGACGTACCCACGCTCTCGTGCCCCTAAACCGGGTGCGGGTCGTGACACGTTTTAGTGGTGGCCCACGCAGGTCAGACTTCGCGAGTTGTGCGATGTCGTAGTAGTGTGGCATCCTTGTTATACTACTGCGTGTCTGCGATAGGATATAGGACATAGGATACTAGGATGAGAGAGGATACTCAATCACAAATTCTTGAGAGATTCCTGGGACGACCCCTTGAGAATCTTATTATAACTTCTAATTTTGAATCCTTCGTTTTGTTTCCGTCCGCTCTCGCTTGTTGTTACTGAACTTGATTCTTGTTGAACAGTTATTAAATTAAAATCTTGGTATCATTATTGAGTTTATTCTTGTTGACCAGTTGTTAACTTTAATTCCTGGTATCGTTGTTGAGTTGATTTCAAATTGAGATGAATTTTACGGACTAAAATTTACGGTATCATCTGATGACATATATTGATGAGGACAGTGAGAAAGGTAAAAACGTCTACTTTGGTTATGGAACCTAGAGTTTATCGCAGCCATATTAGCTGTCGTAACGAGAACGTAGGAACCTAACTTGGATGTACATACTTTAGTTATGAGATTTAGAGTTTCTCGCAGCCATACCGGTTGGCGTGGCGAGTATTCTAGATGGCATGATTATAGGGTTGCATACCTTAGTTACGGAACCTGTCGTTTATCGCATCTATGCTTACTGGCGTGGCGAGGATTCTGTGTGTCATGATTTCTGACAGACGTGTATGATTATCAGGTTGTATCTTAAATTGGTTCTTAAAGTATCATCTCAAGACTTATCTATTTATGTTATTCCAGGACTTTGTTCCATCGCTTCTTTCTTTACTAGCAGTAAAGATACCTTCTGTCCTCAATTCAGTCTCTGAGCTCCTATTCCTTGAGGATTCCTTGTTAAGTATGATAATTAGTGACTTGTAATTTTGCTTGTGTCTTGCATTAGTATTGACTGTGTTGCTAGTGAGTTGTAAGTGTTTCTTAGTTGGACATGTGAGCAGTAGGCTTTAATCTAGAGTTAGCCCTTAGCATAGTACCTTGTATCAATGATTCTAGGAGTAGTGTCATTAGAGACTGAGTAGAAGGAGAGTATAGAGTATCATTGATAGTTCAAGGGTTAGTATCAGAGCCAACATACCCGTCCTGGATAATCATGATTATGCAATTGGATGATCTACGTGAACAATTAAGTATCCAGGAATAGTATTAAGGATTAATGGAGCATAACGTTCAATTTGGTGATTGATATCGGGTGTGTTAAAGGTAAAGAAATTTATATACATGAGGAGTTATAATGAGGTGTCATGAGTAGAGAAATATCAAAATTTGTAATGAAAGTGGTGAAGCGTATCACGGATTAGTTTAACAGGCTATAAAAGGTTGAAGGAAAATACATATACATCAATTGAGATGAGAACCATATACATGCCCATGAGAGTAAAGAAACATGAGTGTTATAGTAGATACATGTAATCATGAGTTATAATGAGATTGATGAGATGATCCATTAATGAAGCTAGTGATATAATACCAAGAGTGCTAATGATTCTATATCGAGGATTAGTCGAGAATAATGTTAATAACAGTAAGCACTCTGTGTGATGATAATTAAATGATATACCAGTTGACATAAATTGAAAATCATGAAAGGAATTACAGGTGATGATAACTTTGATCAATGGAGAAAATGGTGCAAGTGATTTAGGCAGTACAATTTTAGTACACAATTATAGACACTAGATGCATTGAGTGCACCTTGAGTATCAGAGACCGTGAGCACTGATATGTACACTTGTGGAGTTATAAATTAAAAGGTGGAAATAAAATTTTATTTTAGAATAATTGAGGAGCTGAGATTACGTCATTAAACTTTTGAGGATTTCAAATGTGAATTCAATAAACATGGTTAAGGCTACAAGGATTTTTGGAGTAATTAAATTTTATTTCGATGTGGATTATCTGATGTTGAGGAGGTATATACAATTCATTTTTAAGTTGATCGAGAAGTTAAACCTTGACGATTATTTTGAGGATTAATTTTATGGTAGATGAGAGATATGAATATTAATATATGAGTAGATGATATACATGTATAAGGATCTGGTGATTTGAGCATGATTGAGATGGCACCGCAGACTGACTTGGGTGTCCATCTAAAGTTGTATTGGAAAGAGCAGTATTTAGTATAGTGTTGCACTTGACGTATATTTGAGTGATGAGAACGACTAGTATGAACAATTGTAGTAGGAACGGGAACTGACAGAGGGTATGGTACTAAAGAGATAGAGGTATCAACTTGGATGCATTATTGAACCATGGCAATATTAGAGGTTCTTGGTATCAGATTTGGTATTAATAAACAGGTTTGTGCCATATGGATATATTCATGGATCTTGTGGATAAATGACTAGTTGATATGGATATCAGTGTACAGGAATAGGAATTATTTAGTGAATGTGCTAGAGTTAAGTGTTTGTTAGAGATAGTAGATACCGCAAGTAATATGTTAGCAGGTTCTTTCTTTCTCTCCTAATGATTTCTTCTTCCATCTTTCGATTGATTGATTTTCCTAATACTGTAGTTCGTATTCATGATTTTCTTGTTAGGATAAAACTAGTAGTACACCCTAGCAGAGACTAAAATACCATGACAAGGCACATGACCTATATTTTCTTAAATTGCATGGCTGTAGGTAGAGTTTTCTTAAACCATGATCATTAGGGTTTTGACCATAGCAAAGGTCTATGACAAGGTTATGACCGACAAGAAGGGACAAGATGATTAAATTATGGATGAGCATAAATTTAAATAAAGAATTTAAGGGATTGTTATAACAGAGTTGATGGAATCATTGTTTTTGCGAAAATCGAGGTTTGATTGAAATTCGAGGACAAACATTAACTTAAAGGGAGAATTAAGAAATTCACAGAGCCAAAAATTTGAGGATTTATTAATTTTAAGGAGGTCTTGATATGATTGAATTGATTATTAAAAATTTGAGAAATTTGAGAGATTATCATTTTATCTATTTGATTGCAAGATAGAAATTTATATATTATGAATGTTGCATTGAAGATTCTGGAAGCATCGCATCGTTGAGTATTTGAGGAAAAAGAAAATCAGGAAATAAAATCGTAAATGGAATAGTGTCGAATTAAATTCTTGGGATGAGGAGTTAGATTGGAATAAGCATCAATTGAATTTGAGTTAGAGGAGTAAGATGATTGATGAGTGTTTAAAATTTAAATTTTCGGATACAGTTTTTTGTTTTGTTTTATAAATATGCATTTATTGGATTTCAATTGGAGGATTGGATATTAAATCCTTGGGTATTTAGATGTGAACTTAAAATTTTTGGAGGAGATTATGACAAAGGGGATTTGATTTTTAAACTTGAAGATTTTTCAGGAATATGATGTTGTATAATTTTTGAAAGGTTGTAAAATAACATTATGAAACTACTTCATGATTATTGGTTTAAGATTTAAATTTTGATAGAAATAATATGATGAATAAAGGCAATTATTGAGGATCCTAAATTTCGAGGACGAAATTTTTCTAAGGTGGATAGACTTGTAACCTCCGATTTCCAATTTCCAAAATAATTAGATTTTTAATTTATTTTAAATACCAAGTTTATAAAATATTTTCTCCTTGAATTTTTGTATTTTACTTTTAACGATGTTTGATTTTAGAAGGTAATTTAATATTTTTATAAAAAAATCATTTTTCTAAATGTCGATTATTATGAAATAACTAAATAAATAATGATGTAAATATAATACTATAGCTTCGAATATTTTTGGCTTGAAATCATAAAATTATTTATTTGATAAAATTATTTAAAGGACTAGTTGTTTTCATAATAATTTTTAAATCCATCTTTTGATAGTAAATAAATAAATAAATTACATATTTTCTAGGGTTTTAAAAATGAGTTTAATTAGTAGCTAATCGGAAGCCTCTTAAAAAATTTCTTAAATTATAATACTTTTCTATTAAATTTATAAGGCTACCGTCTCTCATTCACACCCTCATTTTTCCACATGAACAACCCGTTTATTTATTATCTGGGCCATTCATTATTGGGCCAACCCGCACCCTTTATCCCGCACCCTCTCTCCCTATTTAAGTCCCTCATCACAACTCCCGAGAAACCCTAGCTAGCCCTCACAAATCCCCACAAAGCCAAAGCCACCACCATTTTTGTGTGCTCGTGTCCGTGTGTCCAGCATCACCGTGTCAGCCGTGATGGCCTCGGGTCCGACCCCGGGTGTCCCACCGTATCCATTCATTTCCTGTGTCCAGATTTACAATATTATAATCTGACTTTCGTGTCCGACACACCCGGACACATCCACCTCCACCACAGTACACCCAATCCTGTGTCCGACACACCCGGACACGTCCCTCACAGTTCAGCAGATCCGTCGTGTCCAGCCCCGGACACGACCCAACCCCAACACAGAACCCAAAACCCTAACCCTAAATCTGACTTAGCCGCCTCGGATCCGCCGAGTTCGACCGCCGCCGGCGACTGGGTTCTCCTCCTCGGCGTCGAGCGCCTGTGGCCGACGAGACGCACAGATCTGTCGAGCACCCGCCGCCGTCGTTGGCCGCTGATTCGTCGACGAGCTCCCTTCGATCACCATAGTCGTCTTCAGTAGCTCCGTCGTGTCCGACTCTACGTAGATCCGCCGCTGAGTCGAGTCCGCCGCTGAGTCGAGCACCGCCGCGGAAGCCGAGCGCCGCCGCTGGAACCGATGCCGCCGCTCCTCGAACAGACCGCCGCTCCTCGAACACCCGCCGCCGAACAGACCCGCCGCCTCGAGCCGAACCCCACCGCGCCGACCCCGGCGAGCTTCTCCTCCGCCGACGCCGGTAGACCCAAATCGTGAGCCCCCTTCTCTTTCTTCCTCTTCCCTCTTTCTTTCGACTAGGAAATACTGTATGTAAACAGTTTAGGTATAATTAGTTTAGTGTTTAGTTAATTAGATTAATGGTTAAGTAATTAATCAATTCGTATAATTAAATTAGTTTAGTTATGAATTAGATTAGTTTAGATTAATTAATTAATTAGTGAATTAATTTAATCAGTGAATTAATTAATCAATTAGTTAAATTATATTAGTTTAGTTAATTATTTATTAATCAGTAAATAAATTCTTAATCAGTTAATTAATTTATTTTGTAATTTCATGTAATTAGTTAGTAATTAAAATATAATTAGTTTTATTGTTTTAATGTATAAATCTAGTTATTTATTATGTGTATAATTTAGTTATGTAATAAATATAAGGATTTTGGTTGTGTGAACAAAAATAATAATTTTTGGGTTATATTATTAATTAAGAAATAATTTTAATAATAAAACTTAGTTCAAAATTGTTTATTTGGGGCTGGTGACCAATCTTACTATAGATATAAAAAATATATATTGGATTCTACGTAAATTCTAATTTTTTATAAACAAACCTTTAAATTGTAATTTTGTTCAAAAGGGAAGTTTTAACAATTATTGTTCAAATAATTTCGAAATGATTATATATGTAAATACGTATTCTAGTATATGTAATTAATTTGGTATCCATGTATATATATATTTAGTATATGTATATAATTATTTTGATATATATATACTTGTTTTGGTATTTTGGTTTATATATATATATGTACTTGAATACATATATGGTATAAGTACATTTCATTAGTGTATATATATATGTATAAGAAATAACACAGGTATATTTTTTCACTAATATATATAGTACATAAATCTAATTAATGTTTAAATACATGAATACGTATAGCAATTATTTAATTAATTTTTAAAAACACATAATGTATAGTATATATAAAATATATAATTTGTATATATGTATAAAAATATATATTTTGTACATGCTTTTATTATATTCCTAATATACAAAGTATAAACTTAATTTGGTATTAGTATTAGTATATTTAATAATGTTGTTGACAATATATATATGTATATTCTAAAAATGTACTTTTGCATATATATGATATATATACGTATTTTGGTATAAAAACGTATATTGGTATATATATATGCTTGTGTACATATAGGGTATGAGTATATTTTTATTTAGTGTATATAAATGTATAAATGTATATATTCTTAAATATTGGGTGATGTATATTTTTCATAAATAAAATATATTCCCACTGATGTACATACAGTTATACATATTTTGTATATAATTTGGTATAACCAGATATATGTATCATATTGATTATTAATAATACGTTAATTGGTGAATCTACTAGGTGATCCTAGGTGATCAATATCATACTTAGAGAAGTCCCGAACTCAGTGTTTTTAGACTGTGTTTAGTGTAGCATCTGATGCAAATGTGGTTTTGCTTGTGATATGTTTATAGGACTGTGGTTTACCCAGGGGATACTCTGGAACAGGACATCAATAATTACCAGCTAAGGACCCAAGGCGAGTACATTCTCTGATTAGTTTCTAATTTATGATATCTCCTATGTTCACTGTATCTAGTATAAATATCCATGTTCTTGACACATTGGTTACAAGGATTGGTATACACGGATCTCATCATGAGATGTTATTCCTTATTCATGGTGTAGCTTGTACAAGACTTGTTTTCTTGATATCTTGTGCATGTACAGACACTGATTCTCGGGGAGATTTGCTACCTTCCTAGGGAATCCCGTGCCATAGCGTACCATGATTGGATCTACTATACCAGTCGGGGGGTTTGGGGAGTACTTTAGTGTAGATATGTTATCATACCCAACTTTATATGCACCATAGCTCACCCCACATCTCACGTCGGGTGCGGCCTGACCATTTACATGCTCCATAGCTGTTACGTGTGATTAGCCTGACCTCTACATGCATCATAGCTAACCAACGGTTAGCCTGACTTTATATGAACCATAGCTAATCACATGTAACCAGCCTGATCAAGTTCCCAAGCCGATCACATATTAAAGCTAGTACTCACACACTTAGTCATAGGATTCTTGCTCATTGACATACTGTTCTTTTCCTGCATTTACTTACAGTATTTCCAGTATTTCTCTCATTGTACATTTCTCGTACCTATACATGCATCTGGTATGGTTCAATCTAGAACTGCTACATAGTTTATGTCATTTATATAGAACTGCTATTTAGAGATGTACTTTGCTCCTTCCTGACTGGAAAATATTTTTCCAGACTGTGACCTTAGTAGACTGGTTTCCGACGCACTTGGGGAATTGGATGTTACTGATTGCAGGTATGATTATTGTGTCATTAGACTTATGTTGTATTCTTTTATTTTTTTTCCTATCGTGCTGTAGTTGTGATTGAGTATTTCTAGATTTATTTTATGATATCCACGTCTCCTTATGGAGTTGGATACTAGCGTGAGATTGTTTAGATAGTCCTTGACCTAGACAGCGTTCTACCGCCGATGCTGCGGTGTAGGCTGGACGTACCCACGCTCTCGTGCCCCTAAACCGGGTGCGGGTCGTGACAATAAAAGGGTGCTGTACTTTCCACTACTCGATTTTTACACCGACTGAGTGGTCACTGTCACTAAAACTCTATAAATAGAGACCTCTATCAACAGAGGACAAGGTCAACAAAATTTGGGGAAAAAGGGTCAGAAATTGGTCAAGGAATCCAGTATCAGACCCGAGGTCGAAAAATCGGAGATTGAAGAGAGATCGCAGAATCCTTGAGAGAGAAGAATCCGGAGCTCAGGAAAAGAGTAGTGATCCACGACTTTGGCATCGTGCATCCATCCTCCTTCGCAACCTTCGAGGCTGTTCTCCATCTTCTACGGCACTTCTTCACCATCATGTGGTCCAAGAGCTAAAGTGGTCGGCTACAGATCAGACATCCATAGCAATATTTACCCAGATTAAATAAATTAAACTCCCACATCCTCGTATAGGATTACATTGTATAAGCTTGTTTGTAAACCAAAGAAGGAAAGGGGTTTTTATTCTTTCGTAATAAAGAACCCGTCGTCATTTTCTTTTTAAACGATCCTTTCGTTTATTTTCTATCCGAGTAGGCGTAGAAGCCGAGTAGTCATAGAGGCCGAGCGGGCGTAGAAACCGAGTGGGCATAGAAGCCGAGTGGGCATAGAAACCGAGTGGTCATAGAGGCCGAGCGGGCGTAGAAGCCGAGTGGACATAGAAGCCGAGTGGGCATAGAAGCCGAGCGATGTGGTCGTTTTAGCCGGAATTACGGCTCTTGGAGATATAATCAAATCTCTTGCATTAAATACGGAGATCTGCCCCCATCCTTCGCATTAAATGCAGAGGCTTGTCTTTAAGATTTGCCATCATTCTGTACAAAAAGTAATTGCTGATGTGGCGGTCTGTTTGCCTTCTACGGAGCGTAAGAAGCTCACGTCTGCCAGTATAAAACTGGGCGGCGTATCCTCTTGTATGCGTAAGAGCAGTTTGCGAAAGGGAATGTCACTAGACGACAGTTAGGTGACATTTAATCAAATCTCCTGCATTAAATGTAGAGATCCGCCATTATCTTATGCATTAAATGCAGAGGCATATTTTGAAGGTCTGCCACCCTTTTGCGCATAAAATACAGAGACATGCCTCGGGCATCTGTCAGTATTCGGCGCATTAAATGCAGAGACGTGCCTTGAGAACCTGTCACCGCTCTACATATTAAATGCAGAGACGTGCCTCGAGCCCTGTACGAAGAGCAGCTTTTGATGTGGCAGGCTGTTTGTCTTCTGTGGAGCGTAAGCAGCTTACATCTGCCTGTGTAAAACTAGGCGGCGTATTCCTTTGTATGCGTAAAAGAGGTCTACGCCAAGGAAATGGCAGTAAATGACAGCCTGGGTTGCAGTGCGGCGCCATCATTATAGTCGTCGCATGGGTAGTCGTGCAGTACCCTTTGTCAGGAGTCCAGTCGTCAGGTTCATTGCATGATCTGACAGGTTCATTGCATGATCTGACAGGTTCATTTCGAAGAATACGAAGCGTTCCTCGTACACTTCAATGATGCATTGAAAGAGGATGAGTTTTATGCCATAGAGGCGATGTAGCACCCTTTTTACGCTGAAGCAGCCTGGACATACTGCTTTACGCGGATGGTCCTTGAGCCTACTTTTTACGCTGTGCTTAGCGAAAAAGCTCTGGTTGTACGCCGATGGCTTTGAGGTCCTCTGTTTACGCTGCCCTGTATCAACATGCTGCGTAGAGCTATCCAGCATATTTTTCATACTTCTACACCCGCCTAATGCCTACCCAGACCATTACCTATTAACACAACAATCGCTGAGTTATCACAAACCCGCGTGAACTTAATCCCCCCCCTCGCGTTCTCTTGATATATATATCAATTCTTCGCACAAAACCCAAAACCCTAACCCTAATTCATCCTCCATCTTCCTCTGACCGTGCCGCCGAGACCCAGCCAGAGAACCGCCAGAGTTTTCCCGTTGTTCAGCGCCGCGACCAACCCCGGCCGACCGCGATCAACGCCGCATCGCGACTGCAGAAAGTTACTGCGACGTACCTGTGTTCACGCTCTGTTTCCTGCGCCATCGCTGGACCAAACTCGACCTCGTCTTCACCTGTATATTCACGACTTAACCCCCTTCCATATCTGTATGTTAGTTGACCTTGAACAGCGCGTAAATCTAGGCGAAAATAGCAACCAAGTTGGCAAAAAATGATAACTTTTGGGATCGCAAAAAACTACGGTAACTACCTATGTTCACGGATTCGTATCTCCCACCACAGAGATCCCAATTCGGTTTTTCTTTTTTGGTGCGAAGACCACTTGACCTAATTTATTTTTAGTCAAATACAATAATTTATTAATTACCGTGTGTAGAGTTAAATTAGTTAGAAAACCCCAAAAACTTGCTTTTTCCCAAATTCCAAAAATTGTGATACGGAGAGCGCCCCGCCAAACGGGAGCGCCCCATCGTATACCAAGTATACCAAAAGGTGTGCACAGTATACCTGCACGTGTGGGTTTTCACGAAAACTGATTTAGAAGCGTGTGCGCGTCGGAATCAGCATGTATCCGCAGAAAATCTCCCGTGTCGAAACTTTTGCAAAAGCTCTACGCATTTAGTGCACGCTCGTCAGAATGCAATAAAACTTGTGCCACTTGACTCGTGGTATCGCGCTGGTCTTGTAGCCCAATTTTTACGAAATTCTGAGACAGTTGACCAAGTCGCCAATTGGCGGGCCCCACGGTTAACTTTTTGGGCAATATTATATTCGGCTCATCGGAATCCATATTTGGACATACCGTTGAGTTCGTACTGACTTTTAGAGTTTGTTTGACCTAAAATTTATCCTATTTAGAGACTGTTACCCTTGGCACGCTTTTGGTGCAAAGTGGTCCACATGTGGATCCCACTTTATTCCGAAATTACTATTTTGCCCCTGTGTCCAAATTGGACGAAAGGGTAGTAATTTCTAGCTATTTTGCTGATTTCAAAAATGTTGGTGATGTCTATTTCAGCACCCGGAGACGTTTGTTCGGAGCCATTAGTTTCTGATCCGTATCCTTGACATTTGAACGCTTACAACATACAGATTTCTTGCTAGGCAAGTATACCTTGCCATTGTACAGTATTTACTTTCATATGATGCATGCATATTTTATTTCTGCTTATCTTAGTTCATTTATTTTAACAGCTATATAAAATGCGCGTCCAAAGAAACTTGGGTGCAACGACGGTGTCGTCGTATTCTATTTTTATTTATATATATGTATTGGACCTACTTTATGAGACCACCCCATTATCATGAGGTATCTTATGTTTAATTGGCCATGACACTATTCTTACACAAGTGTGAGTCATACATAGGACACGGACTTGCGTACACGGCTGGCCACTGGTACGTATAGGTCGTGCGACGGATAGGGATAACTGCCAATAGAAACTTTGCATGCTACTAGACCTGGCAGTTATTTAGAGGTTTTATCGTGTCATGGATGTGACATGCTTAGAGCATGGGGTGGGGAGAACAACAAGTAAGGCATTTGGGCTCCTTTGCACTTTTTTCCTTGTGCGCCCGGATGCTCCGCCTGAGCGACGGGTGGTGATGAACACTATGTATTATATATTATCAGGCGGCCTCTAACGTTCAAAAGATGACATGCTTTGTAGGCCCCTGGATCTCCAAGAGAACTATGCCAATCCTATTTTTATCCAGATAGCCCACTTGGTGGAAAGTTGTTCTCAAACTGCAATCACTTAGACGGTTAGGCGACCCCATTGGATGTTTACTTTTCAGTACTTTATTGGCATGTTATTATGTATCTTGTTACGTCCCTCTGAGGACCTGGTACCTTTCCAGATATAGACGAACAGGAGTATCCACAGGAGTATGGACCTGGACCTGACGCCACTTATCAGACTGAGGAGGTCTTACCTTCGGAGTATCTGTGATTCATTGCAGCTATTAGAGATTTAGTTGCTATTCTTTTAGATGCATTTATTCTTATATTAGAGTTTATTCTCTTCCCTCTTTAGTAGTTTTGTTATAGTCGATTTGCAGTGGATTTGTTTCCATCCGACTATCATACTTTGATACTCATCTGTGATATTCAGTTATTTATTTCCTTTATCTCTTTATTTGTGCTGTGGATGAGATATAGATTGCGTGTAACTTATTGTGACAGTATGTTACCACTGGTGGATTAGATATTCATGTACAGCGTACGTGTGTATATGCTTTCTATATATTGGAGTTCATATACATACGGCTGGCGTGTTACGTATTCCTAGTCCTACGTATTTTGGGACTGGGGCGTGACAGTCGCTAACAACAAATTCGTTGCTATAGCTACGTATATTTGCGACGTGGCCACGTCGTAGATTATTTTGTTATTAGCAACGTCTAGTGACTCGATGTCGGTACATCAACGACGTTGTATTTTTTATATAACGTCGCTCAATGAACGACATTACCAGCGACGTTTAGCTATATCAATGCTGACATGGCAGAAATTGCTATGTTAGCTATTTAGCGATGTGTAGCGATATTTTGGCACAGGTTAACAATGTAGCTACTACCAGTAGGCAATATTTTGACACAGTTTAGCAATGCACTATCACGTTGGTAAACATCAGCAAACATCGCTAAATTTTAAAAAACCCCAAAAAAGCAAGCAGTTTAAAAAAAATATTTTCCAACAAAAGTCTGTCTACAGTTATAAAATTACAGTTTATATAAATTGACCTGGAGCAACCCTCTGTTGAATTCACTAGGTTTGCCGACCCCTTCGGTGGAATACTCAACACAGGTACATACACAAACACGTCAAGAATATTGAAACACATAGGAATGTTCCAACAAATAAATACATGAATCTAAATAATGTCACATCCGTCTCATCCAAATAATATAGTGACAAGAATAAAATAAGTACATTAAAGACCCAAGAATAGGCCAATACACACAAACAAACTAAAAATGTCCCAATATAAACTACTACGGATCAAAAGGAGAAGGAATGTTCCACGCATCTGGGATAAGAGAAGCTATACTGCTCCTGAGTGTCACGCCCCAGTCCCAAAATACGTAGGACTAGGAATATGTAAGCATGCCAACCGTAGGTATATGACAACTCCAATATATGGAAACCATAATACATATGTACGCTGTATTATGAATAATAATTCACAAGTGGTATATAATGTCATAAGTCACATGCAAAACTAATCTCATCCACAAAACCAAATAGAAATAAATAACAAAATATGGCAATGAACCAAGTATGAAATAGTCAAGAAGAACTAATAGTTGGATGGAGACAAATTTACTACCAAACTAGAATATATAAAAAAAATATAGTAAGTACATCATATTATGACCAGAGAGGCTGGAAGGGAAGACCTCCTCGAAAGAAAAAGAAGTACAAGTCCTGACCCATGCTTCTGCAAATAGTCATGATCGTCTAAACCTGGAGTTGGACATAACAAGATACATAGAAACATGCCAAAAGTATAGTAAATAAACATGCAAGGGCGACAAGAAAATAACCACAAAAAATGGTAAAACTATGACAATACAACGTCTAAGAGGGTAGCATGCCCTGAGAATAACAGTATCAGTCGTGGCTATAGGTAAATCGGGTAATAGAAACTGCAATCCGGTAAGGCACTAACAGTCATATCACTAGTCTCTATCGTAGTCCGGTGAGGCACTAACAACCGAAGGATCAAGTGAATAAATCTCTATCACAATCCGGTGAGGTGCTAACGAGTCAAGATTTATTCACAATAGCCAATGCCTAATAACGATATACTCGCCTAGGAAACTAAGGAATCAAGTCAAATCGGTCAAGGCAAGGTCATGGACTAATATCAAGTTAAGTTTAGTATAGGGCCACAAGATTATGTTATGTCGTACGCACAAGATAGGGCATATATCATATACATGACGAGAAAGTAGAGACGAGCAGCATATATTGAAGGCAAATACTATACGTGCACGTAAAAAAAGAAAATAAGACTAGAGCAACATGTGATAAATCAATTATAACAAAGAGCATCAAGAAACTATAAATGATAAGAAAATAATAACTTAAAAGAAAAGCATGCAAATACAGTATCAGAGTTCGCAAGGTATCTTGCCTTCTCCAAAAAAGGAGGAAGTTGCAACTCAAGACGTCGACCGATCTATCCGTCACATAAATTAAACAAGTTAGATCTACAAAAGTGGTTGAATAAATTTTTAAGTCTAATCTATTTTAATTTTGAATAAAATAATCTAAAATACTAATTTAATTATATTATATTTTAATTCTAGATTTTGGTTTAAAGAAAATTAATTTTATGAATTGGAGATCCGTGGCACAAAAATTGAGGCATTCTGTTGAACAAAAAGTCAACGGACATAAAACCAAGATTTGTGTATAAAATTTGTATATTTCTATTCTACATAATACTGGAATCGACAGTTTCATCAAATCTCAAACCGGTAAAGAATTATCACCCATATGGCTCACATATGATAGTTTTAGGTTATTTTCTAGTTACTTCAAGGTTGCACAAAATTTCCAGAATAGTAAAATAGTATATTTAATTCTAAGAAAAATATATGTTATATTTTATCATATTATTTTTCAGAAACTTTAAATGGATCATGATTTCGATTCGGGATCTCTCGAAATCTCAAAAATACCGAAACGTGTCAGATTTCGGACAACTGGCACTCCATGAATTTTTAAGAAATTTAGGTTCAGAATTTATGAAAATAAATTAGATATTCAGAAAATATACCTCGATACAATTCTAACACAAGACAAAGGGACGCATTTGGAGTTCGGGCCTAGGAGTTATGGCCTCACTAAGTTGGGAGAAACACTAGATGAAACCTCCTAAAAGCCTCTCTCTCTCCCCTCGAATTTCGACGAAAATAATGAAACCCTACATATACACACATATATATAGGCAGTAGCTAACGCGTGGACCCAGGCGGGTAGGTTAGAAATTACTGTGTATGCTGACTGGATATTTAAATAGGTTTTAATATCAAGAAATATATTTATTAATTAGTTTTGACCTAATTAACTCTAAATAAATATGTAAAAATATTAAAAAATTCCCGAAAAAATCTAAAAATTTAAAATAAAATTATAAATCCAAGAAAAATACTTAGGACCAAATTATGCTCCTAGGCTTCTACAGTAAATTTCAAAAGTCCAAAAAAATTAGTTATTAGCCTATTTTTAAATCAAATAAATCCAAATAAATTCTAAAAAATTCTAAATAAATTACCTAAATTATATTGAATTATTTTAATCCAAAAATAAATATTTGCTAGGAACAACATGCAATTATGGTCTCATAGTAAATCATGGAAGCCCTTAAAAAGTATATTTTCTCGATTTTAATTACCCAAAAATTCTAGAAAAATCTAATAAATTCTAAATTAGCATAAAAATGATTCTAAATAAGTATTTATATAAGTAATTAGATCAAAGAAGTTATTTTCTAATTAACCAACAAAATAACCAAAAGAAATCTAATAATTTAATAAAAATACTAAAATTATAAATTAAAATTAGAAAGTTTACATTCTACCCAACTTACAAGAATTTTGTCCTTGAAATTAAAACTAAACCATATTCATAACAATTACTATAGTCATTAACACTTTATTTTCAACTAACAGTTCTTTCTAAAAGGTTATGGTAAACCATTCTAGCACTTTTTTTTCTTATCGTTTATACACTATTCATTTTATGCCTTAAACTCATCTACACTACCCAACTTACAAGAACTCAACTAATGGTGTAATTGACCAATAAAGCATATATACCTAGTACAAGTCACCTTCCTAACTCTATCAAGCATGAAAAAATATATAAGATTTATGTTATGAAAGGATCAAGCAAGATATAATTCAAGCAGCCAAATGAGAATTCGAAACAAAATCAAGGAAGATGATTTAACTAAGTGGATGAGATCTTATACTCTAATCCTATTCACAAGCTTGCTAGGTACAATAACGTAACCGAGATAATATATTCTCGATCTGCATTGGCCAACACATTGAGAAAGCATCACCGGTCCTAATAGAGAAGGCGGTTAAATCGATGGAGTCAGTATCGATGCCGATGGACCAAGATGACGTATCTGCTCCAATGCTAGCGCTCGAGCATTGTATGAATCTATGGAAGATACCACCCTCTAAGTGTTCTCCGCCATCGACCGCCTCAACAAATACTGCGCCGCATGTATCCTCGCAAGTGAGTCGCTCATGGCCGTATATGACCTCTCCAGCTCCATCTGTCTCTGCTCTGTACACGCAGCCAGAGTTGCCAATCTGCGCTTGTTTGGCTGAGTTTCAATGCTAAATCTAATCTGAGGCTCCCACTCCTTATGGAAGAAAAGAGGTGATCGGTCCTGAGCTCTATAAGGCTGTGCTCCATCGTCTTGCTCAGAGTCTTAAGCTCCATAAGGCTATGCTCCATCGTCTTGCTCGGAGTCTTAAGCTCCATAAGGCTATGCTCGAGCGAATCAAAATGTGTGGTGATCATCGCATCGTCCTTTTGTGGTACAGACTTTGGATGCTCCATAATCCTTTGTAGCAACTCGTCACGCAGGTCAGTAATCTGACGGTCAATGTTCTTCTAGACTCATGTCGATGCCTGCGAAGGCTACGAGGAATCCATACTGACAAAGAGGGCCCTGGATGACTACATCGCAACAAAGGTATCATAGTATACCATATCGTAGTACATACCCATCTGAAGACCACCTACGACAGTCATCCAGAGCATGTCCTCCGATGGAGGAGTAGAGGGTTACGAGAAAGTACCAGCCCCTCCCTCTGCAGGTGCACTAGTAGTCGTCCACTCACATAGTTTAAGATACTCGTCCTAGAAAAGTGGTTGTTAATGTCTAAGTTACTTATTACTAACTATATAAATATCTATTTGCATATTTTCTAAGTTATATTAAAACTAACACACTATAGTAAAATATACATAGGTCTGCTTGGCCTTTTCATCGATGAGCCTTTCGCCCTTCCGATGGGTGGCCAGGAGGACGGTCACCATGTTGGCGTCCTTACCCCTCTATACCTGTTGAAAATTATATTGTATGTTATTAAAATAAAACATCTTATCCTACTTTTATTAATATAATATATATTCAATAGAATATATACCAGACAATGGAAATGTTCCACTTTCCTGCCTTCGACCTAACCACCTTCGCCTTCTCCGACCTTTCCATGTATCTATGTTAGTCGAATCTCGATTTCATCACAGTCCACTTCTCAGGCATGATCCAATCGTGGATCAATTTTTTGGAACAATTACGGACCTTCTGGTCGTTGATCGCATCATGGATCAACTTGACGACAATGACATGAGACTAGTCCTCGATCTTCTCATCCCGGTGTGGTGGATAGAAATAGGTTTTGTACAAAAAGTAAAATAGAGATTGTATAATATGCATAAATGATTATTGATATTAAAAGTAAACATATTTTAACCTTGAAGTAGGTAAACTAAAATGCCCTCATATCTTCAGGAGAATCTGAGTATTTGATCCAATGCCACCATAGTTCTGCCTCAAAAAATATCCTAGTGCCCTTTATACCTTCGAGGGACGAAATCTATACAACGATAATTAAATTCATGAATATACAGATATAATCATTTGGAAAATGTTAACTATTTAACTTACATGATAGGCCCGTCCGTCCAAATCTTCATCCATGTCTTGTCCGGAGGCGCGCATGGAGGATCACTCTGATCTTGCGTAGACGGAGTCAGTTCGACCTCTTTCATCTGCTCTTTTGTCTCCATGGTGCCGTCAGCAGAAGGAAGGCTGGACGGGGAGGGGGTGTAGTCTCAGGCCTATAATTGCTCATCCCAGGACTACTGCCATGTACCATCGACCGAGTCGGAGATGTGAATGGTCGATACACTGGAGTACTCTACGACATCGATCCAAAACCATTATCCGGTATCGGAGGAGCACTCCATCTAGAGGATCTACCTTTGAATGATCTGTATCGTCCTTTCATACCTGATAATAACATATAATGATAAAATAAATACACAGCCTTATAATAGTTCATCAAAATAGACAGACCCGGAGCAACCCTCCGTTGAATTTTTCTGGGTACAAAATATCACAAAAGTATATAAAATATCACAGTCACACAATAATCATAATATAAAAGTATCAGTCACATAATAAGGACAAAATAAAAGTATCACAATCATATAAAAAGCACAATATAAATGTACCATAGTCACACATTAAGCACACTAAAAGTATCACAGTCACACCATAAGTCTCAAGAAATTTTAATTCTCTGGGGTAGATACTAGTCCCTCAGATACTTCCAATATGACACAAAAGGTAGCGTCTAGGTAATCAATCTCTGCTATAGGTGCTGGTACTTGCCTAATAGTATGAGATACAACTTTCTCCTTAACATTAGGAGATACCACTTCCACCTTAACAACCCTTCCAATTTAACAGTAGGAGGTTCCACTTCCTCCTTAACATTCACTTCCTCCATAACAGTAGGAGGTGCCTCTCTCAAACGACGTGCACGTGCTCGGATCATGGGTGCCATCTTGTAAGATAGATGAAAAAAAAGAATATAATTGATAATAGATATAAATATATGTATCCATACAGTAAAAATATATGTTACATTCTATATTAAAAATACAGTACATGGCTAGAGTTCTAAATGGATTTAATTTTATTTTCAATCCTCTTTTGAAAATTCATATTCTTCGTTTTTCTCTTCCTCCTCTTCCTCTTCCTCTTTCTCTTCATCTTCACTTTTGTTTACTTTGTCTTCCTCTTCGAATAATTCTACCTCTTTCATACGATTAGACGTGTAATGAGAAACTTTTGTTAAGTCAACATATACAATATTTGTTACAATAGGTAGCTCATCCTCCTGATAAGCAATTTCGTTAACGTCAAAGGTATTTCTATCTTTCGTCTTACATACTGCCCACCAGTTTGACCTCGTTGTTCCCCGTTTAGGTAAGTTGTGAAGTACATGAGCTGAGCCTGATTTGATAGGACAAATGGTTCATAGCCTTGATATCGACGTCAGTGTTTTATATCCATAAGACCATGCTTGTCTATTTTTTATCCTTGATCTTGGATCAGATTGAACCAATCACACCAGAATAACATAATCTTAGCAGACTTTATTCCATAATTATATGTCAACTCCACAATCTTCCGTAATACACCATAGAAATTATTTGATGGATCGACATCTTTGTAGCTCGAAGATATGATACACCGTAGAATCAAGATCCAAGAAGCTGTCTCTTATCGGGGCTTTTGTTGACTTGAACCTAAACCCATTCACACAGTAGATTGGCCATATTTTGACAGTATAAATTGGTCCCTTGGCTAGAGTTCTAATACTCATTTTCGAGTGTTGTGTGGGGACGATCGACCTAAATACCAAGGAAACGATATTAAGTTCAACGTTTTATTAAATATTGTGCAAGTGCATACCAAAAAAGATCCTTACATATGCATTCAAAGAAGAAAGGAAATAAAGTCTTATTTCATGTTCTACTTTTTTATTTGTTATGTATGGTCTCATAGACCTCACATCTTCATTAAAAGTGCTAAAAATAACAAAACATCACCCGATTAGTGTAACAATATTAGCATGTACTATTACATTAAGATGACTTAAACATTGACGTATAAATTACTTACCCCTCTAGATTCTGTACTTCATCCTCATCACAGTTGAATAATATATAGAACTGAGCAGCCCTTAGCTCGTCGTTATTTTGCCCGAAGGCTTACCGAAAGCAATGAATACTTTTAATATTATATTATTAGATTCATGATATCCATCATAATTTCTCGGACCTCTTATTCTATTAGTAGTAACATGCGGCTTGAAATACATTGAGCAAAAGTTTCTAATCTCCTCAAGAACACAGGCTTTAGAAATAGAAACTTCGACCCTTGCCTAATTTTTACCTTTTTCTTTAGGTGGTTCAGTTGATGCTCGAACGGGTACTTCCACTGATCACCGACAGGCCCACCAACAAGTGCACCGTAGGAAAGATAATTTGGAAAATGCTCCATGGAATCAAAAAATCCAGGAGGGAGCACTCTTTTAAGCTTGCACAGTATTACCGCAATGTCCTTCTCTTACTTTTCTAGACGATCAACGATCAACTTGGTAAAATAAAGATGTCTGAAGAATATGCTAAACTCTGTCAAAGGATCCCAAACTACCTGCGGTAAGAATTCTCAAAATGCAATCAAAATTAACCTCTCCATGAATACATAACAGTCGTAGCTCTTCATATCCGTCAGTTTATTCTCTTTCGGGTCGACGCATCTTCTCAGATTTGACACGTACCAGTCTGAAAATTTTAGCTCCTGAATCTACCTTAAAATTATTCCTTTATCCTCCTTGTCTAGTTAGAAAATTGCCTTAGGCTGTTTAAACTTCCCATTCCCTTCCTCTATCAAATGCAACACAGGACGTCTGCATATTTCTTCCAAGTCCAACCTGGCCTTGGGATTGTCTTTCGTCTTCCCCTTTACGTCCATGACAGTATTAATTATGTTGTCAAACACATTCTTCTCTATATTCATAACATAAAGGTTATTTCTGATCAGATTGGTGCTCCAATATGGCAAGTCCCAAAATATGCTCCTCTTTGTCCAGTTATGAGTGTGACCAAATCTATCGCACTTGTACCCCTTAGTAGGCTATTCGATAGCACTTGGTAAATCTTTAACCTCTTTTCATCATATCCCTGGGCCACTTTGGAGGTGAATTTTCCATCTCTATATTGCCAATATGAAATGCATTCCGGTTTCGCCGGAACGGATGATCCGACGGCAGAAATTATCAATGACAATCGATGAAGCACGGTTTCCTTCGTATTTCAAATGAAAAGACTTAGTGCGGTCCATACAATATGGATATGAGAGACGACCATGAGTTCTCCATCCTGATAATATGCTATAAGCTAAAAAGTCGTTGATGGTCCACATAAGTGCTGCCTACATCTAAAATTTTTGCTTTTTTAAAATATCGTACGTGTTGGAGCCTACTTTCCACAGCTGATTCAACTCATCTATCAACGATTTTAGTACACATCTATGTTCGTCTTCGCATAATGACGGTTAAGAACATAACTAGAGTCTTTATGCACATCCAATACGGTAGGTTATACGGGGTGACAATCACAGGCCAACACGAATACTGGGAGCCCAAAAGTTCGAATGAGATAAAACCGTCAGAGGAGAACCCCAATCTTATATTAAGCGAATCGGAAGCAAAATCATAATACTCTCGATTGAAGTGCTTCCATGCTTCTGTATAGGATGGGTGATCCAACAGTCCTTCAATCTGTTCTCGCATGTGCCAACTCATATTTTTGACAGTCTCCTTCACCATAAATAATATCTGCAACGTTAAAGGCAAGTAGTGCATTGAATCGATCAACTTTCTTGCACTGACAGACCTTCCTGTACCAGTTGCCTTATAGAGATTAGCACCAAAAAATTAGCACACACATTCATCCTTGTCGTCTTTGTAGTACAACATGTACCCGTTGTGACATGCATTAATTTTTTGCGTATTCCATCCAGAGCGATCTCACCATCCTCTTAGACCGATAAAAGTCTTTAGGTAACTTAACACCCGCTGGTAAGATCTCTATAATCAACTCCATCAGTCGTTTGTAACATTCTTGCAATATGTTAAAATCTGACTTGGTGCTCAACTGTGTTGTAACCACCTCAAAGGGTGAATGATCCTCACAACCAGGATATAATGGAGTCCTTGCATTCTCCAGTAACTCTATAAACTTTGTAGCATCGACATTCGATGCCTCATCAGTTGCATCATGATTATTCAGATTGAAACTAGGCCCGACTATATCGAAAACCATGTTTATGCACCCCACTACAAAAATATAGAGTTTTAGCGACAAAATTTTTGCCTCTAAAATGACTATTTCTATCGTTATTTTAATATAGTGATGAAATTGTGGTATCACTAATTTAAGTGTCGCTGCCAAATTTTTGTTGCTAATTCATCGCCATGTTAACGGATTAGCGACAAAATTAGAGACAAAACACAACGATGAATTAGTGACATATTATTTACGTCGCAGTATTTGGTGACGGATTAGCGACGGATTGGCAACAAAAACTGTGAGCCCATTTTTACTAAATTTTATAGAAGCTTACCGACTAAATTTTGTTGCTAATCCGTTGCTAATAGCGACGAACATAGCGACGGATTTAGTGACTATTTCTGATACATATTTGCCACATTTTTGGTACTAAATGTATTTAGCGACGAAACTTTCCGTCTCTAATCTGTCGTTGAAGCATCATGGATCCGTCGCTGACGTAAAATTTTCTATTTTTTATCGCTAATCCGTTGCTAGTCCGTCTCTAACATAGATATTTTTTCTCTAAGAATAGAATCACTTACTTCCTGTAACATTATACAAAATCAATCAGCGATTCAAACACATCAAATATAATAGAATATATTAAATATAAGTGCATAGCCATATATTATCATACAATACCATAATCCAAACATATAAAGTTATACAACCAGTACATCGACAAACTGTCAAATTATCAAAAAAAATACATCAAGTCGACGAGGGAGGCGGCGGCTGTCGGCTAGCTATGTATTGCGTCATAATCGTAGCGATGATCTGTTGTAGATCCTTAGGAACGACAGGCGAAGTAGCAGAAAAAATCGAAGTTAAAGCCAGAGGAGGAGTTGGAGTAGCCATCGTTGGAGCCGTCGTAAGAGTTTGAGCTATAGGAGGAACATGAGCTGCAAGATCATGAGACTGTGTCAGTTGTCTAACCTGCCTCTGTACCTCTAACACAGTCGTCCTGATCTGCTCTAAACTCATATCACCCGAAGGAATGCCTGGGACAGGCTCTGAAGGAGCTGGAGGAGCCATCGGAGGAGCTCTGGAAAGAACCGACAGATGTGATGCCAATGATCCTGTCCCGTACATGCAGCCGCCTTTTCCTCTCCCTACAGCTTGTACCTACCGATTATTTTTCTCAGTCGACATACTTCTCTTAGCCCCACCCTCCAACGTCTCATATGTCTCATATATTTATTTATGTAAATATGTTTAGATATCACAGGTTAAGATTAATATTTTTATTGACTACAACTAATGTTAGGTTTAGAGTTAAGTTTAGATATCGTAGGTTAGGTTTAGAGTTAAGGTTTTTAGATACCATAGGTAACAATATTAAAGTTAAGGTTAGATGTTTAGAATAAACAAATATAGTTAAATTATAAAAAGAATGTAATTAAATTTCGTTGACGAAATTTTATAAATAAAACTTACGTATGCTTTTACTGTCCGCTAATCTACGAGCTTCCCATCCTTCTTCCTTTTTTGCGTCTGCTGGAAGATTACCGAAAAGTCGACGATCTTCGGGTCTGCCCCATCTCTGATCGCCTCATTGCACTATAAAAATTAAGTAATTAATAAATAAGGAAAATTAGAATTATCAAAAATCGATCTAGCAAAAAATTATAATACTGACCATCCTTTGAAAATGCTCGACGGACGGAATAGATCCACCCATTTGGAGACTACCCTTAGTAAGGGACGCTCTTACCTTCTCGCACTTGGCCTTATAGGCTGAGGCCTCCATCTTCTCCCATAACTCCTCTTTGAGCCACTCCTTGCGAAGATCTCCTGAATGTGACGCCAGCGCCTTTTGATCATTCATTATATCCTTGAACCTTTTGCTGGCGATGGCCTTGTAGCACTTTTGGTTCATAGACTCTCTATGATTCAGCAACCAATACTTCTTCTGCAAATTAGAAAAGTATTTTTTAGCATTTTAATTAAAAAATTATAAATTATTCTAAATAAAAATCTTATACATACCCGCAACATATCCAGTAAAATGAATCGTCGATCCAGCGGCATGTCACTGAAGTTGATATAAGGGCCATAAAAGATATCTCGCATGACATCCCCCAGATCAGTGCCAGCATTGGTTGGAAAGAACCTAAAATAAGTAAAAAATATACAATTAGAATAAAAAAGGAATAAATAAATAAATATGTGAATTGACAATAAGTACTTACGTTGCTCCATCGACCCACAGCTCAGGAAGATCAATATTAGCTGGTCGCTCTGGTAGAGTAGGGGAATCTGCAAATCCTAGACGATGGACATATACTCTGTGCTCCACCAGGAGGCCTGGATATGGATTTGCTCTAGTAGGAGCAACTATTGGAGTAATAGGTGTACTAGTAGTCGCAGTAGTCGTAGGATTAGCGACAGGGGTTGTAGCTGAGGGAAGCCCGGGAGATGGAATAGCTCCCCCTACCGATGAAGAAGTATATAGTGGGCATAAACCATCATCGGCATCTATGAACTCGTCCTCTGATGGTCGTGTGCGACCTGCATCCGGATTAGCTGGAGGATTCTGGAAAGACGATCCTCTATGAACCTATCGTCGTGCTCGTACTCGTCCTCGTCCTCGTCCTCATCCCACCATAGGTAAATCTTACAGTAAATAATGGATGGTGTTATGAAACAAATAAAAATAGTGACATCAAGATATCATACAGTAATGGATGGTGTGGTAAAATAAATAAATACTAGTGTGATGATAAAATAAATAATAACCGTTTATTTAAATAAATAAATAATCTAAGTTAATGCATATGTATGTACGTACTTATCTTCTTCATCTTTTAAATCGTCATTGTCTTCCAAATTATTTTCTGAATTATCTTCATCTTCATCTTCAACTTCTTCATTTTTATTTTTACTTTCACTATCAGCTTGCCACGACCCGCACCCGATGTAAGGATGCAAGTCAGAAACAATGCCCAGTCTATACCGCAGAATCGACGGTAGAACATTGTCTGGGTAATCTATCTAACAATATAATGAGCCACCAACAATAACAATATACTCAATCACATAACTAAGATAGAAATAAGCACGAATCAGATAAGAATAGAAGTCATAATATAACTCATGAGTCTAAAATAATACATCAATGAGTCTGAAAGAATGCTAACAGATAAACTTGAGACAAATCCAGTACAAAAGGATACTAAGAAGGTACTAAACCCGGGTCAACTGTCTCAGTTGGGATAAGTCCCTCCTGAGCCAGGGTCTCAGACTCTAGACCCACAATATCCTGAGATCCATAATGTGTAGGGTACCACTCTTTAGTGTCATCTGGAAAAAATATATTCAGTCAGGAAATGAGTAGAGTACATCTCTAACAGTAGTTCTAATCAATGATAAAAACTATGTAATAGTAAATAGATGTGAATATACAAGATGCACAATAAATATAATGAGATATATAAAATAAGAAAATACTGGAATAAATACAATAATGAACAATATGCCAATGAACAAGAATACTAATGACTAAGTGTATGAGCACTAGCTTTACCATGTGATCGGCTTGGGAACATGATACAATATATATGGCCTGGCTAATCATACGTGCGGTGTATGATTAACACTATTCAATAAGAGTACTTGATACAATAGGGGTATTGATCACATATCTACAATAAAATACTCTCCACCCTCGACTGGTTAATAGATCCAACCATGGTACGCTATGGCACGAGATTCCCCCAAGAAGATAGCTAGTCTTCCCGAGAATTAGTGTCTATACATGTACAAGATAACCAATGAAACAATACTTGTACCATATACACCATATACCAAGGAATAACATCTCATGACGAGATCCGGATATACTAATCCGTGTAACTATAGTGTCAAGAGAACATGGATATCTACACTAGATACAATGAACATAGAGGATATCATATATGAGAAACTATCAGAGAATGTACTCGCCTAAAGTCCAAAGAATAGTCTTACAGATGTCTGATACGGTGCCTCGAAGACCTAGATAGGGAAAATAATATCAATACAAGATTCTGAAAAGAAAATTCGTTAAACTAGTCAACTTCTAGGTCAACAAGTCAATTCTAAGTCAAAAGTCAAACTAGGTCAACTTTAAGTCAACCATGGTCAACTATAGTCAAACTATAATCAACTACCTATTTCTATGTTGCAGAAGTCTAACACAAAAATATTGGTTCAAATACTAAAATCTAGGTCACAAAACCAAATCTTAAAATACTAGGATATTGTATCTCCGGATATATAAATCCATAGGTAAAATATCACATACAAATGCCAAAACAATATTATTAAATAAAATCTTAAAGACAAACATCAAATAGGTATCTTGGTTTTGAACCAACTTGGTATCACAACATAAACCCATAATCTTGATACCCAAACCCAATACCTTGGGTATCCCCAATAACCTTGGTACTTACCTTGGTATCTCAAGGTAATACCCCAAACTTGTTTATACTAACTACCTGTAATATACATACAAACTATATTATTTATTATACATATAGTATACAATAAATACTATTAGCATATTAGGAAATATTTACATATATATTAAATGCTATATATACATATATATATATATATATATATATATATATATATATATATATATAAACATTCAATAAGAGAAAAACTGTCAAACTGTCGCTAAAACCTTGCCCGCTATCGCTGAAGACTGCTATTGATGTTGATACACTGATGTTTTAGTGACAGTTTTCTGCCACTGTCGCCAAAGCCGTCGCTAAAGCTCCTGATACGCTGCTGATACTGCTGCTGTTTCAGCGACAATTTTCTGCATCTGTCGTCAACTACTGTCGATGTTTCTCCTGCTGCTGCTGCTGATGTGTTAATGCTGTTGTGACGGTTGCTGTTGCGATATTTTTCTCTGTCGCTGAAGCTCCTGTTCTCCCCCTCTTATATATATATATATATATATATATATATATATATATATATATATATATATATATATATATATATATATATATATATATATACATAAATAGATACTATAATCCATATAACTAAATCTAAATATATAACTATGATTATGTAAAAATACATACATATTCTCCGTAACATCTATACATACATAATAACTACCTAGTAATTGTACATACATAATACCTACACACATATATATATGTATATATAATTTATACACTAATAGGTAACATACATTATGTAAACATAATATAACAACATATACATATATAATTTATATATATATATATATATATATATATATATATATATATATATATATATATATATATATATATATATATATATATATATATACTATATGTAAAAGAAGAATAGCTACAACAATTGTATACATATAGTATATTCATAGGTACATAGATCTAAGACACAAAATATAAATATATATATATATATTCACCACCATCCACATATGTATATACAATAACTAATAGACATTACATATGTAAAATAATGACTATATAAATATACTACATATATATATAATATATATATATATCTAAAGCATAAATATATGTAACAACAATATATATATATATATATATATATATATATATATATATATATATATATATATATATATATATATATATATATATATATATAATATAATTACACTCCTCTATGACTAAGAACACAAAAGAAATAGATCTACCAATAATTTGCACATCTCATGGAACGTATCACTCCGTATCCTACTAGATCTAGGATACGCATGCGACACGAGTCCACCACACATCCAAACGTACCCCGAAGGACATGAACAAGTCATATATATTATTTATGAACAATACGAAGAGTCAAATACAAATCTACGTGTCCGTGTCAAAATGTGACATGCTCAAAGTCCCGTGTCGGAGGAAAAATCCCTAAATCAACATGTATCACCAAATGGTTGGGATACGACTTATATGTACCCAATTGTGGATACGATACTAGTCTCAAACACACAAACACATGCCAAATTGATCTATAGGACCAATTGATACACAAAATAAATGTCAATCTCAAAAATCCCCCAAAATTGACACAAAAAGTACCATAACTTTCACAATAGGCCTCCTATAAACATAAAACCAAATCCTATGTGTAGTCTATGCATATGGGTTTATTTTAAATGATTAAACCTCAGTTTTAGAACCTAACTAAAGAGAAAAAAATTGAATTGTACTTATTGGGAGATGGATTTCCAATGCAACCTCCAAATATGATAAAATTGGCCTCCAACTTGTAGATCCTTGCTCCTCTTTGTAGATCCTTGCTTCCTCCTTCTAGATCGTTGCTCCACTAGTCTCCAAAGGTGATTTAGGAAGAAATTGGGATAAAATTTGGTAGGGAAATAAAGTGGGAATGAAGGAATTAGGTTGAGAGAATTTCAAGATCCAATTTCCAAATGAAAAGAGGAGAGAGAATAATTTCCCCCCTCTCTTAATAGGCCCCCCCCCCTTTCCCCTTCCTCAAGTCACTATGAATTGTCCAATATACCCCTTGGGGCCTCTCATGAAGAAATAATTAAGGAGGAAAGCTTCTAGTCTAATGGTTTAATTAATTTAATCCATCTCCTAATCAATTTGCTTTCTAAATGGGCTAAATTCTAACAATTAATACATGTTGGTCCATGAGTCTAAACTAAACTAGTTAGGTCCACTAACACAAGTCCAAAATAAATAAATAACATCTAACAACAATTAAATAATACCATAAATAATTATTTTCATGCACAATATTTAATTAAATATAAAATTACTAAAATACACTTTCCTAGAAAATTAGGTAGTGACAAGTCTACCCTCCTTAAATTAATTTCGTCCTCAAAATTCAAAGATGAAAACTACCCCCAGAAATAATAGAACATAGCAAAAGAATATAACTAAAGAACATAACTAGCGATGAAAGAACATAACATAATTAGGAAAGAACATATCTCAAAGCACAAACAAATATGGATAATGCTCTCGCATTTCATCCTCTCTCTCCCAGATAGACTCCCCCGGAGAGTGATGCCTCCATGCGATGCGAACCAAAGGAATAGTCTGGTTCCTCAGCACCTTCTCTCTCCAATCCAGAATCTCAACTGGCTGTTCTGGATAGCTAAGAGTAGGGCCCACCTCTATCTCCGAGTGATCCAATACATGACTAGGATCTTCCATATACCGTCTCAACTATGACACGTGAAATACGTTGTCCACTGCCTCCAATGCAGGTGGCAATTCTAGTCTATAAGCAACTGCACTAACCCTCTCTAGAATAGTGAAGGGTCTGATGAATCGCGGACTAAGCTTCCCGCCTCCACCGACGCAAATCGTGCCTCGTATCGGAGAAATCCTCAGAAACACCAAACCATCCACCTAGAACAAAACACAACCTTAAGAACTTAATCTATAACAAACAACCAATAACAAGCACAAAACAGAATCTAAACTCTACCTCGAACTCCAAAGGTCTCCGATGGCTATCGGTCCAATGCCGCTGTCTATCCTACGCCACATGAAGTCTTTCTCTGATCAACTGAACCTTCTCTTTTGCATCTACAACCATCTTTGGTCCAAGAAAAACTCTCTCTCAAACATCGTCCCATGACAAGGGAGTACGACACCTCCGAACGTATAGAGCTTCAAAATATGACATCTCTATACTAGCCTGGTAGCTGTTGTTATAAGCAAACTCTACCAAATAGAGATGGTCCTCCCAAGAACCCCCGAAATCTAGTACACAAGTGTGCAACATATCCTCGAGAGTCTGAATAGTCCTCTCTGACTGCCCATCTGTCTGCGGATGATATACAGTACTGAACTTAAGCTGAGTGCCCAAACTCTCCTACAAACTCCTCCAGAAATGATAAGTGAAACGACTATCCCGATCCGAGACTATGCTGACGGGAACTCTATGTATCCTAACGATCTACCTCATATACATCTCTTTCAGCTTCTCCATAGACAAACCTACCTTGAAACGCAAAAATTGGGACGACTTGGTCAACCTATCAACAATAACCTAAATCACGTCCTTCCCACCTAGAGATCGTGGAAGTCCGGACACAAAATCCATAGTAATGTGCTCCCACTTCCACTCTGGAATGGGTAATGGCTGAAGTAAACCTCCTGGCCTCTGCCTCTCGACTTTCACCTGCTGGCACACTACGCATCTGGATACAAACTGTGCCACCTCCCACTTCATGCCATACCACCACACACTCTCTCGCATATCCCGATACATCTTGTTGGCACCTCGATGCATGGAATACTGAGAGCGATGCGCTTTCTGCAATACCTCCTCACGCAGCTCCCCACTAGGCACACACAATCTAACTCCATGTCTCAAGGATCCATCCTTAGCAATGGTGAAATCATCCTCCAATCCCTCTCTCACCTGAGCTCTGATACTCCTCAGAGATACATCCTCATACTGTGCTGCCTTGATCCTGTCCATCAAATCTGAATGTATCTGCAATCCCCACATCTGCATAGCACAACAGAAACTATCACCTCGATGCCCAAGCTCTCTAAGTCCTCCAGCAAATATCAATCCGGTTTCAAGAACATAGCTACCGGATACCTACTCAAAGCATCGACAACTACATTAGCTTTCCCAGGATGGTATTGCGAAGATATATCAAAATCCTTCCTTATTTCTAACTACCGACGTTGCCTCATGTTCAACTCCTTCTGCGTGAAAACGTACTTCAAGCTCTTGTGGTCTGTGAAGATCTCAACATGCTCTCCGTACAAATAATATTTCTACAACTTCAGAGCAAAAATGACTGCTGCCAACTCCAAATCATAGGTAAGATTGTTCTTTTTATGAGGACACAATTGCCTGGATGAATAGGCAGTCAGTTTTCCATTCTGCTGAAGAACACAACCCAAATCTTTATCCGATGCATCACTATAAATAGTGAAACCTCCAGACCCTGATGCCAACGTCAAAATAGGAGCAGACGTCAACCTCTTCTTCAATTCCTCAAAAGCAACCTAGCAATCCTCCGTCCAAACAAACTCCATATCTTTCCTGGTGAGTCTGGTCATCGGCTTGGCAATCCTCAAAAAATCTTGCACAAACTTCCTGTAGTAGCCTGCCAAACCCAAGAAACTCCTGATCTATGCTACCGAACTCGGGGTCTTCCAAGATTCTACTACTGCGATCTTCTTAGGATCCACTGAAATACCATCACCAGTCACAACATGCCCCAAGAACTCCACCTTGTCCAGGAAAAACTCATAATTGGATAACTTTCCATAAAGCTTCTTCTTCCTCAGCACATCCAACACAATCCTCAAATGCTCCTCATGCTCCTCCGGTGTCTTCGAGTATATGAGTATGACATCGATGAACACCACCACGAACTTGTCAAGGTACTGATGGAACACCTTGTTCATCAAGTTTATAAATACCGCCAGTGCATTAGTCAAACTAAACGATATCACCATAAACTCGTACTGACCATACCGAGTTCTAAAAGCAGTCTTCGGTATGTCCACCGACTTTACCTTCACCTGAAGGTAGCCTGATCTCAAATCTATCTTAGAAAATACCTTGGTACTACTCAACTGGTCGAACGGATCAACAATTCGTGGCAAAGGGTACTTATTCTTGATAGAGAGATTATTCAAAGCCCTGTAATCAATGCAGATGCGCACCGATCCATCCTTCTTCAGTACAAACAATATCGGGGCTCCCCACGGTAAAAAACTCGATCTGATAAACCCCTTATCCTATAATTCATCCACCTACTTCTTTAGCTCGACCAGCTCGCTGTTGTTTACTCTATAGATATATTGCAAAATTGGTTCTGCACCTGACACCATGTCTATAGAGAATTCAATAACTCGATCTGGCGGTAATCCTAGCAATTCCTCAGGAAACACATCCAAGAACTCTGCTATCAATGGATGCGGCAACTCCTTGTCTTCCACCATAGCTCCACAAATAATGCCTTCTCCCTGCTCTGCAGCTCCTCTAGCAAACTCGAACTCTGGCTCTCTTGGCGGACCAAACACAACTCTACCTCCTTTATAATCTATGCTAGTACGGTGCCTACTCAACCAATCCATCCCGAGTACAATGTCGTAGCTCAGAAGTGGTATTACAAGTAGACCCGCACTCAACTCCCGGCCTACCAGAGTAACTCTCCGATCCTTGCAAATATCATTAACCAGGATAATGCCTCCCCCGGTCATGATCTTGCAAGTCCTAAGCAAAGACTCAGCTACCAAACCATGCTTCAGAGCAAAAGAAATAGATATAAAACTATGAGAAGCACCACTATCAAACAAAGCTAAAGTTAGAATGGAATCAAGAAGAATAGAACTTGTAATAACATCTCCGGTGGGTTCGTCCTCCTCAACGATCATAGCAAATGCTCGTCCCTGCCGGGCACCTCCCTGTTGCTGATGCTTGACATAACGTTATTGCTGTATCGAAAGCGGTCCCCTCGGCTGTACTGCAGGTGGTCTCGTCGGTGCCCTCGAGCTGAAGCTGCTCTCTGAACTGCACGACGAGGACACTCTCTCGATTGATGCCCTTCAGTACCACAATACAAACGAACTCCTAGCCTCCTCCTGCAAACTTTTCAGATATGGCCGGGCTTCTTGCAGTAGTGGCAGAAAGCTTGCTGTAACTGTCTCTACTACTGTGGTACCTGGTAAAAAGGTGCCCTAGCTGGAGTCTGGTTCTGCTGTGGCTGCTAGAAAGGTCTAGATTGGAAATTAGGATGTTTGGCAGATACTGCACTACCGTTGGCTCCTAGAAAAGAGTCACGGTCTCTCTTGGGCTTCAAACCCAACTCTCGCTCAACCTTGCGTGCCTCTGCAAGTATCTTCGAGTATGTCTCATAAAAAGATAGAATGAGGATCTTCCATTCCTAGTTTAGACCCTCACAGAAACAAATAGTCCGAACCTCCTGCTCTCTTACCAGATACTCTGTAAATTGGCTCAACATGTCGAACTCTGTAGCATACTCCTCCACAGACATGCTCCCCTGAATGAGACTCTCGAACTGCCTTCCCAAGCCTAGCCTGTCTGCCTGAGCAAAAAACTTCTTCTTGAAGAGGTCCTTGAATACCTCCCAAGACTGTCCTACGTCAACCAGAATCGGCTCATTCCTGAACCAAGTACGAGCGACGTCGAATAGTTGAAGTCCTACCGTCTCAACCTTCAGATCCTCAGAAAGACGGGACACCCTCATAAGACGCTCAAAGTCTTCGAGCCAATCATCAGCATAGATGATACCCTCCGTCCCCTTGAAGACCCTAGGCTCCAGCTTCTTGAAGTCCTAAATGTTGCCTGGCCGAAGCTGAGCAGCCTGAGGAATAACTTGCTGCTGGACCGAAACTCCTATCTCGACTACGGCACGAGCAAGCTGATGAGTACTCTCGATGTTCTGCCGTAGAACATCGGTCTGCCTCAGATGTACCTTTTACTGATCCCTTTGTGCCTCGAGCATCTCATGAAACAGTGTAAACATCTGTGTCGCCTCTGCTGGCATAGAAGGTGGAGGTGGAAGCCCCTCAGATACAGCTGGTACAGTCCTCTGAGTAGGTGGTGGGCCTCTGAAAGCAGCTGACACTCCAATCACCGGAGAAGTGACTGGTGTAGGCCCTCGGGATGTCGTAGACCTCTCAGAAACTGATCTCCCCTGCTGCAATCTAGTCTTAGGTGGCATCCTGAGACAAAGCGAAAGAAAGAATCAATATGGCACATGATGTAAAACACTCAAGGAAAGGACAGTTTAAGAGATCAAGTATCAATATCAAAGGAGAAAAGTTGAATCAAAAGAATTTTCCTAGATGTGATTGAGTAATCTCAGCCTATAGCCTACATCATATATCCTATCGCACGCTCGCAGTAGTACAACTAAATTGTCACACTACCACGACATCGCATAACTTGCGAAGATAGACCTACATAGGCCACCACTAAAAATGTGTCACGACCCGCACCCGATGTAAGGATGCAAGTCGGAAACAACGCCCAGCCTACGTCGCAGAATCGGCAGTAGAACGTTGTTTGGGTAATCTATCTAACAATATAATGAGCCACCAACAATAACAATATACTCAATCACAGAACTAAGATAGAAATGAGCAAGAATCAGATAAGAATAAAATAGTCATAATACAACTCATGAGTCTAAAATAATACATCAATGAGTCTGAAAGAATGCCAACAGATAAGCTGGAGGCAAATCCAGTACAAAAGAATACTAAGAAGAAATACGAGTCATATTCAATTGTGGATGAGATCTAGGAGGGGGCTATACACAAGGAACTATTAGGGAAGCACATAAATCAAGTAGGATACAATTATTCAAATAAAATGGATTAGAAGAAATATGAGTCATAGTCAATTGTGGATGAGATCCTATACTCTAATCATATTTGCAGGCTTTTTCGGTACAGTGACGTAACCGAGATAATATGCTCTCGACCTGCATGGGCCACCACAAAAATATATCATGCCCCAGTCCCAAAATACGTAGGACTAGGAACACGTAAGCATGCCAGCCGTATGTATATGGCAACTCCAATATATGGATACCATAATATACACGTACACTGTAATATTAATATAAACTCACATGTGGTATAAATATTGTCAAAAGTCACCGACATACTAAATCTCATCCACACAAAAAGTCACAAAAATAAAATAACTAAACTAGAATAATGAGTCTGAATAATCCAAAACTAATAGTCAGGTGGAGACAAATCCACTACCAATGACTATATCAATACTAAAATGGAGAAGAAGGGTAATTCTCCAATATATGTAAGATGATGATATAAAGGTATTCAGCGAAGCGATCCATTGCTGGAGATAATCAAAGAAGCTCCGAAGGTAAGACCTCCTCGGAAGAGATAAGTGATAAGTCCTGATCCGTGCTCCTGCGAAAAGTCATGAACATCTACACCTGGAAAGGGACCAGGGCCTCAGAGGGACATAACAAGATACATAGAAGCAAGCCAATTTGACTACAGTAAACATGCATAATATTTAAAAATAAATAAGTATGCTGTACAAGACAATCTATATGAATGCAAATGAGGACAACTTTTTGACGTATGGGCAAGGGTAGGCTACTCGATCTAAGCCTCACAACTCACACACCCGTCCAGAACATCATCAGCCGACATACCTCGGGGGCAGCTACTCTCGTCACTCCATCAATCGACATACCTCGGGGGTAGCGACCGACGGACACGACCACCATAGTGCGTGCTAGTTACTACAGTTTACCAGAGTGGTTAAAGCCCATACGCCTACTGATTGTGCTCTCATGATACTAAGTGCCATGTGTGTGTCAATATATCTAATATATAGTAATGACTGAAAGAAAACTACACATACAAGAAATATACAGAAATGCAATGAATATACAGAAATAAAATAAGCATGCAAAATACTGTAAGTAATTTGGCAAGGTATCTTGTCTGGTCTGAAAAGTATGAAGTCTCAACTCAAGGCGTTGTCCGATCTAACCGTCACATAAATTAAACAAGTTAGGTTACCAAAGTGGATGAATATGTTCCTCCATTTTAATCTATTTTAATTCTGAATAAAATAACCTAAAATAGTATTTTAATCTTATTATAATCTGATTTTATTATTAAACTCTAATTTTGGTCCAAAAAAAGTCAACTTTACGGATTTGTGATCCGTGGTACGCAAATCGAGGCGATCCGTTGACCAAAAAGTCAACCAACTCAAATCCTAGATTTGTATGTGAAATCCTATATATTTCAACGCTACATGAATGCTAGAATCGACAGTTTCATAAAATTACAAGTCGGTAAAGAGTTATGGCCACAAGGGCGCACAGATGACAGTTTTCGGTGGTTTCCTATTTACGTCTACGTTGCACAAATTTTATAGTAGATTAAAATTTCATATTAAATTCTGGAAAAATAATTTTATGTAAGTTCATCATTTCAGATTTTTTGAAACTTCAAACAGCTCATAATTTCGAGTTTGGGATCTCCCAAAATCTCGAAAATACCAAAATACGTCTGATTTTGGACAACTGGCACTTCTAGAATATTCTAGAAAAATAGGATTCGAAATTACTAAAATAATTTATATATTCAGAAATCTAACCTTGATATGGTTCTAACAAAAAAAACTGGAGCACATTTGGAGTCCGGAGCTAGGAGATATCGTCTTTTTAAGTCGTCATAACTACTAGAAAATGAGGCTGAATTTATGACGAATTTTGACTGTTTTTGGACGAAAAAGAGAGAGTTTTGGAAAGATAAATATGAAAGATGAGTTTATTTCATAAGTCTAATAGGTATTTATAATGGTGGAGACTATTTAATTTAATATGAGTAGGATTGGCTAATTTGGATATGATTAGGATCAGTTTAAATAAGGATAGGATATACATGAAGTTATTTTCCTAGTAGGCTCAGGATTTGAATTAATTTAAAATATAGTTTAAATTTATCTCAATAATTTATAATATTAAATAGAATTAAAGATAATAAAGGGAATTTATATATAATCTTATTAATATCTATTAACACTAAATTAGCATCTATCTAATATTAAGAGATTATATATCCAAATAAATCCTAAATAATTTCAAAAATCTAAATAAATTTCTTAAATTTCTAAATAAATTACAGAAAAATATAATTAAATATTTTAACCTAAAATAAATATTTGGTAGGAACAATATGTAAGTATGGTCTCATAATAAATCACGGAAGTCCTAGAAGTTTATGTTTTCTATGTTTTAATTACCCAAATATTTTAGAAAAATCCTCAAAAATCTAAAATAGCCTAAAAATAATTCTAAATAAATATTTATATAAGTAAATATATCAGGAATTTTATTTTCTAATTAACTAAGAGAATACTCAAAAAAAATTAATATTTAAAATAATCTATAATAAATATACTAATATAAAATACACACAAAATACATATTTTTGGTGAGGCTGTTTACACAATCTTTCACGAATATCCAACTCCATAAGGAGGCACAGATATCACAATATAATATAGAAATACTCAATCATATAAACAAAAGTACGATGAGATATCGAAGCAAATAAATGAAATACAAGACAAGTCTAAACAACAATAAATAGTCTAACCTGCAATCAATAATATCCAGTCTCCAAGTATGCTGGAAACAAGTCATCTATGTCACAGTCTGGAAAAAATATCCAGTCAAGATTGGAACGAAGTACAAGCACTAACAGCAGTTCCACATATATTGACAAAAACTATAACACAGTGTAAAGAAATACAAGACAGATAGGAATACTGGCAATAAGAAATACTGGAAATAAGAAAATGCTGAAATAAAGAAATACTGGAACATCATCATCAATATACATCTAGTAATGAATAGAAATACAATTACATTCAAGAACAATGAACTGGTATGTAAGTGTGTACAAGAACAATAACTAGAACATGTAGAGATGCTAGATCAATATACTAGAGATACATGTCAAGAATCATCTAACTAAGTGTGTGAAACATCAGCATATCATGTGATTGGCTTGGAACTAATAAGACTCATTACATTGATTAGCGATCATCCCTGTAAGGTCAGGCTAACCACATGTAACAGCGATGAGGCATGTAATGGTAAGGCTGCACCGACGTGAGGTGTGGGTGAGCTATGATGCATGTAAAGTTGGGTATGATCACATAAGCTACTAATATTTCCTCATTTTTCCCCAGCTAGCACGATGGATTCCAACCATGACTCCTCGTGACAGGTCTCAATGATGTTAACCCGTGTAAACAACAGTGTCAGAGTCATGTACGCTATACAACAAGAGTTATAGAGATAATCAACATAATGGAAACTGTCAGAGAATGTACTCGCCTGTGGTCCTGCTGCTGGCAATACCAATAACCTGATTATGAAGTCTTGTCTGAACAATCCAACAATCCTATAGATATATTGGCGTGCTGTCGTAGGCACCCAAAAATAAAACCTTTACTCTTGAAATAATATGTAGTAGTGAGAGTAAGGATCGTTCCCACGAAGAGTAATTAGTTTGATCTTTATGCTATGTGAAATAAGATGGGGGGGAGAGTTTTGGATAAAAGCAAACTAAAAAGAGCTAAAAACAATTAAAATATTAAAACAATTAAATAAAAAAAATGTTGGTCTCAGTCAACATCCACCATTGGAATCTTAAAACTGATCATCGATGCAAGTATATATTAATTCATATTTTGAATATTCATCTTTGGAATTATTTTCCTATCTCCTTTAGCCACAATTAATTAAAAACAAGCGATCTAATTAACCTTAACTACTAAACAACCCCAGACAAGCGCTAAAGGTTTAATCTAGTAGCGTATTAAACTCGATGAGATCGATGAAGCAAAACAACACAAGCACAAGCGGTCGCATTTAATTTTGTCAAAAGTTTTTCTCCTAAGATCTAATAAAATAAAGCAGTTCATTAAATCTTGGTTGCTTCACAAATTAGAGGGATCGAACAATTACGGATTCGATATCTAATTTAGCATTAGATTGTCAGAAATAATAAACTAGTACGCATCCTAGTCATTAAATAAGATAATCATGAAAATATGCATAAGAAAACATTCGATACTCAAAGCACAAATCAAAAATATAAACACAGATTAGATCTTACAAGTTTTTATTCATTCCGAGGCTTCCGTTTTCTTCGACCAACAAGACTTTTAGCTCCGCACGTTCATGAAAACTTCAAAAGAATATTGGAGAAGAGGAAGAAGAGTTGTGTGTTGTTCTTTCATTTCCTCTTGATCTCTATCCCTTTTATAGACTCTAAATTAGTTATTTGAAGATCACAATATCTTCCCACAAATCCTCTAATAGTTACAACAACCCAAATAATAAAATAAAATCTTTAAACAAGTTGAGAAATGGTTATTTCAACTCCACTTTTTTGTGCACAACATAGTTGACTCAACTTCAAGCGTGATTTGGTCCATGATGCAGCCAGAATCTCGGGAAATTCAAAACAGAAAAATTGTGCCTTAATCAATTAGATTTCCGAATCAATTTGGATCAGCTTAATTGGACTTCGGATGAGAAAGTTATGTCCATTTTGCTACAAGGTGTCAGAACTATCTAGAATTGATAATTAGCTCCATTTTGCTTTTAGTGACTCCAACTGCATCCTAGATCACAATATAAAAGTAATGAGTATCTTTAGACATTAAATGAGCATAAAGGAGTATATATTAAGTAATAAAAATATAATATTTTATGATCTCATCAAATATCTTCACACTTAACCTTTGCTCGTCTTCGGGCGAAACTCTAATTTATTTTTCCAAAAAGAAATCAAGGTTACAATATCATAAATAAAAAAATAACCAAGCTCTTCAAAACTCATAACATATCATGAACATATATTTTTAAATAACTTCTAATTACTTAGTAGATATTTTTACTTGAAAAATGGAGTAAACTAAATAGGTAGACCCTCACGGAATAAATACTCAACTCTCATGTGTTTAAAGGTATATATTTCAATCAAATTCATTCCAAAAGAAATGATCTACCATAAGCTTGCATATCTTCTCATTCTCCACCACTGGGATCACATGCATAACATAAATCATAAGTACTTTTCATGGGTTGTAACGTGGCTTAGGATTAAGGTGGGATATATTTGGGAGTGTACCTCAAAAGCCATCAAAACTAGTGGAGCAAAATTGAATTAACTCAATCTCAATATAAAATATGTAAAATCAATCACTCCATTTTGCAACATCTTCAATTTGGCTTTAAAGCATTTAAACAATGTAAAACAACTTCTATCCTTATTTCTTTTTTCTTTTTTTTTCTTTTTATTTCTTCTTTTTCTTCTTTTTTCTTCTTTTTTGTCTATTTTTTTTATAACAATAATGGAACTTAGGAAATTTGAGGATGAAAATATGTTCCATTTTGTTGGTTGTAACCAAACCACAAATTTTAAAACCCCCACACTTATTTTTTTTTCGTACACCCATAAATATCATAATAATCAATAATGCTCCACTAGCTTTGCGACTTGGGTAAAGGTATAAATATTATTGGTTGAAAGCTTGTAATGTGGGTATACCAAGAAAAAGGCAATAAAGCTCAAAGGGGTTCAACAAAAAGAAAATTAATTAAAAGGTGGGCTATTTGGCTTATGTAACGCATAACAAAGATGACCTTAATCATGTTCATGCATGCATGTGTCAATGTGACCTCGAAGAGAATCAAAGCAAGTTCTAGAGAAACAAATCAGTGGAAGAATATCTCTCATGAAAGAATAATGAGACTGATGTGTCAGTATAAAGGCTCAAATCTTCACTGGCTTTTGTCTACCAATTTAGATACTACCATTTTCCAATAAAAATAACTAGACTAATTAATTCTAAGTCAAAAAAATTAATTATTCAATCATGTTATGATTTTTTCAAATCTAGTTGAATCTTACTCATGACATACACAACCAAAAATTATTAAAAACCACAAAACAAATTTTTTTTAAAAATATTTTTATTTTTTTTAGGAAAACACAAACTCAAACTGCTTAAAGAAAATTAAATATCCTCCCCCACACTTAAAATAGACATTGTCCCCAATGTATGGTTAAATGCAAAGAAAAGACAAAATAACCAAAAAAATAAAATGCGAGAATAAAAAAAACTTCTCTTGGGTTGACTCTATGCACACTTGATATAACTAGGCAGGGGTTTCAAGTCTAGAATGCAGCCCTGCAAAACAGAAGGTAAAGGTCTTTTGTTATAAATTGGTAACGAAATATATGGAATGTTACCTGATTGTTGTCTTTTTGGAATATCGTTCAACACTGCAACAGTTTTATGTAAGTAGTACTCAAAGCTAACTCATGTTCTTTCTCAAAATTCTCACTAATGGCAACTTTTACTCCATATTTTCCAGCAAGTTTAAAAACTTCTTTTGTATTAGGTACTACATCGTCATTAGGAATGTTCGTGTCTGCAACGATATTTTTTTCTTTGTCTTCTTTTGACGATGCACGTGCTTCTTTTTCTGGAATGTCAACCTCTTTACCACTTCTCAAAATGATAGAACATTCATTTTCTTTTGGATTTTCTATCTTTTGAGATGGTAATTTCTCCAAGCTTTGCGCCTCTAGCTTATTAATTGCAGTTGTCATTTGACTCATTTGATTGTTCAAACTTTGGATACTAACCCTCGTCTCCTGTTGACATTGCAAAGTATTAGTGGCAAGATACTTAACAATATCTTCTAAAGACATACCAAAATTAGAAGTTTGGCTTGGTTGTAGGTATTGCTGCTTGTATTGCTGGTAACTTGGACAATTTTGAGTTGCGGAGTTGATTTAATTCTGGACTCCTATAGGTGAAATTGGAATGATCTCTCCATCCTATGTTGTACGTGTCTGAATAGGGATCATACTTCATTTTTGGTATTCCAGGAAAACCATATTCCGCATTCACTTGTTCATTGGACTCCTCTTGAAGAGTTGGGCACATATCGGTTGGATGCCATGATACTAGACAAATTCCACAAGCCTTTGTTGTTTTCATATTACCTACAACCATCTGACGAACAAGAGAAGTTAAAAAAGAAATTTGTTATTCTAGGAAAGAAACATTTACCTCATCAGCAAGCCTACATGGAAGATCTCGCCAAGTGCCAAATATTTGAGAATTGGTCGCCATTTTCTGTTACTGAACTTTTTTTTTTTTGCTAATAGACAAAAAATTATTTGATCACAAGAACGAAATAAAGATCACAAAAAGCACAAAAATCAACTAAAATTACTCTCCGACAATGGCGCCAAAATTTGGCGTGCTGTCATAGGCACCCAAAAATAAAACCTTTACTCTTGAAATAATATGTAGTAGTGAGAGTAAGGATCGTTTCCACGAAGAGTAATTAGTTTGATCTTTATGCTATGTGAAATAAGATGGGGGGAAGAGTTTTGGATCAAAGCAAATTAAAAAGATCTAAAAACAATTAAAGTATTAAAACAATCAAAGAAAAAAAATGTTGGTCTCAGTCAACATCCACCATTGAAATCTTAAAACTGATCATCGATGCAAGTATATATTAATTCATATTTTGAATATTCATCGTTGGAATTATTTTCCTATCTCCTTTAGCCATAATTAATTAAAAACAAGCGATCTAATTAACCTTAACTACTAAACAACCCCAGACAAGCGCTAAAGGTTTAATCTAGTAGCGTATTAAACTCGATGAGATCGATGAAGAAAAACAACACAAGCACAAGCGGTCGCATTTAATTTTGTCAAAAAAATTTCTCCTAAGATCTAATAAAACAAAGCAGTTCATTAAATCTTGGTTGCTTCACAAATTAGAGGGATCGAACAATTACAGATTCGATATCTAATTTAGCATTAGATTGTCAGAAATAATAAACTAGTACGCATCCTAGTCATTAAACAAGAAAATCATGAAAATATGCATAAGAAAACATTCGATACTCAAAGCACAAATCAAAAATATAAACACAGATTAGATCTCACAAGTTTTTATTCATTCTGAGGCTTCCGTTTTCTTCGACCAACAAGACTTTTAGCTCCGCACGTTCATGAAAACTTCAAAAGAATATTGGAGAAGATGAAGAAGAGTTGTGTGTTGTTCTTTCATTTCCTCATGATCTCTATCCCTTTTATAGACTCTAAATTAGTTGTTTGAAGATCACAATATCTTTCCATAAATCCTCTAATAGTTACAACAACCCAAATAATAAAATAAAATCTTTGAACAAGTTGGAAAATGGTTATTTCAACTCCACTTTTTGTGCACAGCATAGTTGACTCAACTTCAAGCGTGATTTGGTCCATGATGCAGCCAGAATCTCGGGAAACTCAAAAAAAAATTAGCCAATATCACTTAGCTTTTCGAATCAATTTGGATCAGCTTAATTGGACTTCGAATGAGAAAGTTATGTCCATTTTGCTACAAGGTGTCAGAACTGTCCAGAATTGATAATTAGCTCCATTTTGCTTTTAGTGACTCCAATTGCATCCTAGATCAAAATATAAAAGTAATGAGTATCTTTAGACATTAAATAAGCATAAAGGAGTATATATTAAGGAATAAAAATATAATATTTTATGTTCTTATCACATATCACATAATATAATATTGCATCAGACAATACACTAATACACAATAAAAATGCACTGAACTCAGGGGCTACGCTAGGTATGACTCTGGTCAACTAGGGTCAAGTGTGCGTCAAATTGCACGGGTGTCGTGTCTGTAATTGCTGTGCAAGATAGACAGTCAATGATACGGTCTTGCCAGTATGTCGGTATACATATGGCAGTCTGCTAACATGTTACATGGTCACGGTCAATACGGAATATCTGTATCTATACTCGGGTCACCTAGTACATATACAAATATTCATATTATTAATTTGCAATAACATTAATACTCATAATATATATATACACTAATTACATACATATACAATATATATGTATACCAATTAATTACATATATAATATATGTATTTACACTAATGAATTTACACTATGTATATATATTAAACATGCCAATCAATTATATTCATATACTAAATCGAATAATATGCAATACGTATACATATGTATATATGTACTAGTTTGAGAAATATACTATATATATATGTACCAATATACATTTAAATATCTATATCAAAACGTATGCTAATACGTACATACCTACACCCATATACCATACAAACATATACTAAATGAATATATATACACATACGTACAAAATCTCGAAGGAGGGCAGGAACGAACCTACACACGGGCACGACGACGATAACGACGATATTGACGATGGTATTGCTGACTATGATGACGACGACATTCATGACGACGATGACGATCGTTACGACGATGACGACGTAGGCGATGATGACAATGTTGTTGAAGGTATTGATGATGTTTATGGTGATGAACAGGTGGTGGTGTTGATCATGGCGAGGCTCGACAGGTGGTTCAGCGAGGTTGTGGCGACGAGGATGGGGAGGAGAGTCGACGAGGGACTGTAGGGACTGTTTAGGCGTACGCGGGCTGGGGTACAGCGGTTCAGGCAAGGGCTCTGGTCGAGGAGTCTACGGTGAGGGGGAGGGAGGACTCGACGGTCATAGGGGTTCGTGGCTGTCGGGTTGATGAAGGCGGGAAAAGGACAGCAGGGTCTAGTTGGTCGATGGCAGCGGCTGCTCGAGTCGACGGTCGACGGGGAGTGGATGTTCGTCGAGGGAAAGGGCACTGTGTAATGGAGAAGGCCGACGGGATGGAGCTCGGTGTTCAGGGATGGCGAGTGCAGGTGCTCGGGGATCTGGTGGATGCTCGCCATATTCGACAATGGAGGGGGACAGTGGCTTCAGCGAAGACTGGGATCAGGCGGTCGTGCACTGGTCGGGACAGGCGAGCCGGGCGGGGAGATGACTGGTCGACGAGTTCAGTTGATGGCAGCGGCGTTCATATGGGCACTGGATGATCGTCGTCGGTGGGATGGCCGACTCCGGTCGGTACAGTGGTTCCAGCGGCTGGTCGAGGGGAGAAGACGGAGGAGGGGTTGCCGGAGTTGGGCGGGGAAGTGGCCGGGTTGGTTTAGGGTTGAGTTGGAGTTTTGTTGTGTTGGTGGTGATGAAGAAATTTAATGGGGATGGTGGTTTTTGCATGTGGGGAAGAGGTTGATGTTAACCTCCTAGGGGTTAGGGCCGGCTACACACATTGGGATAGGGTTTGCATTGGGAGAGGGGTTTAGGATATATTTATATATAATGGAGAGGGTGTTGTGTGGTGATGATGGCTCCATTTAAAATGGAAGGCCTATATTGCTCATGAAGGATGGTGTACATCCGAAAAGAGGAGATAGAAAGAGGGTTGAACGGTCAAAGGAAGGGGGTTGGTTCTTCATTTGGTTTAAACCAATAGGATGGTGACACATCATTACAGTTTTGCAATTAAGTCGCCAACAATTAAAAAATTGCATAAAAGTGGATTTTAGGATTTAATGAGGAAAAATATCATGTTTGGTGTGATGTATTGGTTGAAAAGGATGTTTGGTATTTAGTATGAAGGTTGAGGGTGTAAATGGGGGGGGTTGGTTTGGTGTTGGGTCTTAGTTTTGGGTCAAGTTGGGTCCTTACATCAATTTAATTAAAATTAATGTAATAGGTGTTTTAAATTTAATTAGAAGTACATGGGATTAAAATTAGGTGGGACACAAGTGTCATGGATATAGAAAACTCAAAATAGAATATTACCCTAATTTGGGTTGTACGAAATGGGTCGAGATTGTGTCTCCAATTTCGATTGAAATGCACAACGATACAAAGTTAAATTTATTAAGAATTAAAATAAACGCCCGTGACGAATATTGTGCGGCTAAAATGAAGCACAAGAGAACATAATTATAAGTTACACAAAGGCCAGAATGGAAGGCTAGCACGTCTAGGACAAAGTTGTGAAATTGGTTGGAAGGCAATGGCTAGGGTAGTGCTCCAAATATTGAAGCAACGGTAAGGCACAACAATTAAATTAAAAATCACAGCAATTTAAATATAATTAAATATTATGCAATCATTTATATATTAATTATAAAAAGACGAAAATACCCCTAATCTGAAATGTGGGGGTGACAAGTATACCCTCCTTAAAAGAATTTTGTCCTCGAAATTTAAGATCCTCAATAGTCATATTTATTTATTTATTTATTTTTTTCACCATCAAAATTCAAATTCTTCAAACCATATAATCATGAAGTAAATCCATATTGCTATTTCATAAAATTTCAAAAATTCTATAGATATCACAGTCCAAAAAAATCCTCAAATTTAAAATCAAAATTTATTCTTATCACAATCTCCTCTAAAAGTTTAAGTAAATCACTAAATACAGAATTTACTATCAAATCCTTTAATTGACATCCAATCAATGCATATTTGACAATATCCGATTTGATGAGTCTTTCGACTGGGCCCAGTTCTGGACATCGAGAAAGAAGGTCAGAGTTCCCCTCCCCTTTTCTAAATCCGTGCGAGTAGGACAAGAAAACCCTTTCAAAAATGAGATTGGGTAGTTTACAAGTATGGTTCGTAGTCTGCCTTTTTGCTCTCCTTTGTCAGCTCGCGAAGGTGCAAACCAAACAACATGCCATAGAAGGAGATAACAGGTGGAGCCAACGACCCACTAAGACTCACGTATCTACAACTACATCCCCGGCAAATGCCTTTTTGACACTAGAATAGGCTGCTAGGAAGGAGGACTCTAACAAATGCGCAAACCAGTGCTTGGGAGTAAGGTGCTTGCGATTTGGAACTTCACTTACAGCTGGAACTCGTTGATTTCATTAGCTGACTTAAAAGAAAGGGATTGCTTTCTTTCAACTCCCTGCCTTAAACCGATTGCCAGAAAGCTGCTAGAAGGTTAAACAACTTCCTCAAAAGGTCTCCTTCAGGCTGATCTTTATAAAATTTAAAAATCTTATCCCAAAATTTAAATTCAACACTAATCCATTAATGATTTTACTCCTCTAATTTAAATCCAATCAAAGCATATTTATAAAATTAAGAAATCTCATCCGAAAATACTATTCCATTAATCATCTTACTCCTCTAATTTAAGTCCAATCGATGCGTATTTATAAAAAATAAATCCTCATCCCAAAAATTTAAAATTAAACTCTAATCCATTAACTATCTTATTCTTCTATTCTTTTTCCACACAATAATCAAATAATGCGATACTTATGAAATCTTCAAATGCAACATTCTATATCTTGCAGTCAAATAAATACAATGATAATCTTCTTAAATTTCTCAAATTTTAATGAAAAATTTAATCATTTCATAATCTTCATAAAATTTAATAATTTAACAAAATCGTCAATTCCACCATATTAAATTCTCAACTCTTTATTTAAATCGATATTTATCCTTAAAATTTAAGGCACATTGTCTCTCTTTGTCAACTCATAACCTCTTTATCAATTCTTCACTACGATTAAACCCTCAACAATCAAAGTCTAAGAGAATCCTACCTATAGTCATACAACACGCAATACAACACGCAATCTAGATAAAATATGCAATCTAGATGAAATATGCATGGTTATGGTCTCTTTTGTCATGGTATTGCAGTCTCTGTCGGAGTTTACTACTAACTATATTCTAGCAAGAAAATCATTGATACAAGCTACAGTACTAGGAGATTAATCAATCAATCAAAAGACGAACAAAGGATCAGAAGGAAAGAGAAGAACAGAACCTGCTAACACATCACCTGCAGTATCTTCTATCTCTAACATACACTTAACTCTGGCACATTCACTAACTAATTCCTATCATTGTACACTGGTACCCATATCAACTAATCATGTGTCCATAAACATCTACGAATACATCCTTATTGCATACATCTGTCTTTTGATACCAAGATCTGATACTAAGAATCCCTAACACAACCATAGTTTAATAATGCATCTAAAGTTTGATACCTCTAACCCTTGGTACTACTGTTTATACTACAAGCATAACCACTGCTAGCGCTCTTACCTACTGCAATTGTTTATACTAGTTGCTCATATCACTCAAGTGCATACCAAGTGAAACACACCATACTAAGTATTGTTCTCTCTAATACAACTCTAGATGGACAACCAAGTCAGTTTGCAGTGCCATCTCAATCATGCTCAAGTCAACAGATCCTTACACATGCACATCATCTACTAATACACATTTCTTACCCATTATAAAATTTTATCATCAAAAATTTAACTTCTTGAATAATTTAAAATAAGATGTATATACTTTTCTCAAAGTCAAATATTCAAATATTGAAACAAGATTTTAATCACTTCCAAAGTCTTTATAGCTTTGACTATGTTTATTGAATTAAATTTGAATCCCCAAAATTTTAACAACATAAAACCTCAACTCCTCAAAAATTCTTAAAATTAAAATTTTATTTACAGTCTTCAAATTATAAATTTAAATCCATAAGTATACATATAAATACTCACAGTCTCTAATATTCAAGGTGCACACAATACACTAATTGCCTACAACCTCAACTGTGTACTGAAATTTGTACTGTCTGGATTACTTGCAATATTACTCCCAATAATTAAAGTTATCATCACACGTATTTTCTCCAATGATTTTCTATCTATATTAACTAATACACCAATCTAATTATCATCACACGAAGTACTTACTGTTATTAGCACCATTCTCGACTAATCCTTTATATAGAAATATTAGTACTCTTGGCATGGTAACACTAGTTTTATCATTAGAGCACCTCATCAAACTTATTAGAACTCATGATCACTTACACCTTTTATAATACACCTATTTCACTTCACTCTCGAAGGCAGGCATATGGTTCCATATCTCAATTGATGTATACGTATCTCCCTTTAATCTTTTACAGACTGTTACACTAATCTGTGATACACTTCATACTTTGCATGATCCTTCTTGATATTTTCTACCCATGGCACACTAATTAATACCCCTTTATGCATGTATATTTTGTTACTCTTGTCACACCCAAGTAATCAACCATCAAATTGAACATCATGCTCCATTAATCTTTAATACAATTCCTTGATACTTAATTGTTTACATAGATCATCCAATTACATAAATTCATGACTATCCAGGACAGGTATGCTGACTCTGATACTAACTCTTGGAACCATTACTGATACTCTTACTCCTCTTTCTATAATACCAATACTAATTATAATAACACCTATCATAGAACTATTGTTATAAGGTACTATGCTACGGTTATCTCTAGATTAATGCCTACTGCTCACATGTCCAACCAAGAAATACTTACAAACTCACAAGTCACACTTAGTCAACACTAATATAAGACACAAATATAATTATAAGTCACTAATTATCATACTAACAAGGAATCCTCAAAGAAAAGAAGCTCAAAATAGAATTGGATTAAGGAATGAAGGTATTGCTACTGCTAGCAAAGGAAATGATGGAACAAAGTCCTGTAATAACAAAAATAGATAAGTATTGAGATGATACTTTAAGAACCAATTTAAGATACGACCTAATAATCATACACGTCTGTCAAAAATCATGACAGTCAGAATCCTTGCCACGCCAGTAAGCATAGATATGATAAACGACATGATCCGTAACTAATGTATGCAACTCTATAATCATGTCATCTAGAATCTTCGCCACGCCAACCGGTATGGCTGCGAGAAACCATAAATTTATAACTAAGATATGTACATCCGAAGTCAGGTTCCTACGTTTCCGGCACGATAGCTAATGTGGCTGTGATAAACTCTAGGCTCCATAACCAAAGTAGATTTTTTACCTTTCTCACTATCCTCCTCAATATATGTCATCAGATGTTACCGTAAATTTTAGCCCATAAAATTCATCTCGATATGAAATCAACTCAACAACGATACTGTCATGACCCGCACCCGGTATAGGGGCACGAGTGGGTGGGTACGTCCAGCCTACGCCGCAACATCGGCGGTAGAACGATGTCAATGTCACAATGCTATCTAATCATTCTCACACGAGCATCCAACTCCATAAGGAGACACAGATAGCACCATATCATACGAACAATACTCAATCACATAGCTAAAGCACGATAAGATATCAAAGAAATAAATAAACCAAATTATAACACAAGTCTAAATAGGATAATCTAACTCAACAATAATATCCAAGTCTCAACAAAGTATGCCGAAGACAAATCCGGTACCATAAACTGCTAATAAAACTAACTAAATAACTATTGATCCCGGCTAGACCTCCCGAAATCACACCTGGCTACAAGGTCCAAGTCAGCAGCTACTCTCCCTGTGGTCCATAAAATGTCGGACACCCGTCCTCTAAGGCGTAGTCTAGAAAAATATTTCCAGTCAGGATGGAGCAAAGTACATCTCTAACAGCAGTTCTACATCAATGATATAAACTATGTAGCAGTAAATAGATGGAAATATACAAGATGCATATATATGTGCAAGAGATACACAATAAAGAAAATATTGTAAATTAATGCGGGAATGAACAATATGTCAATGAGGAAGAATACTATGCCTAAGTGTGTGAGTACTAGTTTTAATTTATGATCGGCTTGGGAACTTGTACACGAGTACGGGCCTGGCTAGTCATACGTGTGGTATATGACCAACACTAACATGAGAACAAGACTTGTACATGAAGGGTATGATCACATATCTACACTAAAATACTCCCCACCCCGACTGGTATAGTAGATCCAACCATGGTACGCTATGGCACGAGATTCTCTAAGAAGGTAGCAAGTCTCCTCGAGAATCAGTGTCTGTACATGCACAAGATAACCAATGAAACAAGACTTGTACACGATACACCATATACAAGGAATAATATCTCATGACGAGATCCGGATATACCAATCCGTGTAACCATCATGTCAAAAAATATAGATATTTACACTAAATAAAATGAACATAGAGGATATCATAAATAAGAAACTATCAGAGAATGTACTCGCCTGTGGTCCTTTGCTGGTATGAATCAGAATCCAAGTCACGGTCCAAATAGCCTATGTATTACAATTTTACCATGTCAAAATATAATTTATTTAATTCTGGAATAATTACTCTAAAATCCTATTTTAATCTTATTATTCTGATTTTTTGGTCAAAACCTAATTTTGCCCAAAAGAACCTAAATTTTATCGACTCGAGACTCATGGCACGCAAATCGAGGCGATCTGTTGACCGAAAAGTCAACCGACACAAACTCGACTTTCATACATGATTCCCTGTAGATTTAATCATCAAGAATATGCTAGAATTTATGGCTTGTCCGAATTCAAATTCGTTTGGAAATTATGGCATATACAAGTTTCGTATCGTGCACCGATGGTTAAATTCTAACCTAGAAGTTCTACAGAATTAACAGTATATAGATACTTTGAAATAAATTCTGAGAAAAACATATGTCAATGATCTCGACATTAGCTTTCCGAAACTTTAAACGATTCATGATTCTGATCCCTGGTTCTCCCAGAATCGTGAAAACATTGAAACACGTCTATTTTCGGACATGTTGTGATAGAATTTAATACTAATAATTTCGTAAAACAATTTATATAATCAGAAAGCTAACCTCCATATCGTTCTAACGCAAGAAACTAGGCCTTATTTGGAGTCCGGAGCTATGCGCAATGGCTTCTGGAAAATGAAGGAACCCTAGATGACAATTCTCCAAAATCTCTCTCTCTAAAATAATGGGATAATTAGGGTTATAATAATATATATATATATATATATATATATATATATATATATATATATATATATATATATATATATATATATAGGGATGTACCTGCTGCTGAATAGGGATGTACCTGCGGCTGAATAGATATTTATAGGCTGACACGTGTCAGAATCTGATTGGATGGTTTTTGTTATATTATTTGTTTTTGATTTGCCTTTATCAAAACATTATTTAAGTCATTTTAAATCTAAATAACTCAAAATAAATATTAAAAATAATCATAAAAATCTTAAAAAATTCTAGAAAATATATTTTGAATTTAAAAACTCTATAAAAATATTTGGGATAATTTTATATTCATACTTTTCCTACTATAATTAGGAGAAGCTCTAAATATTAGTTTTACCCATATAACTAAAAATAAATACTAAAATTATTCCAAAAATTCTGAAATAATTTCAGAAAATATATAATAATATTATAAACCCTAAAAAATAACTTGTGTCCATTCTATATTCCTGGGATTGCACAATAAATTCTATAAGTCCTAAAAATTAGTTATTAGCCTAATTACTCCCAATAAATACTAAAAATACTCAAAAAATTCCCAAAAAATTTTAGAAATATATTTTATTGTTTAGAACCTAAAATAAAATTTTTGGATATTTTTAATTAAGTTTGACCCTAAAATAAGTTCTTGAAAGTCCTAGGAAATTAGGGTTACTAGTTTTTAATTAACTTAAAATTATGGAAAAATCCCACTAGCCCCAAATTAACCTAAAAATAATATTTAAGCTAGAATTTTAGGACACGGAGGTTACAAGTCTACCCACCTAAAAATAATTTTGTCCTCGAAATTTAAAATCCTCAATTGTTTTATTTATTTATTACCATCAAAATTGAATTCATCAAATCATATAATCATGAACTAATCCACATTATTATTTCACAATATTTCTCAAAATTCTATAAATATCATATCCCTAAAAATCTTCAAATATAAAATCAAATTCTATTCTTATCACAATCTTCTCCAAAATTTTAAGTTAATAACGAAATACAAGAATTTAATATGCAATCCTCTAATTGAAATCCAATCAATGCATATTTATAAAATTTAAAAAATTGCATCCCAAAATTTGAATTCAAACACTAATCCATTAATGATCTTACTCTTCTAATTTAAATCCAATCAATGCATATTATAAAATTGAATCTCATCACAAAATTTGAATTCAATACTAATCCATTTGTGTTCTTATTCCTCGATTTTTTTCTCTCACAATACTCAACGATGTAATACTTATGAAACCTCCAACACGATATTCAAAATATAAGTTCATAACTTGCAGTCCAATAAATATATTGATAACCTTCTTAAATTCCTCAAAATTTAATGATAAATTCAATCATTTCATAATCTTCATAAAAATCAATGATTTAACAAAATCGTCAATTCTGTAATATTAAATTCTCAACTTTTTATTTATATTAATATTTATCCTCAAAATTTAAGGCACCTTGTCTCTCTTTGTCAAGTCATAACCTCTTCATTAATCTTTACTATAGTTAAATCCTCAATAATCAAAGTCTAAGAGAATTCTACCTACAATCATACAACATGCAATCTAAGAAAAATTGTATGGTTATAGTCACTTTTGTCATGGTATTGCAGTCTCTGTCAGGGTGTACTATTAACTACATTCTAATAAGAAAATAATGAATACAAACTATGGTACTAAGGAATCAATCAAGGTAATAGATACTATATTATCAAGGAAGGACAATAAAAATTCTAAAGGAAGCAATATTCATGAGGAATAAGGATAACAAGATAAATGGATTGGAAGTGTTCCTAGTTGTGATTGAGTATCCGCTCTCATCCTAGTATGCTATATCCTAGATCCTATCGCAGGAACGCAGTAGTACAACTAAGATGTCACACTACCACGACATCGCTCTAATTGCGAAGTCAGACCTGCATGGGCCGCCACTAAAAACGTGTCACGACCCACACCCGGTATAGGGGCACGAGTGCGTGGGTACGTCCAGCCTACGCCGCAGCATCGGCGGTAGAATGCTGTCTAGGTCACAATGCTATCTAATCATTCTCACACGAGCATCCAACTCCATAAGGAGACACAGATAGCACCATATCATACGAACAATACTCAATCACATAGCTAAAGCACGATAAGATATCAAAGAAATAAATAAACCAAATTGCAACACAAGTCTAAATAGGATAATCTAACTCAACAATAATATCCAAGTCTCAACAAAGTATGCCGAAGACAAATCCGGTACCATAAACTGCTAATAAAACTAACTAAATAACTATTGATCCCGGCTAGACCTCCCGGAATCACACCTGGCTACAAGGTCCAATTCTGTAGCTACTCTCCCTGTGGTCCATAAAATGTCGGATACCCGTCCTCTAAGGCGTAGTCTGGAAAAATATTTCCAGTCAGGATGGAGCAAAGTGCATCTCTAACAGCAGTTCTACATCAATGATATAAACTATGTAGCAGTAAATAGATAAAAATATACAAGATGCATATATATGTACAAGAGATACACAATAAAGGAAATACTGTAAATAAATGCGGGAATAAACAATATGTCAATGAAGAAGAATACTATGCCTAAGTGTGTGAGTACTAGTTTTAACATATAATCGGCTTAGGAACTTGTACACGAGTACGGACCTAGCTAGTCATACGTGCGGTGTATGACCAACACTAACATGAGAACAAGACTTATATATGAAGGGTATGATCACATATCTACACTAAAATACTCCCCACCCCCGACTGGTATAGTAGATCCAACCATGGTACGCTATGGCACGGGATTCTCTAAGAAGGTAGCAAGTCTCCTCGAGAATCAGTGTCTGTACATGCACAAGATAACTAATGAAACAAGACTTGTACATGATACACCATATACAAGGAATAACATCTCATGACGAGATCCGAATAAGAGAAAGGATTTTTATCATATATAATCATGAAGATGAAAAATCCTTTGTAGGCTGGATTTCCATCATATGTAATCATGATTAATAAAATTATCTTCTTTTACGCATCTGATGATTTGCTATATTTTTTGTGAGGAAGTCTGAATAGTGTGCAGCTTCGATATGTCTGAATAATTTTATGCCGACTCTGATAAAAGAGTATCTGATCTCGTCTTGTATTTTATGCGTAATAGAAGACGTGTAGAAAGCTGCTTAGCATTTAAGTCGAATATCCTAACTGTCATGCTGTTTTGAACGAGGAGTCGTGTAAAATTTCTGAACTGTCACTTCTCTGATGCGAAGAATTCTTGTTCAGACTATCATCTTCAAGAAATAATTTCCCGAAAATCTCTTGAAATGGGGCGAGAAATGGCCGTCAAAATAGGCCATACTTGAACTTTTGAGAAAGGATTCTAACTGGACTTTGGATGAACTTCCACTCGACCCAAGAAGAAGAGTCATCTTCAATGCTGAACTCTGTATGTTTTGGGTACTTGGAATGTTTTGTGGCCAAGAAGGAGCATCTTCTGCATAAATCCTTACAATTGGCCATATGTAGCTTTCGAGCGTAGAATCGTAGATTTGTAGCCTCTGAGCGTAAAAAGCTTCTGAGCGTGAAATCATAGAATTGTAGCCTCTGAGCATAAAATCGTAGGTTTGTAGTCTCTCGAGCGTAAAAGCTGCTGAGCATAAAAGCATCCGGGCGTAAAACCATAGATTTATAGCCTCTGAGCGTAAAACCGTAGATTTGTAGCCTCTTGAGCGTAAAAAGCTCCTGAGCGTAAAATCATAGATCTGCTCTGTGCGTAAATTCTGGATCCACTGACGGTCCATCTTTTTTTTTCAAATGATAGGCTGGCGTGGTCCCCAAATCATACCCGAAGTACTTGCTTTTCGTTGACTAAACCGCTGACTGGCCGCGAGTGATGAACCAATCTCGTATTAAATATCGAATTTGGTTAGGAATTCGAAGAGTTATCCGAACTCTATAAATAGTCCAAGGTCCTGAGAGAGAAAACTTTTATCTGTCTTCCCAAGAACCCTAGCTTTTCAACAACCCTTCTTCTTCATTTCTTCTTTGAGAACTCAGAATCGCCATGGCCCCTAAACAGGCTTCCACTACTAAGGGAAAGAAGGTCGATTCCTCTTCTCGCTCCACTACTTAAGCACGAGCAACTCCCATTAGGCTGAACGAGCCTCGATCGGAATGCAGCGCCCCTCCGTCGAGCCGTGCTCCGATGTCATAGGTAAAAAGGACTTCGAGGGAGAATAGAGGAATTTCCGTACACGTTGTACGTGTATGCGAACTAATACGCCCATATTTCTAATGTGTCAGCGTAAAACCATATGTTCGCAGTCTGGCGTAAAAAGCTCAGGCTGTCGAAATTTGGCGTATACTACAAACTTTGAGTGTTACACGCTGAATGAAAATTCTGGCGTAAAAACTCAAATTTTGGCAGTCTGGTGTAAAAGCACAGACTGTTTAAGTTTTCGCGTATACTGCCAACCTTGAATTTTACGCCTCAGAAATAGGTTTCGGCGTAAAAGCTCAACTTTTTGCAGTCTTGACATAAAAGCACAGACTGGTAATCTTTGGAGCAAACTGCAAGAGTGTAGTATAGAAACTGACTTGTTCTCTTATATTTTGTAGTGGACTTGCAGATCCCTCTTTTGGCTGAGGTGATGGGCTCTGCTGCTAGGATACTAAACTCGAATTATCTGAAAGATTTGTCGCATGTGATATTCCCCATTTCTGGAGCCAATTACCCTGAAGAGAGGGGAACCCTGATATCGTCCCAAGGAGAGCGCATGCTATTGAGTATGATCAGTAGGAGCCCCTGACATACCTAGACGGGATGGAGTATAAGAAACCAGGTTTCTTATTTGGGGATGTTATTGACAAGCAATCCCAGACCAAGCCCAAGAAGGAGGACTAGGTATTCACTGCTGAGGGCACGGTCATGTATTTACCGAAGATGCCCAGGGATTACCCCATCTCGGCCTTCTTTCATGCCACACATCCTAGGAAGATAATGTGGGTGCTGACTCCCGATCTTCATGGTCGACCGGGGAAGATCTTATACAGCAAGGAATACTACGGGGGGGCCTATATGAGTCGTCCCTCGGGCCCTGTTATGCCCTTTAGGGGATTACTGCCGGGTAGTATTATGAGTGAGGACACTTGACTGATCCAGCCGGTTCAAATGTCGACCTTCTGCAACGAATTTATGGGGCAGGGAGGAATGTACCCCAGGGTCAACCCTCGGACCAATGGATGGCTAAGCCCAGGAAATCTCCGATGGGCCAGTTTGACTGCATGGGCCCTGAAGCACTTCCAAACGGAGTTGGAAAATATTGGCTTGTTCGCGGCCGTGAGTGCCACAAGTGTTGGGTTGCCTGTCAACCCTAACTTGTTCTTAGCCTTGATGGAGCGATACAATACGCTCACTGGGACTTTTGCCACTCTGCTGGGGGAGTTGGGCTTAGCCCTTCATGAGATGGTAGAGATTTCAAGGCTGCCACTGGGGGACGTTCCTTATGAAGAGTACGTCCCTACAAACAGGGAGTTGAGGGATACAAACCCTCGAGCGGTGGCAGTATATCAGGAGCTGATGAGCCACTACCTTGCTTGCACCACTTTCTACAAGGAGCCGTCTGATTTGGCTCACATCAACAAGTGGACAACATACCTCTTCTTCCACCAGGCCAAAAATGCTAAGCCGGACAAGGTGGTAGATAGCCAAGATATGCCCTTGAACCTCCTGAGCATGCTCAATGCTGACACGGTCGTCGACCTCATCGAAGATGCAGGAGCTCCGGATCATATTTTTGACGAGGGGATAGGGGGTTACCCTGCAGGCACAAAAGCCTTCAGTTATATGAGGCATTGCCGGAAGCCTTTGTCAAAGGAAGCTCAATTGGCTGGCTTTCTCTCCGTCTGGCTACGCCACTGGGTAGTATCGGGTATCACGTCTGCGGATCGCATCCATCGCAATACTTTATGGCCCGCAGTGCGTTTGGTGTTTGGAGCAAGACTGGGCCTGCTTCCTGCTATGATATGTAGAATACAAGCAGGTCTGAGGGCCCTAACTGATGTGCTGCTCGATGATGAGACGCAGCGTGAAAGCTTTCCCAGGGTGGAATTACCATTCCTATACTTAATGTCACTACCACTTTTTCATATAAGGGTATTCCTGTAATTTAACTATTTTAAATAATTATGTATTAAATTAATTGCTGAGTTTTATAACTATTATATTATTGTTAGTGATTTTGGTTTAGGTCAAGCCCTAGAACCCATTAGGTCAAACCCTGTTGACTAAACCCTAATTTTTAAACCAGTTCTAGTGAAACCCTAGAATTCAAATTTTAGGGTGAACCCTCAAACCCTAGACTGACTAAAACCTTAGTTAATTAGGTTCTACATGACCTAATCTAGGGGTTAAACCTAGGCTATACACTAGAAACCCTAACTGGGCCCTAATATATAAGAGGAACCCTTTCATTCTTCATGCAGAAGAAGAAACCCTAGCCTCCACAAGAGAAAAACATCTCCCCACCTCCAGATTTCGAAATCCTAACCCTAGGGTTTTTATCTTCCTCCTCCAAGCGAGAAAAGCAAGGGACGTGGGTCAGAGAGCCTTGGAGAAGGAGAATCGCCATTGAGGAAGCCATCTCCATAGGTAAAAACCTATTTCTATTCGTTTTGATTCTGTTTTTCAGATGTTCATGGTCATTAGGGAACCCCCTTTGCTGTGTAATTCGATTCTAGGGCTTTGGATTAGGTTTTGGTGACCCACATGGGGTTTTCCCCAATTATTAAGAACCCTAACCCTAGATTTGGTTTGTAGACAGATTTTTCCCCATTCATGTAGATATAAATTCGATTTTAGGGTTTACTTATCTAGGTATTCTAAATTCTGTGTATTGATGTATGAATCTATATGTATAGATATGTATTGTGTGTTGGGGGGGGCTTTCATCTGTACATTAGGTTTGGGGAAGAACAAGGTGCAGTCGGGCAACTTGTGCCTGTGCACAGTCAAGGAGGGGAGGAGCAAAATGCTCTGTTCAGTCGGGTGGAGAATTCTGGGTCAGATTTCAGTTGTGTAATACCTGTGTGTAGATATTTGTGTAACTGTGTATTTTGTGTAGTCGGGTTTGGAGGAGATATCTGTGCAATTTTGAGAGAGAGGTGAGAACTGTGCATGTGTGAGTACCTGTGTTCAGACTGTGGACTTGTGTACAAGAGTGTACATGTGACTGTGTGAGAACTGAGAATGGTTCTTTGGATCAGTTTTCCTGTGTGAGTTTTCCTGTGTATCAGTTAGGTGTAGTTGGGTATCAGTGCAAGTATGAGGACTGTGAGTGCAGTAAGTGATTTGTGAGAGTGTGTGAACTATATGTGAGTATCAGTGGGTACCAATTTTAGTATGTGCAGCTGTGCAAAGATTTATAACCTGAGGGTGATGTGTATGGATGTGTGAAACTGTGTGAAATTTCTGTGAGTGTTGTGAGTACCCTAGAGCCAGTACCCTTGTGTGCATATGTGTGCTGTGTGTGTATGTGCAGTGAATTGGGAGTGAGATACCTGAGAGTGTATCTGTGTGTGTTGATATATGGCTGTGTGGTTAAGTATCAGTGACTTATGCATTGTGTGTGTGTGTTTTAGCATGTTAGGTATCTGTCAAAGGAAGGGAGGCAGAGTAATAATCTAGGGTACAGTATTAGTTCAGTAGGTGCAGTGTTTTGTACCAGTAATTTTGGGTATATGTGTGTAGATGATAACTTGAGGTGTGTAACTGTGCATGCCTGTGTGGGTGCCAGTAATGACCAGTGTATACCTGTGTCAGTAGGTGTATTTCTGTGTCAGTATGTAGCAGTAGGTAATTGAGTTATGGTTTTCTTGAGGGTTAATATGAGCAGTCTAGTATTATGTTGTGTGTGTTTGTGGAGTGAGTTAAACTAGATTTCCTGTGTGATTCAGAGAGAGAGAGAGAGAGTGTTTGGTTCCAGATCTCCTGTGTGTGTCTATACTGTGTGTGTGTGTATGCTGTTAGTTTAGTGTGTCTAGTGTGTAGAATTTTAGTAAGATATCTGTGTGCCCTGTTTTAAGTTGTATGTTAGATTCATGTGTAGACTGTGTCAGTAGCTTATAGGTGTGGTAGTGTAGGAATTAGGTTATGTAAGGGTTTAAATTAGTGTATCAGTAGTTATCAGTGTGCAGGGGAGGGAAATCTGTGAGTTTAGAACTCAATGATCAATGTGTGTGGAGGTATATGTGTGACAGTGGATCAACCTCAGTGTGCAGGTGTAGGGGTGTAGCAGTAGGCCTAGAAAATTAGTAGATGTGTCTCAGAAATTCCCAGGCCTAAGGTATAATGTATAGTGTGTAGTCTTGAGTAGCAGTGGGGAGTTCTGTTGTGAAATTCAGTGATCAATGTGTGAGTACTGTGGGTTAATGGTATTAAGAATATGAGTAAGGTATAAGTTAAGTCACTAAATAAACACTATCCTATAGATAAATTGGGCAGTATATTTATAAGTTATATATATTATTACGACTCGCTATATAGTCTATATAGCTATATGATACCTAGTATCTAGATACTCATGAGGTGGACCTAGAAACCTAGTCACAACCTAGTTTTAACTAGTATTAGTTAAAAATAGCTAGTATGAACCTAGAAGCAAGGTATTAACTAGTTTTGACCAAAAACCTAGGATTGACTTGGTTGGACCTAGTATTGACCAGAAAACCTTAGACATGACCTAGAAACCTCGTTTTTAAATTGTTAAGCATGTTATTCTTTTAATTCAATATCTGACATTGAATTTCCATAAATAGGTCATTGTGATTCCATTTTGGACCTCGATCCTCACATTTTGCTCAGGACCACAGGCGAGTACATTCTCTGACAGTTTTCATGGTTGATTACTTCTATAAATTGTAGTGTATCTCATACTTGATTCCGACACTATGGATACACGGGTTAGCACCCTAGATCCCCATCACGAGGAGTCGTGGTTGGAATCCATCGTGCTAGCTGGGGGATGGGGAACTATTAGTAAATTGTGTGATCATATCCAAACATTATATGTACCATAGCTCACCCCACTTCTCACGTCGGGTGCAGCCTGACCACTTATATGCTCCATAGCTGTTATATATGATTAGCCTGACCATTATATGCACCATAGCTAACCATGTGGTTAGCCTGACCTAAAAGAATCATAGCTAATCATATATAACCAGCCTGATCCAGTCCCAAGCCGATCACATAATAAACTGATATTTCAATCACTTAGCTAGATGTTTTATCTTTATTCAGATTACTGTTCTAGCAGTCACTATTTATTGCTCATTGCTAGATGCTTTATTGTCTATTTTATTTTCTCCAGTACTTCACATGTTCAGCTTTTACTTCCATCATGTATCTCTTACACTGTTTATAGATTTTGTCAATTTAATGAAACTGCTGTTAGTGCTTGTGCTTCGCTCCAATCCTGACTGGATAACAACATTTTCAGAGAACCTGGAGGACTTTTGCCCTACTCATTACGGTCCAGGAATAGAGGAGGATTTCACCCCAGAAATCCCAGAGGAGGTGCCTATCTTAGAGGAGAACTTGCCTGCCCATGCTTAGATTATTTTTCTGCATTTATTGTTTTAGACTGAGACTGAGACTGAGACTGAGATGTATTTATTTTTATTTGTGACTTTGTGAGGTCATTTGGACCCAGGATTTGAGTTGAACTTCTTGTGATTGGTTTAAATAGAACTCTTTTAAATTCTCATCGTGCCATTATGTTTACAGTTGTGATTGAGTATATAATAGAACTGTGATTTAATTATCATTGTTCTCCGTACGGAGTTGAGACTATTGACAGGATATACTATGTTTGTGACCTAGACAGCGTTCTACCGCCGATGCTGCGGCGTAGGCTGGACGTACCCACGACTCATGCCCAATTTTCGGGTGCGGGTCGTGACACGTTTTTAGTGGTGGCCCATGCAGGTCTAGTCTCCAGTCATAGTCTTAGACTGTTTTAGGAAATAGGAATTAGGCCGAGGCATACTCAATCACAATTAGGGAATTCTGATTCTTATGATACTATTCTTAATGATTAATTCCTTTAGAAATTTTCTGTCCTTCCTTGATATCATATCTATTGCCTTAATTGAATCTTTCGATCTGTCTCCAGGATGCCGCCAAGGAGATCCCAGAGACTCGGAGCAGCAGATTCAGAGAGGTCTGCCACCTCTCGCGCTGCCGGACAGACATCAGCAGCACCTCCTACATCTCCAGGACAGGTGGGAGTGTCTGCAGCATTCGGGGGTCCTCCACCACCAGTTCAGAGGGTCCCCACAGCTACGACGGCACCACCACCTCCACCACCAGCTTAGCATCCAGGAGGTGTGCCCGTCGATGGGGCACAGATGTTCGCCTTGATACAGGGCATGGTCGATGCCCAGAGGACGTCGGCAGAGGCCCAGAGAGTGCAGGCTGAGGCACATCAGGCCCAGACGGAGATGATGAGGGTGAACATGGAGAATGCTCACCAAGTGGCTCTCCAGGCTGTGGAGAGAGTCACTCAGCAGCAGCAACAACCTGGTCAGCAACAACAGAGGCCGGGCACCATTGTGGACTTCAAGAGGATGATGCCTCGGGAGTTCAAGGGGACAGAAGGGATACTCTACGCCGATGATTGGCTAGAGGACATCGAGAGGAACTTGCGTTTGGCGCAGATTCCAGAGGCGCTCCAGATCGAGGCCGCTGGCAGCCAGATGTTCGACATTGCCTTGACGTGGTTTCGCACGGAGCCGAGACTCTTGCGCGGGGGACTCTCTTGGGAAGCTTTCAAGGAACTCTTCAAAGAAAAGTTCTTTCCTGATGTCGCCCTGGGAGCTTTGGAGAGTCAATTCCATGACTTAGCCCAGGGGAGCTCGTCCGTCGATGAGTATGCCGCGGAGTTTAACCGTCTGAGCCGCTTTGCACCATCGATGATTAGAGATCCGGGGGACAGGGCCCGGAAATTCAGAAAGGGGCTGACAAGAGAGATCAAGTCTCGCACGTCGGGACGTCGCACAGCTACCTATGAGGGCATATTGATGGATGCCCAAGTAGCCGAGGATGACTTGGACCTCAGACCCAAGAGGGGACGCGATGTTTCCGGAGGGGCAAACAGTAGTGCGGGAACAGGCAAGCGTCCACACTTTCAGCAGCAGCAGAGACCCTTTCAGCAGCAGCATCAGGCACCAGCCCGAGGGCAGGTCCAGCAGCAGCAACAGAGACAGAACCAGCCCGCCATCCAGTGTGCGTACTGCGGGAAGATGGGACATACTAGAGATATCTGCAGGCATAGATTGGGCTCATGTTTGTCCTGCGGATCGACGACACATCAGCTGAGGGATTGCCCTACCATTCGGACTCGTCCAGGTCAGGGTGGAGCAGCCGCCCAGAGAGGACCAGGCAGGGTACCTACCGTACCAGGAGGCCAACAACAGAGGGGACCACTTCCACCGCAAAATCAGAAGTTCGCCCAGCATCAGCAGCAGAGAGGTGCACCCCAGGGGCGAGCATACGCCATGGCAGTCGAGGAGATCGAGCCAGCAGGAGACTTGATCAGAGGTTCGGTTCTTCTCGATTGTATTCCTGCATTTACCTTATTCGATTTTGGCGCTTCCCATAGTTTTGTGTCTGTATCATATGCACTTCGACATCATTTAGACACAGAACCATTAGCTAGGACTTGCAAGATCATGACTGGTGGAGGTATTATCCTAGTCCGTGATCACTGCAAGGACCGGAGAGTGTCAGTAGGAGGCCGAGACTTGAGCGTGAGCTTACTTGTTATGCCACTTCCGGGGTACGATATTGTACTCGGAATGGACTGGTTGAGTAGGCATCATGCTACTATAGATTGTTATAGAGGCAGAGTATTGTTTAGACCACCAGGAGAGCCGGAGTTCGAGGTCGTCAGAGGAACAGCGGAACAGAGAGGGAGCACATTTTGCGGAGCCAGGACAGAAGAAGAGGAGTTGCCACATCCTCTGATAGCGGAGTTCCTGGATGTATTTCCAGAAGAGTTGCCAGGCTTGCCGCCAGACAGAGACGTTGAGTTCTCTATAGACTTGGTTCCAGGAGCGGAGCCCATTTCACAACATGTCTATAGAGTCAACAACAGCGAGCTGGCAGAACTGAAGAAGCAAGTTGAGGAGCTGCAGGACAAAGGCTTCATCAAATCCAGTTCATCACCATGGGGAGCTCCGGTATTGTTCGTACCGAAGAAGGACGGCACGGTGCGCATGTGTATTGATTATAGAGCTTTGAACAATATCACTATCAAGAATAAGTACCCGCTGCCGAGGATAGATGATCTTTTCGACCAGTTGAGCGGGGCGAGGGTGTTTTCAAAGATTGATTTGAGGTCAGGCTATCACCAGGTGAAGGTGAAGAAGGAAGACACGCCAAAGACAGCCTTTCGGACCAGATACGGCCAGTTTGAGTTCATGGTGATGCCATTTGGTTTAACCAATGCACCGGCAGTATTCATGAACTTGATGAACAAGGTGTTCCACCAGTACCTTGACAAGTTCGTGGTGGTGTTCATCGACGATATTCTTGTGTATTCCAAGACCCCGGAGGAGCACGAAGAGCACCTGAGATTGGTCTTAGAGACTCTCAGGAGGGAGAAGCTGTACGGGAAACTCTCTAAGTGTGAATTCTTCCTTGACAAGGTTGAATTTCTTGGGCATGTGGTATCGGGTGACGGAATCTCGGTAAACCCAAAGAAGATCGAGGCAGTGGAGTCGTGGGCTACCCCCAGTTCGGTAGCCGAGATCAGGAGTTTTCTCGGGCTGGCAGGATACTACAGGAGGTTTGTACAAGACTTCTCCAAGATTGCAGCGCCAATGACCAGACTGACTAGGAAGGATGTGGATTTTGTGTGGACGGAGGAGTGCCAGGCTGCATTTGATGAACTAAAGAAGAGGTTGACAACAGCTCCAATTTTGACGTTGCCAGCAGGGACAGGTGGTTTCACCATCTACAGTGATGCTTCAGGGAAGGGTCTGGGATGTGTTCTTCAGCAGCACGGGAAGGTAATTGCCTATGCTTCCAGGCAGTTACGCCCTCATGAAAAGAATTATCCCACCCACGATTTAGAGTTGGCAACAGTTATCTTCGCTCTAAAGCTGTGGAAACATTACCTGTACGGAGAGCGTGTGGAAATCTTCACAGACCACAAGAGCTTGAAGTACGTATTCACACAGAAGGAGCTGAACATGAGGCAGAGGAGGTGGTTGGAGTTGATGAAGGACTTCGACATCTCATTGCAGTACCATCCAGGGAAGGCTAACGTAGTCGCCGATGCCTTGAGCAGGTATCCGATGGCTATGTACTTGACGACAGATAGACATTTATTGGCTGATTTGGAGAGCTTGGAGATTGAAGTGTTAGTTCCCGGTGCTGAGATTCAGATGTGGGGATTACAGATACAGTCCGAACTGATGGACAGGATCAGAGCTGCGCAGTACGATGATGAGACCCTGAGGAGTATCAGAGCACAGGTTCAGATGGGATTGTCGGACGATTTCACTATCGCAGACGATGGTTCCTTACGGCACGGCACAAGGATATGTGTGCCTAGCGGGGAGCTGCGCGAGGAGGTTTTACAGGAGGCACACCGCTCTCAGTACTCGATGCATCCCGGTGCCAACAAGATGTATCGAGACTTGAGGGAGCACGTATGGTGGTATGGAATGAAGCGCGAGGTAGCACGCTTCGTATCTCGGTGTCTAGTGTGCCAGCAGGTAAAGGCAAACCGGCAGAGGCCAGGAGGTTTGCTTCAACCTTTACCGATTCCAGAATGGAAATGGGAGCACGTGACCATGGATTTCGTTTCAGGGCTTCCACGTTCTCCAGGAGGGAAGGACGCGATTTGGGTCATCGTGGACAGGTTGACCAAATCAGCCCATTTCTTACCTTTCAAGGTGGGCACGTCGACAGAGAAGCTAGCAGAGATGTACGTGCGTCAGATTGTTAGGCTTCATGGAGTTCCTGTGAGCATCGTCTCAGATCGGGATAGTCGTTTCACTTCCCACTTCTGGAGGAGTCTGCAGGCTAGCTTGGGCACCCAGCTCAAGTTCAGTACCGCATATCACCCCCAGACAGACGGGCAGTCTGAGAGGACTATTCAGACTCTCGAGGATATGCTACGCACTTGTGTGTTAGATCTCGGAGGTTCTTGGGAGGATCATCTGCACCTGGTAGAGTTTGCTTACAACAACAGCTACCAGGCCAGCATCGAGATGTCACCGTTTGAGGCTCTTTATGGACGAAGGTGTCGTACACCGCTATCGTGGGACGACGTTGGAGAGAGAGCCTTGCTAGGACCAGAAATGGTCGTGGATGCAGCAGAAAAGGTGAAACTCATCAGAGACAGACTGCGAGTGGCGCAGGACAGACAGCGGCATTGGGCCGACAGCCACCGTAGACCCCTTGAGTTTCAGGTATAGATTGTTATTTTTCTGGTTTGTGTTGTTTGTTTAGACTGCGTGTTGAGACTGTTTGTTTTAGGTTGGCGATCTAGTTTTCCTACGGATTTCTCCGACGCGTGGAACGATTCGTTTTGGTAGAGGCGGAAAGCTTAGCCCACGCTACATCGGACCCTTCGGTATTCTGGCGAGGGTAGGTGCAGTGGCGTATAGACTGGACTTGCCGCCTGCATTGGAGGGAGTGCATAATGTGTTTCACGTGTCGCAGCTGAGATGGTACGTGGCAGACCCTAGTCACGTACTTAATCACTCGGAGATTGAGGTTGGTCCGACGCTCAGCTACCCTGAGCAGCCCGTAGAGATCTTGGACCGCAGAGAGAAGGTGTTGCGGAACCAAACTATCCCTTTGGTTCGTGTTGCATGGAGACATCACTCTCCAGGGGAGTCGACCTGGGAGAGAGAGGACGAAATGCGCGAGCAATACCCTTATCTCTTCCAGACTTGAGGTATAATTCCTTTTCTGATTTCATCCTTGTTGTAGTTCAGTCCAATTTCGAGGACGAAATTTCTTTTAGGAGGGTAGACTTGTCACTACCACTTTTTCATATAAGGGTATTCCTGTAATTTAACTATTTTAAATAATTATGTATTAAATTAATTGCTGAGTTTTATAACTATTATATTATTGTTAGTGATTTTGGTTTAGGTCAAGCCCTAGAACCCATTAGGTCAAACCCTGTTGACTAAACCCTAATTTTTAAACCAGTTCTAGTGAAACCCTAGAATTCAAATTTTAGGGTGAACCCTCAAACCCTAGACTGACTAAAACCTTAGTTAATTAGGTTCTACATGACCTAATCTAGGGGTTAAACCTAGGCTATACACTAGAAACCCTAACTGGGCCCTAATATATAAGAGGAACCCTTTCATTCTTCATGCAGAAGAAGAAACCCTAGCCTCCACAAGAGAAAAACATCTCCCCACCTCCAGATTTCGAAATCCTAACCCTAGGGTTTTTATCTTCCTCCTCCAAGCGAGAAAAGCAAGGGACGTGGGTCAGAGAGCCTTGAAGAAGGAGAATCGCCATTGAGGAAGCCATCTCCATAGGTAAAAACCTATTTCTATTCGTTTTGATTCTGTTTTTCAGATGTTCATGGTCATTAGGGAACCCCCTTTGCTGTGTAATTCGATTCTAGGGCTTTGGATTAGGTTTTGGTGACCCACATGGGGTTTTCCCCAATTATTAAGAACCCTAACCCTAGATTTGGTTTGTAGACAGATTTTTCCCCATTCATGTAGATATAAATTCGATTTTAGGGTTTACTTATCTAGGTATTCTAAATTCTGTGTATTGATGTATGAATCTATATGTATAGATATGTATTGTGTGTTGGGGGGGGCTTTCATCTGTACATTAGGTTTGGGGAAGAACAAGGTGCAGTCGGGCAACTTGTGCCTGTGCACAGTCAAGGAGGGGAGGAGCAAAATGCTCTGTTCAGTCGGGTGGAGAATTCTGGGTCAGATTTCAGTTGTGTAATACCTGTGTGTAGATATTTGTGTAACTGTGTATTTTGTGTAGTCGGGTTTGGGGGAGATATCTGTGCAATTTTGAGAGAGAGGTGAGAACTGTGCATGTGTGAGTACCTGTGTTCAGACTGTGGACTTGTGTACAAGAGTGTACATGTGACTGTGTGAGAACTGAGAATGGTTCTTTGGATCAGTTTTCCTGTGTGAGTTTTCCTGTGTATCAGTTAGGTGTAGTTGGGTATCAGTGCAAGTATGAGGACTGTGAGTGCAGTAAGTGATTTGTGAGAGTGTGTGAACTATATGTGAGTATCAGTGGGTACCAATTTTAGTATGTGCAGCTGTGCAAAGATTTATAACCTGAGGGTGATGTGTATGGATGTGTGAAACTGTGTGAAATTTCTGTGAGTGTTGTGAGTACCCTAGAGCCAGTACCCTTGTGTGCATATGTGTGCTGTGTGTGTATGTGCAGTGAATTGGGAGTGAGATACCTGAGAGTGTATCTGTGTGTGTTGATATATGGCTGTGTGGTTAAGTATCAGTGACTTATGCATTGTGTGTGTGTGTTTTAGCATGTTAGGTATCTGTCAAAGGAAGGGAGGCAGAGTAATAATCTAGGGTACAGTATTAGTTCAGTAGGTGCAGTGTTTTGTACCAGTAATTTTGGGTATATGTGTGTAGATGATAACTTGAGGTGTGTAACTGTGCATGCCTGTGTGGGTGCCAGTAATGACCAGTGTATACCTGTGTCAGTAGGTGTATTTCTGTGTCAGTATGTAGCAGTAGGTAATTGAGTTATGGTTTTCTTGAGGGTTAATATGAGCAGTCTAGTATTATGTTGTGTGTGTTTGTGGAGTGAGTTAAACTAGATTTCCTGTGTGATTCAGAGAGAGAGAGAGAGAGTGTTTGGTTCCAGATCTCCTGTGTGTGTCTATACTGTGTGTGTGTGTATGCTGTTAGTTTAGTGTGTCTAGTGTGTAGAATTTTAGTAAGATATCTGTGTGCCCTGTTTTAAGTTGTATGTTAGATTCATGTGTAGACTGTGTCAGTAGCTTATAGGTGTGGTAGTGTAGGAATTAGGTTATGTAAGGGTTTAAATTAGTGTATCAGTAGTTATCAGTGTGCAGGGGAGGGAAATCTGTGAGTTTAGAACTCAATGATCAATGTGTGTGGAGGTATATGTGTGACAGTGGATCAACCTCAGTGTGCAGGTGTAGGGGTGTAGCAGTAGGCCTAGAAAATTAGTAGATGTGTCTCAGAAATTCCCAGGCCTAAGGTATAATGTATAGTGTGTAGTCTTGAGTAGCAGTGGGGAGTTCTGTTGTGAAATTCAGTGATCAATGTGTGAGTACTGTGGGTTAATGGTATTAAGAATATGAGTAAGGTATAAGTTAAGTCACTAAATAAACACTATCCTATAGATAAATTGGGCAGTATATTTATAAGTTATATATATTATTACGACTCGCTATATAGTCTATATAGCTATATGATACCTAGTATCTAGATACTCATGAGGTGGACCTAGAAACCTAGTCACAACCTAGTTTTAACTAGTATTAGTTAAAAATAGCTAGTATGAACCTAGAAGCAAGGTATTAACTAGTTTTGACCAAAAACCTAGGATTGACTTGGTTGGACCTAGTATTGACCAGAAAACCTTAGACATGACCTAGAAACCTCGTTTTTAAATTGTTAAGCATGTTATTCTTTTAATTCAATATCTGACATTGAATTTCCATAAATAGGTCATTGTGATTCCATTTTGGACCTCGATCCTCACATTTTGCTCAGGACCACAGGCGAGTACATTCTCTGACAGTTTTCATGGTTGATTACTTCTATAAATTGTAGTGTATCTCATACTTGATTCCGACACTATGGATACACGGGTTAGCACCCTAGATCCCCATCACGAGGAGTCGTGGTTGGAATCCATCGTGCTAGCTGGGGGATGGGGAACTATTAGTAAATTGTGTGATCATATCCAAACATTATATGTACCATAGCTCACCCCACTTCTCACGTCGGGTGCAGCCTGACCACTTATATGCTCCATAGCTGTTATATATGATTAGCCTGACCATTATATGCACCATAGCTAACCATGTGGTTAGCCTGACCTAAAAGAATCATAGCTAATCATATATAACCAGCCTGATCCAGTCCCAAGCCGATCACATAATAAACTGATATTTCAATCACTTAGCTAGATGTTTTATCTTTATTCAGATTACTGTTCTAGCAGTCACTATTTATTGCTCATTGCTAGATGCTTTATTGTCTATTTCATTTTCTCCAGTACTTCACATGTTCAGCTTTTACTTCCATCATGTATCTCTTACACTGTTTATAGATTTTGTCAATTTAATGAAACTGCTGTTAGTGCTTGTGCTTCGCTCCAATCCTGACTGGATAACAACATTTTCAGAGAACCTGGAGGACTTTTGCCCTACTCATTACGGTCCAGGAATAGAGGAGGATTTCACCCCAGAAATCCCAGAGGAGGTGCCTATCTTAGAGGAGAACTTGCCTGCCCATGCTTAGATTATTTTTCTGCATTTATTGTTTTAGACTGAGACTGAGACTGAGACTGAGATGTATTTATTTTTATTTGTGACTTTGTGAGGTCATTTGGACCCAGGATTTGAGTTGAACTTCTTGTGATTGGTTTAAATAGAACTCTTTTAAATTCTCATCGTGCCATTATGTTTACAGTTGTGATTGAGTATATAATAGAACTGTGATTTAATTATCATTGTTCTCCGTACGGAGTTGAGACTATTGACAGGATATACTATGTTTGTGACCTAGACAGCGTTCTACCGCCGATGCTGCGGCGTAGGCTGGACGTACCCACGACTCATGCCCAATTTTTGGGTGCGGGTCGTGACACTTAATGGGATGGTTAATTCTTCACAATGCCCTGGTGATGTCTCCCGGTTCCGCCAGCAGTTCAGGAAATAATTTCTTGCTGAATTACAAGAATTTCTCTTGGAACGTGGTGACCGTCACAGATTGTCGGCGGGCGTTAAACGTAGCCCACAGCTGGAAGATCTTCTGTATCGTTCCCCCGGTACACATCAATCAACAGGGAAGGAAACTCAAGAAAGAAGGTCATGGGGTAACCATTCTTTCTCCTGAAGCCTTCTATTGGTTGGTCTGCATTAGACCTTCCCACTTGCTACACAGGAGTGATGATCATTGCTTCTTGGAGCCTTATCTGCCCAGTCGGTTCGTCAGGCAATTTGGGTATGACCAATTACATATGGTAAATGCCATTACCAGCTTCAAGTCCAGAGGTGGACTTATTGATGGAGCCAGAGGGTGGCGGTACTTCATTATGGGCTGCACTGGTGCAACTTTTGCGGTGCCCGCGACTTCTCTTTCCATGGATCTGCGTATGCTTCACTCGTACGCGCAGTTCTATGCGTCCATCAATACCTTCCATTACAATTTTGATATGCGTGAAAGTTTTAGAATGCCCTCCCATAGGTCTACTGGAATGGAGGAAGGCTTTTGCTCCGAAAGAACCTTCTTTCCGCAAGAAGAGGATTGCCAGAGGTCCAAAAAGGGCTTCTACCAGGGAGGCTTCTAGGAGCGAGCCTGTTGTTTCCCCTGTTGGGGATGATTTGTTGATTAGAGTTCCTTGGCCTTTTAGAGAGGGAACCTCCATAGTTTCGGCCGACAGTGCCAGAGATTCTTTGTTCGAGATCGCTGCTGCTACTACTGCTTCTGGTAGCGCTACGAGATCGCCTTCGAGGCCGAGCTTAATAAGACTGCATATACCTTTATCCAGACCAATAATGGGAGTAACCCCTACCTCGTCTGTAAGTATTTCCAGCGAGATTCCACCCGATGAGCCTCGATTGGATCTTGGTGAAGACTGGGAAGAATACCTGCCAGTGTCAGTTGGTGCACCCCCTTCTCCTGGTATGACAGCTCGCTTAGCCTCATTAAGAAGTGATTTAGCTGTATTGGCTGCGGACGCGACATATATACCATCAGCCATGGGTAAATATCGTCTTTTATACCTCCTTTAGGAAAATTAATATCGAGTTGATATTAACTTTCTCTTATCTTCTTTTCAGGTGAAGACATCTCAGGGGAGGGCGGCGTCGACGCAACCTTTGATTTTGTTGCGGCTCCTGCCGATGAAACGGCGGTATTCGGCCTTGGAGGGGCAATATTTTTGGGTGCTGTCTCGCCTAATACAGTCCCGATATCATCAGAGGAGGATGAACCTGTCATCACGACTATGCCTCATTTGTTGAGTATGCCAGCCACTTCAACCGTTGCTGGTGTTCATTCTTTCATAGCGCCATCTGTAGAGGCAACGACCGTGGCAATATCCTCTGCAGTCATTCCTGGAGAAAGATTTACCGATATTGTGGCCACTCCAAGCGTCCATTCGAATTTTGCCATGCTAGTTGAGCAGTATACTAGCGTTTTCTACCTCACTTTGAAAATGCTGATATCAATGGTGCTAGAGAAGAATCTAGGCTTCGAGACTCTGAAGATGTCCTCCCAGCTTGCGATAGCGCCGATCAAAAATTTCAACGACGCTGGGAAAGCTGATGCGCTAGAGCAAATAGTTAATGGTTTAGAACAACCCATAAACAAATATTTGTAATTATCTCGAGGCAACGTTGATGATATAATTCAAGCCGAGTATGATTCCTTAACTGCGCAGCTTGCTAAACAGATGGAATACTTGAATAAATCCATCCAGACATAGCAGCAGGAGATGGATGAAGGGAAAGCCGTCTTGGAGGAGGTTATTCCTCTTCAAACAAAGTACAAGGCCAAACATGAGGGAAATGAAGCGAGGGTTCACAAACTGGAAGCCAAATTCGCTCAGGCAAAGGAGTGGGCTCTCCAGTCATTGGCGGCTCTAGATGCGGTGAATGGCCGACTGGATACAGCTCGGCAGAACTTGGCACGTGCAAGAGTCACCTGTGCCGGTTTTGTTCATGCTCGATCCGAACTATCTTCCTTGAACAATGAGGAGGCAAGGCTGGAGCGGGCTCGCGCTAACGTCTTGAACTCCAGGAATGAGAGGATGGCCTCCTTGGTGCAGCAGATTCGTGATTTGACTGCTCCTCTCCAATGATGTACCCTTTTGCTTCTTTATATAATTTGCTCTTTCCGGAGATAATAAAGAAACTTTATCTGACTTTGTGGACCTATTATTTTGGAATATAAATGACAGGCTAGGGTGAAAGTGATATCAGAGGTAATATGGACGTGATATACTTTCGGTAAGCTTCAGCTGGATATATCTATTCAGAGGTTATATGGACATGATAGAATATGATCCAACTAAATTTGTATATAAAACACTATCAGAGGTAATATGGACGTGATAGGTTTTGAAGTTCTAAATTAGTTAAATATATCTATTCAGAGGTCATGAGAATATGATAGAATATGCTCCAACCAGTTCTTTGTACGTAGTATCGTCAGAATAAGATCTTCACCATACTCCGTTTCAAGTAAGGAAGATTAAGCGTAGTACCTCTTTAGGAATTTGCCGTTGATAGGAGCCATTATCAGATCTCCGTTAGGCTTGGCTAATCTGTAAGTGTCATTTGAAAACGTTGTTTCAATCACATAAGGGCCCTCTCATTTGGGCTAAAATTTATCCTTACTCTTGTGTGTAATGATCATTGTCCTCTTCACAGCTAGAACTAGCTCGCCAACTTTGAACACTCTCTCCTTCACTTTTCGATTAAAAGCTCTGGAAATTCATGCCTGGTAGAATACAATGTGCTGTTGAGCTTGAAGGCGTTTCTCGTCTAATCCTTCTAGCTCTTAAAGCCGTAGTCGATCATTATTTTCCTGAGTCAACTTATTAGCCACTGCTATTCTGAGTGATGGAATTTTGATTTCAATGGGGAGAACGGCTTCACACCCGTAGACTAATGAGAATAGGTTACAACCCGTCGGTGTTCGTACCGTTGTGCGGTATGCCCAGAGGCACTCTCCGAGCTTCTCATTCTAATCTCTTTTGTTCGTCGAGACGAACTTCTTCAAGAGTTTTATAATGGTTTTGTTGAAGGCTTCCGCCAAACCATTAGCAGCTAGATTATATGCCGTAGAGGCCATATTTTGTATCTGATTCTTATCGCAAAATCGATGAAACGCTTGGCTGATGAATTGAGGCCCGTTGTCATGAATTATCCGTCGAGGTATCCCAAAGCGATAAATGACATGGTATTTGATAAAGCTGATCACGTTGGATGTCTTTACCTCAGCAAGGGGGATTGCCTCCGCCCATTTAGAGAAATAATCGGTGATAGCCAATATGAACCGATGTCCTCTAGAAGATGATGGGTGAATAGGATCAATGATGTCCATACCCCATGCTTCAAAGGGCCATGATGCAATGGTAGGATGCAAATACTCAGAAGGCTGATGTATAAAATCTGCATGAACTTGATAGGCTTTAAATTGTCTTGCATATTTTACTGCATCTGCGATCATAGTAGGCCAATAGTAGCCCATCCTCCTGATACGATCCTGTAACTTAGGACCGGGTTGATGTGCTCCACATACCCCGTCATGAGCTTCTCGGATAACCCATTCTGCATCATCGTCAGAGAGACATCGTAACAATAGTCCATCATAAGTTCGACGATATAGACTTTATGAAGAAATATCAAAATAGAAGCGTAGTGATCGTCTTTTAACCGATACTGCTTCTTTGGGATCTTCTGGTAAGATTCCGTATGCTGCAAAGTCTATAAAGGGGCTTCTCCAATCTCTTTTAGGAGGAACCATATTTATAGTGTAGCTGCGTTCTATGTGAAAGTTATTTTTTACAAAGAATAGATCCCTGTTGAGAAGAATTACCGAATTCTGTCTTCTTATAGGAATAGCTAGATCTGCAGCTAGACTGGCCAGAGCATCAGCTTCCAAATTTTGAGATCGAGGCACATGCTCTAGGAAGAATCCTTTGAAAGACATTACAATCTCGATCGTTGCTTGGTGTTAAGGAATGAGGTCTGGATTGCGGACTTCATATATTCCTCTGACTTGATTGACGATTAGCAGAGAATCGCCAAAAGCTTCCAGGTATTCGACATCCAATTCTTTAGCGATATGGAGCCCGATTAATAGGGCGTTATACTCTGCCACATTATTAGAACAGGGTTCGCTAAGAGAATATGCTCGATAGATGACGAGTTTATCAGGAGTGACCAGGATAATTCCTACTCCTGAAACCACGTTTCCCCTGGGACCAGTCCTGGAGGCACCATCGAAGAATAGCTGCCATGTAGCACTTTCCATTGCGGAATTACATTCTGCAACTTCGTCGGGAATGTCCTCGTATAGTTTAGAGGTTTCCGAAATTGGATGAGCAGCTAAGAAATCAGCTAAGGCCTGACCCTTTATGGACTTCTGTGGGACGTATACCATATCATACGGTGTTAGTAACATCGCCCAAGTCACGAGTCAGGAATTGAGAACTCTCGGTTTGTTCATCAATACCCGAAGAGGATTGATCCTGGAGATGATATGAATAGTTTGGCCTGTGACGTAATGTCGTGTCTTCTGAATGGCGAACATTAAGGCCAAGCATTCTTTTTTCACTGGATTGTACCGGTGTTCAGCTCCGACCATCATCCTGCTTAAATAATAGATAGCTTGTTCATGACCCTCATTGTTCTTCTGTGCGAGGAGAGCTCCCAAAGAATGATCTATTGCTCAAACATACAGCAAAAATTGTCTTCCTATGACGGGAGACATCAGAACTGGAGGATTAGTGAGGTAGCGTTTGATATCATTAAACGCTTGCTGACAGGCTTCGTCCCATACGAAGGACACACCTTTCTTTATGAGGCGAGAAAAAGGTTGACATCTTCCAGAGAGGTTGGATATGAATCTCCTGATATAAGTCAGACGACCTTGAAATCCCCTGAGTTCCCTCAGATTATGGGGTGGTCGCATTTCTAAGATAGCCTTCACTTTATCAGGGTCCACTTGAATGCCTTTGGCGGTAATGACAAATCCTAGGAATTTACCACTGGATACACCAAGAAACGACTTTGTAGGATTCATTTTGAGTTGATGTTGGTGCATCAACTCGAATACTGTCTTCAAGTCTTGGATGTGATTATCCTTGAGGCAGCTTTTGACAGCAATATCGTCTACGTAATATTCTACTGTTTTGCGTAAATGCTCATGAAATATGTTACTCATAGCTCGCTGATATATAGCTATGGCATTCTTTAATCCGAAAGGCATGACAGTGTAGCAATATACCCCCAGAGGTGTCCGGAAGGCAGTATGCTTCTCGTCTTCAGGATGTATCTTGATCTGGTTGTATCCTGAGAATCCAACCATGAAGGACATGCATTCAAAATCGCATGTATTGTCGATCATGACGTCTGTGATGGGAAGAGGGAACTCATCCTTGGGGCACGCCGTATTGAGATCTCGGAAGTAGATACAAATACGAACTTTCCCACTTTTCTTCATGACCAGGACAACATTGGCGACCCAATCAAGATGTTGTTCTTCCCGGATGAACCCGCAAGCTATCAACTTCTTGATTTCAGCTTCGATGGCATCCATCATATCCGGGCAGAACCGGCTTTGGTGCTGCTTTACAGGTTTTAAATTGGGCAGTATGTTGAGCTTATGAGTAGCCACTTTTGGATCAAGGACTGGTATATCCTCATAATTCCACGCAAAGACGTCGATATATTCTCTTATCAGCTGGATCATTTCTTTCCTTTCTTCTTTGGAAAGATTGTTACTGATGAATATCGGATTTGGTGAAAGTTCATCCCCAACATCGATTTGGATAACTTTATCTTCAGTGGGCGGTTCTCTCTGCTCGAACCAGAGTTCCCATTGTGTATCCATTTTTTGTTCCCAAGAGTCATTTTCAAACGGATCAGATTCCTGTGCTTCTACTTCGAAAGAATCTGTCAATACTGTATTTGCTGACAATACTCGCTCGAGATCAGCACATGAGTCGGAGGACGATGAGTCATCTTGAGAAGAGAAAAAGATATCCTCAATTGACTCAGAATTTGCAAGGGAGGTGGTATACCCTAACCCAAAATGAGTTCGTTGACAGTAGGGATCACCATGCAACGATATTTGCCTGCCTTTTATTGATATGGTATATTGGGTGTCATATTTAAGTATAGTATAAGCACATGGGAATATCCTGAGGATATATTTGGGATGCCAGAATATGTCACAGGATATTCCATTATGAGATTATTGTCATAATGATTGAGATCATTGTATTAATGACTGTAAGGCTATATAATGCCAATGAGATAATCAATAAAATAATCAACTAATTTCAACATGGTATCAGAGCCAGGTTTCCACAAACCCTAGCCGTCACCAAGCTTCCACAAACCCACAGGAGGATTTCCTAGATCTCCTCCACCGAACTCTTCCACGCCCCCCCTTTTTCCCTTCTCCGCCCTTCGCAGGCCGTCCTTCGCTGTTGTTGTCCCGTCCCGCTACTACTGCGGCTACTACTGCTGGTGCGGCTGCTGCGACTGCTGCTGCTGCTACGACGGTGGTTGTGACATGCGTGCTGTCGCCTCCTCCGCACCAGCACGAGACAGCGCCTAATAGGGATGCCTAGATATGAAAAAAGGGGGGACATGTTCGGATCTAGGAGCGGACGACGAGGACGAGCGTGAGTCATGGAGCGGACGTGACGTGATTGGATAGACGACGCATCGATGGAGGAGATCATCAAGAAGCTAGATTCTGCAGAGGTGGCGACGTTGATGAAGTTGTTGACGATGTCGGCTGGTGAGAACACGACACGAACATCGCCAGAGTTGAAGCTTCCCTCCATCGATCTGAAATTAGATGGACCAGCCACCTATCTGAGTTGGTCACGGCGGGTGAGAAGAACCCTCGCAGAAAAAAACATGGAGGGGTTCCTGACGGGCGAGGCGACAGAGCCGGACGAGGGCTCGACAGAACGCGATGAGTGAAAGTCCACTCATATGGTGATCTACATCTGGCTTCTCGACTCCTTAGTCCAGTCTATTGCCACCACAATAGACGGTATTGAGATGGTGAAAGATGTATGGGAGAAGTTGAGAAGGACCTATGATGGTGTGGGGAACAACTTACTGGTCTTCCAGATAAATGGGGAGATTGATGACACCGTACAGGGAGAGAAGACGGTGTAGGAGTATGCCACGGAGTTGGAGCGTCTGTGGTTGGATTATGATCATTCCTCAGATCGGACGAGCTATAGGGACCCTAAGTGTAAGGAGAGACAGGTGTGTCTGCAGGAGAGGACGATGAAGTTCCTCAAAGGGCTGACTGCAGCTTTCGAACAGAGAACGGCCCTACTTCTTCTAGCCCAACCAAAGATCCCTAGCCTTGAGGAGGCTATCTCAGCCATGATCCAGGAGGAGACACGTATCAGGCTGCAAGCCGGGACAGGTGGTCCCCCCGAAGCAAAGTCAGCACTAGGGATCACCAGCTCAGGAAACACAGGATCTAAGGGAGAGCCCTGGCAGCATAACCGGCAGTGCTACAACTATGGAAAGATGGGTCATTATCGGTATGCTTGTACCAAACCACCTAGGGAGGAAGATTCAGGTGGTGGACGAGGACCGTTCGACGGATGAGGATATAATGGAGGACGTGGTCGAGGGGGTAGACGAGACGGCCGAGGAGGTTATCGGGCGAACCTCCTGATATCAGAAGGGAACGGAGAAGCTGATGGCACCTTTACTGTGGAGGACCAGGCACTGGGAGACATGAAGAGTAGAACAGAGGAGGCGTCCACCTCATTCTTTGTTAGGGGCAACGCTGCCATGTATGCCCATCCATCAGAAGGTACTGACGAATTACTTGCCCTAACGTCTATTTCTTCCCTTAAATCATCAGACTGGATTATCGACTCGGGAGCATCTCGACATGTGACGGGGAATGCTAGTGAGTTTTCTTCCTACACTCACCTAGCATCAGCAGACAACATTCAGACAGCTGATGGCACTTTCCAGCCAGTGGTCGGTAAGGGTACTGTTAATTGTACAGGTTCAGTAAGATTATCCAATATTTTACATGCTCCATCCTTTCCAGTCAGTCTCTTGTCCATTAGTTCTATAATCCTCTAACTTAAATGCATTGTTTCTTTTGATATTCCTAAGGTAACCTTCCAGGAGAAAGGGACAAGACGAAGACTTGGGACTGGCACTTGGCATGAGGGACTGTGGTACCTAGATCGAGAAGGACTGGACTCAGCATTGGTATCTATGGCAGAGAAGGCTGGCATGGAAGGACTGCAGCAGAGGACTGAGGATACCTTGATACTCCATCATCGGAGGATGGAACATTCTTTCTTTGATACTCTAAGTAAGTTGTATCCAGAGATTTATGCAAAAACAAATAAAGAGAAATTAGTATGCGATGCGTGCGAGTTAGGAAAACTTACTAGGAGCTCATATGTTGGCACGGGTCATAGGAGCACTTTTGCTTTTGAGGTAGTACATTCTGATGTCTGGGGTCCATGTGCTACTAACACTATGAATGGTTATAAGTACTTTGTTTCTTTCATTGAGTGTGCCTCTCGTGTTACCTGGTTATATTTGATGAAAAATAAGAATGATGTACCTGCTTGTTTTCGGGATTTCCATAAGCATGTCCAGACTCAGTACAAAGCAGTTGTGAAGGTACTGAAGTCTGACAATAGAACAGAGTATACCAACAGGACGCTTGCAGAATACCTGTCAACACACGGAATACAGTATCAGACCACCTGTGCATATACACTAGCACAAAATGGAGTTGCAGAAAGGAAAAACAGACACCTTCTGGAGGTCGCAAGAAGTATGATGATCGACATGAATGTCCCACAGAGTCTGTGGGGGCATGCAATGTTGACAGCAGCTCAACTCATCAACAGGATGCCCTCGAAGGTCCTCGGATGGAAGTCCCCATATGAGGTATTACAAGGCAATAATAGTGGGATACTCCCACTGAAGGTGTTTGGGTGTGTGTGTTTTGTGAAGGACAACAGGCCATCAGTTGGGAAACTTAACCCTAGAGCGGTCAAATGCATCTTCGTAGGCTACTCGGCGACCCAGAAGGGATATGTGTTCTGGAGTCCAGTAGAGAAGAAGAAATTTTTCAGTATGGATGTCCACTTTCGGAAGCATGAGCCATACTACCGCCAGGACGGAACTTCACACAACACGCCTAATACTGCCAGTATTAGGCGAGAGGAGGAGATGGAGAACTTGGTGTTAACCGATTTAGAAGTTTGGCATGGAGGCACGGAGAAGGGACAAGAAGGTGAAGGTGTTAGGCCTACGGCTCAGGGAGAGTTACTTACCTACAGCAGGAGAGAGAAGCAAACTGCAGGACCAGTACCGACAGTGCCAGTGCCAAGTCCTTTGCCTGCGTTCGTCCCAACTCCTGAGACACCGACACCAACCCCCCTTCAGGTGATACCCCCTCCTTCACAAGATATCATTGCTCCTACTTCTACTCCTTCCATAACACTATCTGTACGGAGGACCACTCGCAACAATGTAGAAAATCCTCCAAACAGATATGGTTGAGATATTGCTCAGTTTGTTTCTTATGACCATATCCCTTCTTCTCATGGAGCATTTATAGCATCTTTGGATAGTATTACTGTACCTAACAATTGGCAGGTAGCCATGAACGATCCAAAGTGGAAAGCGGCAATGCACGAGGAGTTGGGAGCTCTGGAGAAGAACCACACTTGGGAGCTTGTGAGACTGCCAGAGGGAAAGAGAGCAGTTGGATACAAGTGGGTCTTTACCGTGAAGCAGAACCCAGATGGACAGGTTGAGCGCTACAAAGCTCGACTAGTAGCCAAAGGATACAGTCAGACGTACGGCATCGACTATGACGAGACCTTTGCACCAGTTGCAAAGATGAGCACTGTCAGGACTCTTTCTCTGGCAGCGAATGATGGATGGAAGCTACACCAACTGGATGTGAAGAATGCGTTTCTTCATGGAGATCTAGTGGAGGAGGTGTACATGGAGATACCACCAGGATTTGGCACCAATCAGACAGTAGGCAAGGTCTGCAGATTGAAGAAGTCCCTTTATGGACTGAAGCAGTCTCCTCGAGCATGGTTTGACAGATTCAGAAGGGCGATGATAGGGATGGGATATCAGCAGATCAATGCTGATCATACTGTGTTCTTCCGTCGAAGTGGAGGCCACATCATCATGCTTGCGGTGTATATGGACGATATGATTATCACAAGAGATGATGAGCAGGAGATCGCCCAACTCAAAGGAAAGCTTGGCAAGAAATTTGAGGTGAAGGATCTCGGCCTTCTTCGGCACTTCCTAGGGATTGAGATTGCTCGAGAAGCAGAGGGGATTGTTCTCTCTCAAAGTAAGTATGCACTGGACCTTCTCACAGAAACTGGGATGTTGGGGTGCAAACCTGCAGCGACACCAATAGATCAGAGGTTCAAGATTGATGCTGAGGCTGGAGAACCAGTTGATCGAAACAGATACCAGAGACTGGTTGGCAAGTTGATCTATTTAAGCCACACACGTCCTGATATCTGCTTTACAGTAAGTGTGGTGAGCCACTACATGCATGACCCACGGAAGGGTCATATGGATGCAGTATACCAGATTCTGAGGTACTTGAAAGGTGCTCCCGGGAAGAGACTAATACTCAGAAAGAACAATCACGTGAGCATCGAGGGCTACTGTGATTCTGACTGGGCTAGTTGTGCTGATAACAGGAGGTCTACCTCAGGATATTGCATATTTGTAGGAGGTAACTTTGTCTCGTGGAGGAGTAAGAAGCAGTCTGTGGTGGCTAGATCGACAGTTGAAGCAGAGTACAGAGCTATGGCCTTGGGAGTTGCAGAGCTGCTATGGTTGAAGAATATGCTGGTGGAGCTGAAGCTGGATCAAGGAGCCAAGATGAAGCTGTGGTGTGACAATCAGTCAGCTATTAGTATCGCCAACAATCTAGTACAGCATGACAGGACCAAACACATCGAGATTGATAGATTCTTCATCAAAGAGAAGTTAGATAGTGGATTACTGGAGCTTGGCCATATTCCAACCAGGAATCAAGTAGCAGATGGACTAACCAAGGGACTCGCCTCAGTGAGCATGATTAGAGGATGTGACAAGATGGGCTTAGTGAATATCTTTCACCCATCTTGAGGGGGAGTGTTGATATGGTATGTTGGGTATCATATTTAAGTATAGTATAAGCACATGGGAATATCCTGAGGACATATTTGGGATGCCAGAATATGTCACAGGATATTCCATTATGAGATTATTGTCATAATGATTGAGATTATTGTATTAATGACTGTAAGGCTATATAATTCCAATGAGACAATCGATAAAATAATCAACTAATTTCAACACCTTTCCCATAGTTGAGGCCTGGTTCTGACTTCAGATTATAACCCATACTTTGCTTAATCTTCAAATCTTGCGGGCTATATCTTTGAACTTGCATTTTGCCAGCATCGGACTCGTGAGAGTCTTCTTGTATAATCGGTCTATTGCATATGCGATCGAAGACTATCGGATGCTGATTGCTGTGAGTAGGCGGGATAATAAAGATAGAATCTTCATGTGGCCCATATGTCGTGATGACATTAGATGTTGACGCGAATTTTCACACATACGGATGATAGGAGTCTATAGCTTCCAAGAATTTTTGTGTTATAGGTTCTATATCGTTATGGGGGGAAGATTCCTGATTTGGAAATTGAGCGTCAGTATACTGGAAAATAGAACCTTTATTATCGTCAGAAACCACGTTCCCGGTTGTATTTACATCAGTTGGCTGCTTGTTGCGCTTGAGGTTGATGACCAAAGGTGGAGGCTTCTGGCTCAAAGTGATCACTAGAGGATCGCTTTCTTCTCCTGATTTGGTTTTGTTCAAGTGAATAGCCATGGGTTCCATGCCATTCGGACGGGTAATCCGCCCTTTCACCTGGATTGACAGAGGTCGCTCAGCAGATGGTTCTTCTGGCTCCCGGTGGGGCTCTTCCTCTGTCTTGCCTGACACCTCTTTCATGTAGTCTTGGGTGTACAACATGGCGTCGGAATAGTAGGACTCTACTCCCTTGAACGGGTTAAGGTCAGCAAACTCCGTTTTTACTGTTCCTTGGGCATCTACATATTTGAAGCATTGATGTAGAGTCGAAGGAACAATTTTGTGATCGTGGATCCATGGTTTGCCTAACAGAATGTTGTAGGATACCTCTGAATCAATGACATAGCATGTAGCCACTGATCTAATATCTCCTATCTGGATCCTCAGTCGAATCTTCCCCAACGGCTTACTTTTTCTGGCGTTGAAGCCCACGATTGTAGTGGTGGTGTAAGCCAGTTCGCTTGTAGGAATCCTTAGCGGTCTGAGCAGAGTATGAAGGATAATTCTGATCGACGATCCCGGATCTATGTGAATCTGTTCTACCTCCATGGAACCGATGTATCCGGTATAATAGAGGGGTCTGTCATGCCGGTTATGTTTCAACAGCATATCATCTTGAGTGAAAGTGATATTGGGGACCACTTCCATCACACTATGGCATTGAAGACATGCCACAGGTTCCTTATCGGTAGACTTGAGCTGAGTCAAGCATACATCCGCCTGTATTAATGCTTCATTCAAGGCCTGACGAGTGTCTTTGGACAGCCTTAGAAGCTCAAAAATAGACAATCTGGCTGGTGTATTAGCCAACTGGGCCAGGATGTCGAAGTTATATGGCTTCTCCAAACCTTTGTTTTGAATATTCTTCAAAGGTTTATCAAAGTGTACTTCTTTTTGCTTGCCCTTGTCCGTCGAAGTTGGTCTAGAAGGACCTGCCTCTGGTATGACAGATTCAGGCTCTGGAAGTTTGGCAGCTGAAGTGTTTGTCGTTGCATCTTCCTGGTTTCCTCTATAGTCCTTGAGGTAGGCTTTTCCTGAACGGGTTCCGGTAGCCAAAGTCTCTTCTTCTGACGTTGGGGATATTGCAACCATATGGCATGGTTTACATCTTGAGTTATTTTTAGACTTAGCCTTAGCAGCTTGAGTCTCTTCCTCAATCTTTGACACCAGATCAGGATGAACCCACATAATCTTACCACGCTGGGTAGTTAGGGGTACCAGGTCATAATTTTGACCCCTGGCCGGAGGGAGATTAACGATGTTCATCATTTTCCAGGAAATAGGTACAACACCATCCGGAACTTCTTGAGGGGGCAGATTGCCAAATTAGAGGGAGATCATGTTGGCGGTGACCATTTTCTCGCTATTGTGCAGAGTGATGGCCTTGGCGTCGATCAACTCCTAAATTTTCCTCTTTAGTACATAACACGCCTTTGTGGGGTGATGTATGTACCAATAGAAAATGCAGTACTTAGGATTATTGGTACTGCCGACTTTATTAGGCCACTTTACCTCGGGGAGGGTAAGCTTGCCACTTTTGACTAGACACTCGAATATGCTTAGAATATCGTCGTCATTAAAAGAATATGCTTCAATGGGCCTGGAAGTCCCAGGTTTCGTTTGTGTAGCCCCGGAAGTATGTTGCCTGGACATATTGATTGCCAGAGCTTCTTTTTCTTTGGGACCACGAGGATGGTCACTGTTGGAGGATGACCTCTTCCCTCTATCAGAGGTAGAGATCATGATTCCATTGTCATACGCCTTCCGACTGTTGTCTTCAGCGGCTACCGCTGAGATGATAAACGAGGGCCAATCATGGAACTGATATGGTCCTGTGAACACCGAGATTAGTGGAAGAAGGTTCTTCCTGCAAATATCCACCAAGGCTGAATCCGGAACTCTGGGAGGCATTTGCAAAGTGGCCTGACAAAAACGTTCAATGAAAGTACGAACGCTCTCTTTCTCCTTCTGCTTTACTTCGATGAGCAAGGACAAAGACATGTCCATCCCTCCTTCGTAGAATCGCGCGAAGAACAGAGTCTTGAAATCTTCAAAGGAAGTAATGCAGTTGTCCGCAAGACTACGGTACCACTGATAGGCCACTCCAGACAGACATCCTTTAAACACTCGAGTGAGAAGGGCGTCATTCCCTTACAACAATACCGTCATCATGCTAGAGTAGTTCATGTACTGGCTCGGTGATGTCTTTCCCTCAAACAAAGCCAAAGCCTGTAGTTTGTATTTTGGGGGGAAAGGGATCTCATCCCAGATAGCTGGATAAGATTGGTTGATCATAACTTCTTGAGCTGATCCTTATGCTTCAAGGCATCAAATTAGGCTTTTAATTCCCGCACTGCCTGCATCGGGTCTTCAGCTGGTAAAGGGACCGCAGAGTGGTGAGAGATCGGTTGTATCGTAACTCCAACAGGAGGCAATACATTCTCCGAGTTAGGAAATGGAGGAGCTACTGACTCTTGATTTAGAACAGGCTCCTGGTTTGCATTGGATGGTGGTAGGTCCCCCCACACGTATTTGAGTCGGAGGAACCGATGCTGGAGCTATAGCAACTGTATGTTGAGTCAACATCATCTGGTGCATATTCTCCATCATGGAATGTATCTCTTTCAGTGATGTCTCCAATACAGCGATGTGTTGCTCAGTACTTCCTGATGGGGAAGCCTCTTCGCGTTCATCGTCAATGGCATAGACTCCCATTTCTCTGGATGCTATGGAAGGATCAGTATAGAGCTCTGTAGAGATTGAATCTATACTTTTGGCATCTGATTTGGAAAATTGGCGACTCCAGTGTCGGAATCAGAAGAATATGAAGTCGGTTATCGTGACCTCGAACGGGTGTTTCGGAATACACCAGCTTCAATATTCTCAAGGAGTCTGTTGAATCTCTTTTGGCTTCGAGTTCTTGAGGGATGACGTCTTGAATTTGACCTTCCTCTTGGAACGTGTGAAGCCATGTTCACTGATGTGAATGTAGGCTCTTCTTCCTACAAAGACAAAGAGTAGTTCAACCGGTCGAAAACTGACCGTTTTGCCTTAGAACAGCAATAATTAACTACAACTTTATGACTATTACAACAATGCTCCCCAGGGGGTGTAATAGACATATTAGAAGGTCCCCTATCTTTGCGCTTCTGGATCAGGAGTTTTCGTAAGTCAGGAGGATTAACAGAAGAAGAAGGCTTATTCTTCCTTTTTACATCAGTGGGAATGTGGATATTGGAAATCATAAGTCTCTCCCCGCCATATGAATACAGCAGTTCAGCCATGTGAGTAGCACATGATCCATGAGGAGCGTATCTATCCACAAACTGGGCCTTTTTTACGCTAAAGGGCTTGTCCTGGCGTAATCTGGAACTTTGCACAGGTTGGCGTAAAAATGAGGAAGTCCTCAATCGGTCGTCAGCATTCCGTGTAATCTGAAGAGCGGGCAGATTCTTCTCTTGATGGCGTAAAGGCCGAGAGGTCGGGAAATTCGCCACTGGTTTTTCTTGCGGTGATTGCAAGGACCATCTGCCTCTTCACAGAGGGGAGATGTATTTTTACGCACGGAGCACGTTTGGAATTTCTGAGTTGGCACTGAGGCATTATCAGAAATTTTGTCTGCCACGTCACAGACGGGAGACTGAATTTTACACGCGGGGCGCGGAGTAGACTTCTGGATTGGCACTAAGGTATTGCCAAAAGTTTTGTCTGCCACGTCAAAGATGGGAGACTAAATTTTATACGTGGGGCGCAGAGTAGACTTCTGGATTGGCACTAAGGCATTGCCAGAAGTTTCGTCTGCCACGTCACAGACGGGAGACTGAATTTTACGCATGGGGGCGTAGGTTGCGGTGCTACAACCTTGTTGGTCGGAGTGAGAGAGTCCGCAGGAAGGGTAGAGGATGTCCGGGGCATCCATACTTTACGTAATTTCCTGCTGTCTTGGACAGAGAGGGAATGAGAGCTACCTCCTGCTCGAAGCATGTCTTCGTAAGCTGATTGGTCGAATTGGATGACCAAGGTCTTCCTCGTTGATCCTACGGATACAGCATCGTGTGAAGCAATGGCTTTCTCATCAGATGAGAAAGTAGTCCCCAGCAGAGTCTCCATCTTGTGTTTGATAATAAACGAAAGAAATTGAAACTAGGTTTATTCGAAACCCTTTCTTTGGTTTACAAACAAGAAAAAAAAGTACAATTAATCCTATACGAGGATGTTAAGTACAAAAATTTGATTTTAGGGAATTATTGCTATAGGAGTCTGATCTGCGGTCGATCACTTTGTCCCTTGGAGCACACGATGACGAAGAAGTACTGTAAAAGACGAAAAAGAAGCTTCAAAGACTGCAGGAGGGGTTGAACTCTTGTTGCCAAAGCTCTCTATATGTGCTCTCTTGACTTTAATTATCCACACTTCGACCCTTTATTCTCTAATTTTTCAACCTCTGTTCCACCCTTTTTGACCTCCGTGGCCGGAGGTCTCTATTTATAGGGTTCAGGCACAGTCGGCGTAGAAACCGAACAGCGGAGAGAGCTGCACCTTTTATGCGGCGGTTATAATAACTGCTACCCACGTATGAATGATCTTCTAAATCGGAGTGTGACGTGTGTCCCATTATGAGTTAATGCATATGTAAACACCCTAATTTTTCTAAAATTTTTAAAATATTTTTCACAATTTTTTTGTAATTTCTGGGAATTAAAACTAAGGTATTTTATGATTAAAGGATTGTTAAATAATTTAAATTAATATTAAAATATTATGGAAATAATATTTTATGGTGTAAAATGGAAAACCGGACATAGGGTAATTTTCTGTGAATTTATTGGACTCCGGAGACATTTTTAAAGCCCTAAAAACCAATGTATAACTAAACTGAATTAAACCTTGACTGAACCCGGTTTAATTGGAATTAAACCAAACCAAACCGACCCCAAACTGAACCGAACCAAACCCAGTCTTAACGGGTTGGGTCAGATCCGAATCGAACCCGACCCGAAACCGAAACCCGGCCTGAACCCTATTCCCAAACCCTACGGAAACACTGTTCCGGCCCTATATAAACCCTTCGACGTTCGCGCCTAGCCGCCGTCGCACCCTCTCTCTCTCTCTCATCTCCTCCGCCGCCCGCAGCTCAGCCCCGACGAACTCCCCTAGCCGGAACCCTAACTCCTCCGTCATCTTCTTCCTCCAGAACTCCCCCGACCTCCGCCTCGTCTGAACCCACAGCCGACGATCATCACCACCGCTCTGCCGTCCCGCCATCAGCCCCAGTCGTCGACCATCCCCACCATTGACCATCCCTCTTCCTCCGCCCTAGCCCAACCCCGACCACCAACCTGAACACCCCCACAGCCCTCGACTTCCTCCCCCGACTCCACCGGCGTCGACCCTCGACGAACACCACCACCCCAACTCCTCGAGCCCGACCCTCTACCGCCGCTAGGGGTGAGCAATGGTTCGGTTCGGTCCAAACCAGACCGAATTATTAAAAACCGAACATAAACCGAACCGACATAGTGAAGAACCGAACCGAACCGCAATATTTCAAAACCGAAATTAATCGAACCAAAAAATTATGGTTCGGTTATTCCGGTTGTTCGGTTCATGGGACTTTGTGTAATGGGCCGGGATGGTTCATTTTACAACAAACAAAATGGCCGAATTGAACGGCCCAACAAATAAAATTATCCTTGGCGCATCCAATATATTGTTGAAAGGCCCATTTTACAACAAATAACTTCAAACCCAACCTGGGCAATCAAATATACAAACCAAATTTCAATTAAAAAAAATTGAAGAAAAAATTATAACAAAACAAAGTGTACACAATAGACTACACAGTCACACACAGTGCCAGACTGCCAGTTATGATATTGTACAAAAAAAATTAAAAATGTACACACAAAACAAATGAAATCTTGTTTCCAGATATCAAATTGTATCAGTTCTCCTAGATAAAAAAAATTACAACAATGAAATGCAGCTGAGATTTAATTCCTAAGTCCTCCAATTTCAAACTGGGGCTCATCTCAGTGAATCTCATATCTTCCCCTGAAGAACAACAACACAATGAAATAAAGATACAAAACATATATGCAGCCTACAGAAGTACAGATATCAAACTGTATTTAGAAAGTGTATTTATAAGTTTATAACTACCTTGCCAGTTGCTAGTAACAAGAGTTCCCAGGTTAAATCGTTCAAATGCATAATTCTCTTCATAAACAAGTTGTCATATCCTGGAGGACCTGGACAACACAATCAAAAGAAGAAGAAGAAAACTAAATTGTGGCTCAGATAAGGCTCATTTTTGTATCATTGTTTGATGCCATGTAGTATCAGTTCTCCTATTCTCAAGCCATCATCATCATTGCCACTTTATCATGTAATATGTTAGTAAATTTCTCAAGAAAAGACTAAATAAACTAGCATCATAGATTTACCAAATGGCTGCATTTTATGCCACGCCATTGTAAATAAACTAGCATCATAGATTTACCAAATGGCTGCATTTTATGCCACGCCATTGTCTGTCGCCAATGGCTGGATTTTATGCCTCGCCAATGGCTGGATTTTATGACTGCTGTTATGGCTGTATTTTATACCTACAACAAGAAGAAATAACAACAGAAATAACAACAGAAGCTCCCAGCAATAAAGCTATAAAGCTCCCAGAAATAACTAGAGAGGCAGAAATAACAGCAGAGTGCAGTAACTAACAGCAAGTCAGCAGAGTGCAGTAACTAACAGCAAGTCAGCAAGTAACAGGTAGTAGATATTATATAACAAGCAATAACAGCAGTCAACAGCAGCAGTAACTAACAGCAAGTCAGCAAGTAACAGGTAGTATATATTATATAACAAGCAATAACAGTAGTCAGCAGAAGCAGCAACTAACAGTAAGTCAGCAAAGTAACAGCCAACAGGTAGTATATATCATATAACAAGCAATAACAGCAGTGAGCAGAAGCAGCAACTAACAGCAAGTCAGCAAAGATGAGAACAGCAAGAAAATAGCAGCACTAACCAATAAGCCAGTAACAGCCTAACAGGTATCGAAAAATATTACACATTGTCTTCCAAGTTTCCAAATAAAAGTTTGTGTTCCCAAATATCCCTCCAAAAGTCCAAATTTAAAGACCAGAATTAATCAAACCTCGCTTGTTGACGTTGATATTGATTCCACCGTCAACTTACCTAAATCTAAATAAAAAAGTTAAAACAATTAAGAAGTTAAAACACACAATAATAGATACACTAGAAAAAAATTCATGCTAAATAATAAAAAATTACCCATTTCAACTTTATACACGTCTTCAAACTCCTCTTCAACAATAGATACTATAGGTCGATCAGAAGGCCTACGTAACCAATCTTGACAACAAATAAGAGCTTGAACTATTTTGGAGTCAAGGAGCTCCCATATGAATCAAGCACACGACCACCCGTACTAAAAGCGGACTCGGACGCCACGGTAGATATGGGAACGGCCAACACATCCCGAGCCATCTTCGAAAGGATCGGAAAACGGGGAGAATTAAGCTTCCACTATCCCAAAATATTAAACTCATCACTCTCATCATCATCATCATCTACCATGCTCTCATCTAAATATCGATCAAACTCCGATTTAGTATCACCACCACCCAATTCCATCTTATGTTTCTTGAATTGAGCTTTCATAAACTTCTTCAATTGCAAGTTGTGCACCGGTTGATTTGCACAAGAAGGTTCAACTCTTTTACTATTAGTAGCAACACCACCACTTTGAGAAGAGCTTATGTTTTTGTACTCATTGAACATGGAGTACACAACACTTTTTACTTTCTTTTTCATGGAATCGCTCTTCTCCGGTCCATAGAGATGATCAAGAGCATATTCCACGTATTCCAACTTATGTCGAGGATCTAGAATTGGTGCAATAAATATCACCATATTCATTTTCTCAATGTCCCCACAATACTTTTGATATTTTTCTCTTATTTTGTCGGCCATGAGAGATAAGTCAAAGTCCTCACTCTCCCTTGAAGTACGCAAAAGAATATCAATGGATGTGATTTCGTCAAAGAAATTATTGCAAGTGACATATAAGGATCCCGAGATACGCAAAGTTAGTTCATAAAAGTGTTCTAAGAAAGTGCACATTCTTCTTGCATTAGCCCAATCGTCCTCGGTAGGAAACCCACCATTCTCTGCTAGTTCTAGTTTGAACCATGGATCTTGTCCGGCGAATCTCTCAAAAGCACTTTCAAACTTTTGCACCGTGTTCAACATCAAAAATGTAGAGTTCCAACGGGTGCTCACATCAAGACACAACATTTTTTTTGCTTTGTATCTTTTCGGCTTCAACACACTCCTTGAACTTTTGAAATCGACTAGGAGAATGTCTCACATATCTCACCGCATTTCGAACACGAGCAACCGATGGTGACATCAATTTTAAGCCGTCAACCACAACTAGATTAATTATATGTGCAATGCATCGCATGTGTAAATATTTGCATTGTAGAATGCCATTTCCCCAATTCTGAATTTTCTTGCTTAAATAAGAAATAGCAACATCATTGGAACTCGTATTGTCTACCGTGATAGTGAATATTCTATCAATACCCCACTCTAGCAAGCACTTCTCTACCGCTTTCCCGATGGTCTCACCTTTATGACTTGAAATTGGACAAAATTTTATAATTTTTTTCTTCAACTCCCAATCATCGTTTATATAATGTGCCGTAAGACGCATATAATTGATTTTTTGTAACGATGTCCAAGTATCCGTTGTAAGACAAATCATTTGCTTGGACTCTTTCAAATATGTTTTGAACTTACTTTTTTCAATAGAGTAAATATCATAAGAATCCCGAGCCATTGTCCATCTTGACGGAATATGAAAGCTAGGACACGCCACATTAATAAAGTTTTTAAAGCCCTCACACTCCACAAATCGAAAAGGAATCTCATCAACGATAATCATATGTGTCAAGGCCTTTCTCACCTCGTTTTGATTAAATTTCCAACTAGTTAGTATTTGCTTGCCCTTTGCAATTGATTGCAAGTTGAGTATTGTTTGACTAGGTTCATGATTCTTTGGATTCAATGGACATGCATTCCAGTGGGTTTTCACACTAGTACTCCCATTTAGCTTACTATGGCAATGGTATTCTTTTCCGCAATGGTTACAACTTGCTTTTGGACGACCATCCGGGTCAAGAAATTTTTTAAAATCTTTCCAATGCGGAGCTCTTTCCTTCGAAGGCTTTCTTGTAACCGGAAGCTTCAAATTTAGAATAGATACAGGGAAGAGGCTCATTTGTGGCTTGAGAACTAGTTGGTGGTTGATGATCACCTTCTTGCGACATCTAAAACAATAAATTTGTATTTTGAATATATGAAATATAAATAACAAAATTGAGTCCAAAAATTAAGAAATACGCACATTGCATGAATATGAAGTTGTTGCCATTGATTCGGTTGGTGCTACACCTATTGAATAACACACATTTATGAGTTACCTAAGCTACCTATAGTTATGCTACCTAACCCTTACCCAATTCCAACCTACATAAATAGCCCTTAGTCACTACTAGTCCTAAATGCAGTGTCTCAATGTGCCAGGGCAGAATACAGAATCATATTGCAGATAGGGATAGTCCCATTACAGACTCACAGAATGCAGAAACAGACTCACAGAATGCAGAATAAAGCAGTAGCTGTGAAGAAATAGAGTACAGACTGCAGAATGCAGTGTAAAGATATATAAAGTCAAAATGCAGAATGTCAATGCACTATGCAGAATGTCAATGCAAAATAAATCAATGTACTAACCCTGCATGACTGCAGAATGTCAATGCACTATGCAGATGCACTATGCAGTCTTGCAGTATTACAGTGTGCAGTATTGCAGTGTCTTTGTATTGCAGTGTAGTATTGCAGATGCATTATGCAGTATGCAGTATTGCAGTATTGCAGTATTGCAGTGTGCAGTATTGCAGTGTGCAGTATTACAGTGTCTTAGTATTGCAGTGTACCAAAAATAATTGTCAGTCACTAACAGATACACTATGCAGTCTTGCAGTATTGCAGTGTGCAGTATTGCAGTGTCTTTGTATTGCAGTGTAGTATTGCAGATGCATTATACAGTATTGCAGTATTGCAGTATGCAGTATTGCAGTGTGCAGTATTGCAGTGTCTTAGTATTGCAGTGTACCAAAAATAATTGTCAGTCACTAACAGATACACTATGCAGTATTGCAGTATTGCAGTGTGCAGTATTGCAGTGTCTTAGTATTGCAGTGTACTAAAAATAATTGTCAGTCACTAACAGATGCATTATGCAGTATTGCAGTGTACAGTATTGCAGTATTGTAGTGTGCAGTATTGCAGTGTCTTAGTATTGCAGTGTACCAAAAATAATTGTCAGTCAAAATGAAGTGTCTTAGTCACTATTCACTAATCAAATATCAATGTGCCAGAATAGCAGAATTATAGTGCAGAATGCAGATAAAGATAGTCCCATTACTGACTCACAGAGTGCAACACAGATACACATATATTAGGTCAAAATGTATAATAACTAATCAAAGTGTACCAACCCTACAAATAATCTTTACTGAGTTACTCTTCAAAGTACCAAAATACAAATAACAGAAGCAGGAAACAATTATGAATCAATATGCAAACAGATGCACTATGCAGTATTGCAGTATTAACAATTATCAATTTTTTTTACAAATTAACAATTATCAAAGTACCAAAATAATTAAAATGTACCAACACAGATATACATATATTAGTTTAAAGTACCAAAACAATTTTGCAAACCTGTATTTTTTTTGGCAGGAAACAATTAACATAAGCATACTCAGTACTCACTAGTCACTAGTAAGTAGTAACTAACAGTCTAACAGCAAGATAATGTAGGAATGGTAAGCATACTCAGTACTCACTACTCACTAGAAGAAGGAAACAATTATCAATTAGACATTTTTTTGGCAGAAAACAATTAACATAAGCATACTCAGTACTCACTGGAAACAATTAACATAAGCATACTCAGTACTCACTAGTAACTAACAGTCTATCAATTAGACATAATCATTTTTTTCGAATAGGGGCCAGGTAACAGGGTTACTTACAGTGAATGAGTAGTGACTTGCTGTTAGTTACTGCTTCTGCTGGTAACAGGGTTACAATTAACATAAGCATACTCAGTACTCACTAGTAACTAACAGTCTAAGAGGAAGATAATGTAGATACGTATATAACTAACAGTCTAACAGCAAGATAATGGCACAATAAAACGTACCAAGCCCTGCACCAAATCTAGGTTAGATCTTAGATCAGGGTAATTTATTACCAGATCTAGGTTAGATCTTAGATCTGCAGACGTATCAAGCCCTGCACCAAAGATGAAACAAGAAAATAACAAAAAATTAGAAAATAAATGAAAATAAATATTTGCAATTTTTTTTTTGAGATATTAGGGTAATTTCTTACCAGATCTAGGTTAGATCTTAGATCTGGATAGATCTAGGTTAGATCGAGAGAGCCGATGTGTCAAATCTAGGTTAGATGGAGTTGGAGAGACTAAAGAGGAGACTCAGTCAGTCAGAGGCCGAAAGGGGATGCGGTGAAGACGGAAGAGGAGACACAGACAGCGTCTCAGAGCCGGCAGAGGGGTTGTGAGAGCCGGCAGCGGGGTTGTGAGAGGAGAGGCGGCAGAGGGGTTAGCCGGTTAGGGTTTTAAGAATGAGAGGAGAGAGAGAGTTTTTACTTTATATACTTAGGTTTTGGTTAAGGGTATATATGTAATTTCACATTTCTAATCGGTTTCGGTTTTAAACCGAAACTGAAACCCATTAACCGATCACCGACCCGTTAACCGATATTTTGGTTTTTTATAACCATACCCGACCCGAATTTTTTTTGACCCGAACCGGATTCCTAACTCGGTCCGGTTCGGTCCGGTTTTCGGTTTTAAACCGGTTTTTTCTCACCCCTAACCGCCGCAGCCACCAGTTCCGCCTCGCCGACCTCCGCCCAGCCCCGCACAGTCTCCATAACCCGTAGCCCTAGCTCTGACACAGCAAACACGGACACAGCAGCTCTCAGGCCGGACACGGCTGAACCAGGACACGAAACAGTCACCCGGACACGAGAATATCTCGTTCCACGGAGCCCTGTTCAGGTAACCCGTTCTCTCTCCTCGTTATTCCGTTTTCCGTTCCGTCAGTTGTGTCGCGTAGACTGTGTAACCCTCTCGATGCCCGTGCAACCCGCTCGGTGCGTCGCGTCCTGTGGTGATCAGAAACCGCGATCCAAAAATAGGAAAACCCATGCCCTGTTTTACCCGAAACTGAGTGCGCCCCGCAAAACGGGACGACTACGTTGCTTGCGGTCTTTACCGAAATGTGCGCACCGTTGATACGGACGTGCAGGATTTTGCAAAAGTTGATTTGGATGTGCATGCACACCGAAATCAACGCGTATCCGCCGACAACGCCCCGTATCTGCCTGTTCTAGAACACGTCATAACTTCGTGTGCACAGGTCGGATCGAGACAAAACTTGTGCCATCGGACTCGTAGCAATACGCCGGTCCTATGACCCAAGTTTGGAACAATTCTGAGAACGTTGACAAAATCGCGTATCATGGGCCCCGCGGCTCCACTTGACGGGCAATTTTGTGATCGGCTCATCGGAATCCAATTCTGAAAGTTCCGTTGGGTTCGTATCATTGTTTCTGACTTGTTGACACTAAGTTTGACAAATTTGGAGACCTTTGACCCTGACACATTTTTCGGTGCAAAGCGGCCCACATGTGGACCCCGCTTTGACCAAAAACTGTCATTTTTGCCCCTGTGTCCAAATTGGATTTAAGGACATGCATTTTTAGCTATTTGATATTTTTTTGAGACTGTTGGTAATGTTTATTTCAGCTTTTGGAGGAGTACCTACAGGATCCACTGATACAGGAACAGTTGTTGGTATTCAAATCCCAGGCAAGTGTACCTTGCCAAAACTTTGTAGTCTTGTTACATATTTTCCTTGATTTATTTATATTGTTGTGCATGCTTGACCTAGGACCGTGTGACGTACTTAGCGTCCGATTATTAGTCGGGTGCCAACACTGTACGCAGAGTTGTGTAACGTCACCTAGAGATGGACATTCGTGACCCTTTACATTCTCGTACTTGTCTTATCAAGTACACTATAACCCAGGACACTAGACACTATTCTTGAGACAGAATCTTCCTGAGATATTTATGGTGATTCTGTATAGGATACAGGTTTATGACAGAGACACTATATTCCTAGATATTGTATGACTTGTTGCATTAGTTTTGATCTTGCGTGACATGTACATGAGACGTTGTGGACATGAGATGTGTGGTTACATTGGGTGGGGAGAGACACACAGACTACAGGCTGATCATATATATATAACCCCTATTATTGTGAGGTGCAAGACTTTAAACCCGAGCTTGGCCCATTACTCGTAATTACTGCTACCGGCTCCACTACACAGAGCTTGTAGTGGCTCAGCCTGAGTACTAGTGATGCTCTCACTTGCATTTCACATAGATGGTTACATACTTACCCTATTTATTTTATTATTTGCTGCACTGCATTTATTTTGGCTTGTATTATCTTGTACCTTGCTATGTCCCCTGAGGACCTGGATCCGGATTATGTCCCCAGGATTTGCAGACGAGATCTATCCCGAGGTATACGGGACAGCAGCAGGAGCTGATACAGGAGCTGTACCGACACTCGAGGATGAGGTGTTAGCTGAAGACTTTTCCTGAGCATCTATGTTTCATGCTCAGTATTTACTTTATTCAGTCATTTATATTTTGGTCTGTTGAGCCATTGTACCAGATTTTATCGGGTTGTTCCTCGAGGCACTTTGTTGAGACTGGTTGATGATTTACATTTCTTATATCTGTGGATCATATTTTATCTTGTATGAATGAGATTAGTTATGCCATGTTGTTGTAGACTTTATTTTACAGCTTAAATACGCCCTGATGGATCCATTAAATTGGGTTTGTCCATCAGTGTGTGTTGCTGGCCATTACCACGTGTCTAGTCCCTCGGTATTTTGGGACTGGGGCGTGACATGGTTTTTGTGGTGGCCCATGCAGGTCTACGACTAAATTGTTCGGTTTCAACTTAAGGACCAAGCAAGCCTGCACTAAGGATAGGATAAGTTATAGGATCTCATCCATTATTTGAACCATTTTTGAACTCTATATCGAACTCGAACTAATTACTTGATTTTTATCCTGTGTTGATTCCCTTGAGCGTTCTTATAGTTTATCTTTTTGTTGCAGAGTAATGGATCCCAGGAACGGAGATGAGAATCCCTTAGATACACCACATGATGCTGTGGTTACCTATGTAGACGGAGTGACACCAGGGAATGAAGGACAATCATCTCAAGAAAATCAAGCCGGCTAGCCTAATCCAAGGTTCTGGCGTGATGACATCCCACCTCCACCACAGTTCACTCCACTGATGCTTGTCTTTCCACCAGGGCAAGCCATGTACGGGCAGCAGATGTTTCAGATGATTTATGCCATGATGCAAGCCTAACAGCAGGTTCAGCAAGAGGCTCAGCGTCATGAGGCAGAGTATTTGAGAACCAGCCTAGTATCCGCATTGGAGCAGGCAAACCCACCATCTAGGCGACCAGCGACGGGATCTATCACTGATTTTCGTCAGCTCAAGCCTCGTACCTTTTCTGGCAAGGAGGGGCCAACTGAAGTTTACGAATGGCTCACGAACATACATCACCAGTTGGAAGCAGCTGAACTTCTAAGGGAGAAATGGATGACTGCGGTCAGGATGCAGTTGACTGAAAATGTACATCATTGGTGGTTATCAGAAGAGAGGAGGCTCGGACAGGACCGAGTCACTTGGGAAGAGTTCTCCAGACTCTTCCAAGAGATGTATATTCTAGCAGTTGCACGGTCGGAATTCAGAGACAAGTTCAACCACCTTATCTAAGGCAATATGTCAGTGGAAGAATACAATGCAGAATTTATTCGTCTGAGTCGCTTCGCCCCAACCTTGATTTCGACAGAGGAAGAGAAATCTGAGAAGTTCTTTGACGGACTGAAGTTCGAGCTCCAGAGGTTGATCAGATCTGTTGTACCTACATCGTATACCGACGTCCTTGCAGCAGCACGACGCATGGAACGTGTCACTAGAAGGGAGTCAAATCTGAAGAGGCCAATCACATCAGCACCATCCAGGACATCATATGGGGATTCTGTAAAACGATCCCAGAGGAGTATACCAGAGAGAACAGCACACAGGGCCATATCTCTCCCTACTTGTCACCACTACGGCAAGGTAGGTCACATTGAGAGAGAATGCAGACGCAAGTTGGGACTATACCTGGCTTGTGGATCCAACCAGCATCTATCCAGAGACTGCACTGAGCGCAGAGAGGGAGCACCAAGACTAGCTTTACCTGCACCAAGGCCAGCTTATCCAGCAGTGGGAGCACCGCAGACAGGAGTTAGAGGAGTCAGACCACCAGCTCCAGGAGAATATCAGCAGAGACCACCACTGGCACCACAGGCAGCTCTATTTCAGCAGGCTCAGCAGCAGAGAGGTCAAGCTCAGGGACGAGGACATGCATTTGTATTGGCTGTTGAGAAGGAAGCTACTGCAGAAGAGGTTATCGTAGGTACTATTTTAGTAGCTTCATTACCAGTTGTAGCTTTATTTGATTCTAGAGCATCGCATTCATTTATAGCAGCTAGCTTTGTAGCCACCCATAGAGTAGCTACCGCACCCCTTCTGAAGACTAAGAGAATTCTTACGGGAGGTGGAATTATTCCAGTTAGTGACGTCTGTAGATCATGTTCTGTAGTAGTCTATGGAAGAGAGATGCGAGCTCAATTTCTGATCTTTTCCATGCCAGATTATGATGTTGTACTTGGTATGGACTGGTTAAGTCAGTACCATGTGACACTCGATTGCCGGCTTGGCAAGGTTATATTTAGACCGCTTGGACATCCAGAATTTGAGTTTCTTCGGGGAGCTGTAGAGCAAGGAGTTCAGCCTATTCTTAGGGTACTATCTGTAGAAGGGGAGACAGGTTACCCAAGAGTCATATCAGAGTTTGTGGATGTATTTCCTGATGATCTTCTAGTTTTACCGCCTGATCGAGAAATAGAATTCACAATAGACTTAACTCCAGGAGCAGAGCCTATCACTTCATCAGTATATCGGCTAGCACCTAAGGAGTTAGTGGAGTTGAAGGAACAAGTTGATGATCTTTTGGAGAAGGGCTTTATTCGACCCAGTATTTCACCTTGGGGAGCACCCATACTATTTGTACCGAAGAAGGATGGAACAGCACGGTTGTGCATTGACTACATGGCACTGAATATTGTGACTATTAAGAACAGGTATCCCTTACCACGCATTAATGATCTATTTGATCAATTGAGTGGTGCTAGGGTATTCTCGAAGATTGGCTATCACCAGATTAAAGTAAGGAAGGAGGATATACCGAAGACAGCCTTCAGGACCAAGTATGGACATTATGAATTCTTAGTAATGCCGTTTGGTATAACCAACGCGCCAGCTGTGTTTATGAGTTTGATGAACAGAGTTTTTCATCAGTACTTGGATAAACTTGTGGTTGTGTTTATTGATGATATTCTAGTATATTCCAAGAGCCACGAAGAGCACGAGGAGCATCTCAGAATTGTGTTAGAGATATTGAGACAGGAGAAGTTATATGCCAAACTCAGTAAGTGTGAGTTTTGTATGGATAAAGTGCCTTTCTTGGGACATATTATCTCAGGAGAAGGACTTTCAGTTGATCCGGAGAAGGTTGCTGCAATAGAAACTTGGCCTACACCTACATCAGTTGCGGGATATTACCAGAGGTTTATAGAAAATTTCTCAAGAATTGTGGAGCCTATGACGAAGTTGACACGTAAGGACCAGGAGTTTACATGGACAGAAGTCTGCCAGAAGGCCTTTGAAGAATTGAAGAGAAGATTAATAACAGCACCTGTCTTGACTCTTCCTTCAGGGTCAGGAGGTTTTGTTGTTTACAGTGATGAGTCAGGTAGTGGACTAGGATGTGTTTTTATGCAACATGGCAAAGTTATTGCTTATGCATCGAGACAGTTGAAGGTCCATGAGAAGAACTACCCAACGCACGATCTGGAGCTAGCAGCAGTTATATTTGCACTAAAGATTTGGAGGCACTATCTTTATGGAGAGAATGTAGACATCTTTACTGATCACAAGAGTCTGAAGTATGTATATACTCAGAAGGAGCTCAACATGAGACAGAGACGTTGGCTTGAATTGATGGTATACTTTGATATAGATCTGCAGTATCACCCGGGAAAGGCGAATGTCGTAGCAGACGCACTCAGCAGGAAGTCTACGGCTTATTTCTTGACAATACAGCCTGAGTTATTGAGAGATCTATAGGAGCTTCAGATAGGTTGTTTTACCAGGACAGAGTGGCTTGCTGGCTAATCTCAAAGTTAAGTCATCACTTGTGGAGAGGATTAAAGAGGCATTGCCCACTGATGCTAGATTTCGAAGACTTAAAGAGAGGACAGAAGTAGGCATGCAGACGGGACTTCGCATACATGAAGACGGGACATTAAGGTGTAAAAATCGCCTGTATGTTCCAAATAGAGAATTGAGACAGGAGTTAATGACTGAAGCACACAGCTCCATGTACTCTGTTCACCCAGGAGGAACCAAGATGTACCGGGATTTGAGGCAGTATTATTGGTGGCATGGAATGAAAAGGGAGATTGCACGATTTATGGCAAAATGTTTGGTCTGCCAGCAAGTAAAGGCCGAGCACCAAAGGACTGCAGGTATGTTACAGCCGCTTCCTATACCAGAATGGAAGTGGGAACATATCACTATGGATTTTGTCATAGGATTTCCAAGAAGCCCCAGCGGAAGAGATGCGGTATGGGTTATCGTGGATCGACTCACTAAATCAGCACATTTCTTGCCATTTAGAGTTGGACAGTCCACAGAGGTACTAGACGACATGTATATACGATAAATCGTAAGATTACATGGAGTGCAGGTTAGTATTGTGTCAGATCAAGATTTAAGATTCATATCTCATTTTTGACGAAGCATGCAAGAGAGTCTTGGAACCCGACTGAAATTCAGCACAGCTTACCATCCACAGACAGATGGTCAATCGGAGCGCACGATTCAGATCTTGGAGGATATGTTGTGATCGTGTATGCTAGACTTTGGAGGATCTTAGGAAGATCATTTGCACTTGGTGGAGTTCTCCTACAACAACAGTTATCAGGCCAGCATCCAGATGGCACCATTCGAGGTATTGTACGGTAGAAAGTGCAGATCGCCAATATGTTGGAGTGACGTTGGTGAGCGTCAAATACTGGGTCCAGAATTGGTAATGCAGACAGTGGAGAAGGTAAAACAAATTCAGAATCATCTTCGTGCAGCTCAGGACAGACAAAAGTATTTGACTGATACGTACAGGCGTCCCCTAGAGTTCAAAGAAGGAGAGCACGTATTCTTGAGAATTTTGCCCACTCGAGGTAATATTAGATTTGGGAGCAGAGGCAAGTTGAGCCCAAGATATATCGGGCCATTTGATATTCTGGAGCGCATTGGTGAGGTGGCTTATCGTCTTGCATTACCTCCATCCTTAGAGGGAGTGCATGACGTATTCCATGTCTCACAAGTCATGTAGTCGATCATTCTGAGATCGTAGTGGGCCCTAGCTTGAGATATGAAGAACAACCAGTGGGCATACTCGACATCAGCGAAAAGACCTTGCGAGGACAGACAATTAGACTGGTTTGTGTAGCTTGGAAACATCATTCTCCTGGCGAATTGACCTGGAAACGAGAGGATATTATGCTCCAGTGTTATCCTCACTTATTCGCGGATACAGGTATACCCTAAGCATTCTTGTAATTTCCATAGTTCTTTCCTTTAGTAGTTTATTCTTCGATTGCGAGGACGCAATCCTCTTAAGGGGTGTAGATTGTAAACACCATGATTTTTTCTAAAAAATTTAAAATATTTTCCCAATTTTTCTGTAATTTTTGGGAATTAAAACTAAGATATTTTATGATTAAAGGATTGTTAAATAATGTTAATTAATATTAAAATATTATAAAAATAATATTTTATGGTGTAAAATGGAAAATAGGACATAGGATAATTTTTTATGAATTTATTGGACTCCGAAGATATTTTTAAAGCCCTAAAAACCAATGTATAACTAAACCGAATTAAACCTTGATTGAACCCGGTTTAATTGGAATTAAACCAAACCAAACTTACCCCAAACTGAACCGAACCAAACCCAGCCTTAACGGGTCGGGTCGGATCCGAATTGAACCCGACCCGAAACCGAAACCCAGCCTGAACCCTATTCCCAAACCCTACGGAAATACTGTTCCGACCCTATATAAACCCCTCGACGTTCGCGCCTAGCCGCCGCCGCACCCTCTCTCTCTCTCTCATCTCCTCCACCGCCTACAGCTCAGCCCCGATGAACTCCCCTAGCCGGAACCATAACTCCCCTATCGTCTTCTTCCTCCAGAACTCCCCCGACCTCCGCCTCGTCTGAACCCACAGCCGACGATCATCACCACCGCTCTGCCGTCTCGCCATCAGCCCCAGTCGTCGACCATCCACACCATCGACCATCCCTCTTCTTCTGCCCTAGCCCAGCCCCGACCACCAACCAGAACACCCCCATATCCCTCGACTTCCTCCCCTGACTCCACCGGCATCGACCCTCGACGAACACCACCACCCCAACTCCTCGAGCCCGACCCTCCACTGCCGCAGCCACCAGTTCTGCCTCGCCGAGCTTCGCCCAGCCCCGCACAGTCTCCACGACCCGTAGCCCTAGCTCCGACACAGCGGACACGGACACAGCAGCTCTCAGGCCGGACACGGCTGAACCATGACACCAAACAGTCACCCGGACACGAGAACTTCTCGTTCCACGGTGCCCTATTCAGGTAACCCATTCTCTCTTCTCGTTATTCCATTTTCCGTTCCGTTAGTTGTGTTGCGTAGACTGTGTAACCCTCTCGATGCCCGTGAAACCCGTTCGGTGCGTCGCGTCCTGTGGTGATCGCAAACCGCAATCCAAAAACAGAAAAACCTACGCCCTGTTTCACCCCAGAACTGAGTGCGTTCCGCCAAACGGGACGACTTGGTCGAGCGCGGTCTTTACCAAATGTGCGCGCCATTGATACGGACGTGCGGGATTTCACAGAAGTTGATTTGGATGTGCGTGCACAACGGAATTAACGCGTATCCGCCGACAATGCCCCGTATCCGCCTGTTCTGGAATACATCGAAACTTCGTGTACATACGTCAGATCAAGACAAAACTTGCACCATCGGACTCATAGCAATACGTCGGTCCTATGACCCAAGTTTGGATCGATTCTGAGAACGTTGACAAAATCGCGTATCGTGGGCCCCGCGGCTCCACTTGACGGGCGAATTTGTGATCGACTTATCGGAATCCAATTCTAGAAGTTCCGTTGGGTTCGTATCATCGTTCCTGACTTGTTGACACTAAGTTTGACAAATTTGGAGACCTTTGACCCTGACACATTTTTCGGTGCAAAGTGGCCCACATGTGGACCCCGCTTTGACCAGAAACTATCATTTTTGCCCCTGTGTCCAAATTGGACTAAAGGACAGGCATTTCTAGCTATTTGATATTTTCTGAGACTGTTGGTGATGTTTATTTCAGCTTTTGGAGGAGTACCTACAGGATCCACTGAAACAGGGACAGCTGTTGGTATTCAAATTCCAGGCAAGTGTACCTTGCCAAAACTTTACAGTCATGTTACATATTTTCCCTGATTCATTTATATTGTTGTGCATGCTTGACCTAGGACCGTGTGACGTACTTAGCGTCCGATTATTAGTCGGGTGCCAACACTGTACGCAGAGTTGTGTAACGTCACCTAGAGATGGACATTTGTGACCCTTTACATTCTCGTATTTGTCTTATCAAGTACACTATAACCCAGGATACTTGATACTATTCATGAGACAGAATCTTTCTGAGATATTCATGGTGATTCTGTATAGGATATAGGTTTATGACAGAGATACTATATTCCTAGATATTGTATGACTTGTTGCGTTAGCTATGATCTTGCGTGACATGTACATGAGACGTTGTGGACATGAGACGTGTGGTTACATTGGGTGGGGAGAGACACACAGGCTACAGGCTGATCATATATATATAACCCCTATTATTGTGAGGCGCAAGACTCTAAACCCGAGCTTGGCCCATTACACGTTATTACTGCTACCGGCTCCACGACACAGAGCTTGTAGTGGCGCAGCCTGAGTACTAGTGATGCTCTCACTTGCATTTCACATAGATGGTTACATACTTATCCTATTTATTTTATTATTTTCTGCACTGTATTTATTTTGGCTTGAATTATATTGTACCTTGCTATGTCCCCTGAGGACCTGGATTCGGATTATGTCCCCATGATTTGTAGATGAGACCTATCCTGAGGTATACGGGACAGCAGCAGGAGCAGATACAGGAGCTGTACTGACACCCGAAGACGAGGTGTTAGCTGAAGACTTTTCCTGAGTATCTATGTTTCATGCTCAGTATTTACTTTATTCAGTCATTTATATTTTGGTCTGTTGAACCATTGTACCAGATTTTATCGGGTTGTTCCCCGAGGCACTTTGTTGAGACTGGTTGATGATTTACATTTCTTATATCTGTAGATCATATTTTATCTTGTATGGATGAGATTAGTTGTGCCATGTTGTCGTATACTTTATTTTACAGCTTAAGTACGCCCTGATGGATCCATTAAATTGGGTTTGTCCATCAGTGTGTGCTGCTGGCCATTGCCAAGTGTCTAGTCCTTCGGTATTTTGGGACTGGGGCATGACAGCGTATAACTCCTCGTCGAAGATCACGGCATGCAAGCCTCGTAGATAACTGCCCCTTGCTTAGAGATGGTTGGCATAAAGGCCAAATAACTGTCTCATAGGCGTAAAAGCACAATAGTTGTTCTGATGGCGTAAGAGCCGAGTAGCTATCATGTTGGCGTAGAAGCCAAGTAGGCGTAGAAGCCTGATGCTGCATGGATTGGTAGCCAGCGTAAGGACAACCGATTATCCTTGCTTGACTGAGGTTTTGAGCGTATTCTGGACCAAATAGCCTTATCACGCACCTTTGCAAATATAGCCTGAGTTGGCGTATTCCGAGGAGGTAGCATACGGCGTGCTCCTATAGTTGAAAATAGCCAGGTCGGCGTAATTCAAGGAGATAGCATACAGCATGCTCCTATAGCTGAAAATAGCCTGATGCGTAATATACAGAGGTGGTGATGTGGACGTAATAGCCCTAATTATGGCTCACCCAGTCGTTAAAAGTAGAACCAAATCTCGTGCATTAAAAGCAGAGATCTTTCCCCATCACGCACATTAACTGCAGAGACGTGCCTCGAGTTCTGTACGAAGAGTAGCTTTTGACGTGGCGGTTGATTCCGCCTTATCCTGAGCGTAAAAGATCATGTCTGCCTGTGTAAAACTAGGCAGCGTATTCCTTGAATGCGTAAACAACATCTTATATCAAGGGTTATGTCACTAGACGACAGTCTGGGACTCTTTGCCGAATCATCATTACAGTCGTCCTCTCGATCGCTGTGTAGTACTCTTTGTCAGGAGTCAGGTTCACTGCATGATCTGACAGGTTCATTCGAGGAATACGAAGAGTTCCTCGTACAACTTCTCACTGCATTAAAAGCAAGTAGATTTTACGCCGAAGTGGCGATGTAACAACCTTTTTACGCTGAAGCAGTCTGGAAATACTATATTACGCGGGTTATTCTGGAGCTGTATTTTACGCTGAATAGCATTGAAGCTCTGTTGTTCGCCAATGGTTCTGAAGTCATGTCTTACGCCACCCAGTGCTGGAGCTCTGTTTTACGTGTCTTCCTGCATGTTGAGGGTTTTACGCGTATAATTTCTCAGCGTATTTTTCATGCTTCTACAGCTGGTTACCTATCCATGAAGCATCAAGCTTTACGCAGAACTTGGCTTTTACGCCAACAAGACAGCTACTTGGCTTTTACGCCATCAGAACAGTTATTTGGCTTCTACGCCAACAAGACAGCTACTTGGCTTTTATGCCATCAGAACAGCTATTTGGCTTTTACGCCAACAAGGCAGCTACTTTGCTTTTACGCCATCAGAATAGCTATTTGGCTTTTATGCCAACAAGATAACTATTTGGCTTTTACGCCAACGTGACAGTTATTTGGCTTTTATGCCAACCTTTTCTACGCGAGGGGCAGTTACCTACGTGGCTTGCATGCCGTGATCTTCGATGAGCGATTATACACGTTACCTCATAATGGGATACGCGTCACATGCAGATTCAGGAGATCATTTATACGTGGGTGTCAGTTATTATAACCACCGCGTAAAAGGTGCAGCTCTCTCCGCTGTTCGATTTCTACGCTGACTGTGACCAAACTCTATAACTAGAGACCTCCGGCCACGGAGGTCCAAGGTAGATAGAATTCAGGAGTCACAGACAAAGGTCGAATTGAAGAGGGCACAATCAGAATCAGAGGAGATCATAGAGAGTACAAATAGAGAGTGTTTATTGATTACTCCGACAACGAGAGTTCAATTCCTCCTGCAATCTTTGAAGCTTCTTCTTCTTCTTCTACAGCACTTTTTCGTCATCGTGTGGTCCAAGAGACAAAGTGATCGACCGCAGATCAGACTCCTATAGCAATATTTCTCCAGAATCATTTTTTGTACTTAACATCCTCGTATAGGATTAATTGTACTTCTTTTTCTTGTTTGTAAACAAAGAAAGGGTTTCGTATAAACCTACTCTCAATTTCTTTCATTTATTATCAAACAACTAGGTATGGACTTAAAACAAAGGAAAGACCTAGTTTGACCTAGTTGGACTAGTGTGACCTAGGAATGGCATATAAATAATATCTTAGTGCATTTTAACTTATTTACCATTCATTACACCAAGTGACATGATATTTCATATATAGGTCTATGTGATACCATCTTGAGCACCGAGTTACATGATTGCTCAGGACCAGAGGCGAGTACATTCTCTGACAGTTTTCTATTTATGATATCTTCTATATTTCTTGTATTTAGTGTAGATATACTTGACTTTTTGACACATGGTTATACGGATTGGTATTTTTTGGATTCCGTCATGAGATGTTATGTCACATCCCGATTCCACATAATTGATATACGTCCCCCGGGCGTGATGCCATGCGAGAGTAAGGCGCGCCCGCACAAGGCCTAAACATAATAATATATAAAATAGAAACACAACAGCTGAGTGCAGAAGCTTAAGAACATACATTGCAATGAAGAAAGGATCTCTTTATTCATAATGTATATCTTTCTTACAAACTCTTGACACAAAATTAAAGGAGTGTCGTACGGACTTACAAGATGGACGCAAAATAAGATAGCAGTTCCATACATTATATCATATATTAGAACTTCAAAATATAATAGACACCTTCGGGGCTAGCTATTACCTTTCCTCGGAGCTGCATAAGATGTATACACAAGCTCCGAAAGATTTGTACAAGCTTCAAGAGACATGAACGGAGTACGAAGAGTAATAGACTGGTTGGGGGTAGAAGCTTTAGCTCCTCGCTGCGTCGCCTTGGCTCGGGGAACCTGTTGCATCAAGGGTCAATACTTTAAAAATTATCGATGAGGGCGAGCTAACCTAACTAACCCAATCGACACAGTGTTCATGTGAAGCAAACAATTTATTATAGTGGACTATCTATCTTACCTTAGTTCAAGTTACAACTTGCAATAGGTTGATATGAATGAAATAAATATGCCATTGTTTGGTAACTTTTTCTGTTTTCTGAACCACATGTACATAACTTACAATAACCATCTCTGCCACGAAGATATAGTTAGCTTGCACAGTTTAAATATACATATGGGTCACTAGCTTTGCTATCCATTTTGGACTAGTTCGGGCAGACGATGATGGTTGTAGACGCAAGTAGCTAGCACGCTATAAGCCACCTGCCTCCCATGCTAGGACATTAGGACGACTATATTTGACGTTCTGCCTAGGACGAATCAGTCCCGGTGCCCCCGCGACCGTTCGCATGAACCCTACAACTTGTGCACAAGTTGTCCGTGACCATGCGATATCTAGATCTAACTTATCAATCGAGATATTTCAAGACAACATGCATGAAATATAAGGATTCAACATAATTCCATAGCATTGTCCACCTGACTCAAGGGATCACAATGCAGTATTGCACTACTCATTTCACAGTTATAGATGAATGAATTCTAGCTACAACTGAAATATAAAATAGATACATGCAAAAAAAACAAGCACACAACAATATGATCGTATAGTAATTTTGTGTGAAAAGCATAATTGTTCCAAGTTTACTTCTTATTATCTTGACTCAGTTATTATTGTATTGGTATCGTTGATCGAAACGCACAAACGAGTCAAATTTTTAAGAGTAAAGACTTGGAAGAAGGGAGCTAATCGAAAGTAAGGCCAATCACAAGTTGGTTAATCGGGGAAGAGAAAGGGGAGATCTTCAAGACTCCACTTGCACGTCACCTACACGATCACCTGCACGCACAAATATATCATCAATATCTCCTACCTCGGTCTTCCAGAGTTTGATACGACATGCAAAGTTCAAAGAACGAAGACAATAAAATCCATCAAAATGGTTGAAGCAAACACAAGTCACAAAACCAACAAAAAAGCAACCAAGCGACATCAAAATTGGGCAAAAAAACCAGCATAACGGAAAGGACCATCGCGAGTCTGCCACCGTGTCTTTCCTTGAGGCACGATACGTTGAATATGTGACTTGATTCCGAAGAAACCAGTCCATGATGAGGAAAGAATATTGATTCAATCTATACTGATCGAACGATACCAAGTATTTCTTAGCCGCGCTCCCCAAAGGGGGAACGAGATACTACATCTTAACCAACTAATAAAAAGTTTTGTCCTCGAAACTTAGGAATAAAATCTACCCCTAAGAAAATAATGAAGGAAACTTTTCTTTCATGTCCGATTCGAGTTCCCAGGTCGACTCCTCGACCGCTTGGTTCTGCCAAAGTATGAGCATGAGGGGACTGAACGATTTCGGAGCTACTTATCCTTACGATCGATGATCTACAAGTCTGCTTGCAAACCCAACTGACCAAAATCTACTACGTGACTCGGATTATGCATGTACTTCCATAGTTGTGACACGTGAAAGATGTCATACATGTCTGATAGGCTTGGTGGTAGGGTAATTTGATATCTAACTGGGGCGACTCGCTTGAGAATCTCAAACGGACCAACAAATAATGGACTTAGCTTCCTCTTTACTCTAAATCTCATAACTCCACGCATCGATGTGACCCTGAGAAACACGTGATCACCAGTTGTAAATTCAAGGGGTCATCTATGGACATTCGTATAACTCTTATGTCTACTTTGTGCAACCATTAATCGCTCTCGGATCAGCCAAACTTTTTGAACGGTCTGCGCTACTTGCTCCAGGGTCGAGGATTTGTCGCTCGCCAACTTTATCCTAACAGATAGACGATATGCACTTTCGCCAATACAAATCCTCATACGGAGCCATATGAATGCTTGGTTGGTAACTATTATTGTATACAAATTCTGCTAACGGTAGATGGATGTTCCAACTTGACTTCGAGTCGATCGAACAGAGACATGGCATATATTCAAGGATCTGGTTCACCCGTTCCTTTTGGCCATCGGTTTGAGGATGGTACATTGAACTGAACTTCAACTTGGTCCCCATAGCTGACTGAAGGCTTTCCCAGAAACATGATAAGAACCCTCCGTCCTAATCTGAAATAATATACACTGGCATGCCGTTTAGTCGAACTATCTCATCAAGGTATATCTGAGCCAGGCGATCGATGCTCTAAGTAACTTTGCTGGCAATGAAGTGGTCTGACTTGGTTAATCGGTTGACGATGACCCAAATGGCGTCATTTTTTTATTGCGTCATTGGCAAGCCAACAATAAAGTCCATCATGATATTGTCCCATTTCCACTCCGGGATAGCAAGGTTCTATATCACCCTGCCCGGCCTCTGGTGCTCATCCTCTACTCTCTAACAAGATCAGCATTGTGACACAAAGAGTGCTACATCTTTCTTTATTCTCTACTACCAAAAGGTCATGAGGAGGTCCTGATACATCTTCGTACTTCCGGGATGTGATAAATAGGTCGCATAGTGAGCTTCCGTGAAGATCTTCTTTCTGAGTTCTTCATCGTTGGGCATGTATAGTCTTTCTTTTAACCGCAACGTTCTACTTCTATCTACTGCAAAGTCGATCATCTTTCCTGTTAAAATTTGCTCACGCATCTTCAACAAGAATGGGTCATTCGTTTGAGCGAACTTGACATTTTCTATCAGGTTTGGTTCAAGGAGTAACTGAGCTAGTGATCCCCCAATCGGTCAGCCTCAATATCGAATTCGCAGCTCGATGTCCATACTCTCCAATTCCTGTTTTGGCCATCATTTGATATATAGAGATCCCAGAAATACCTGACTTAGCACATCCGCTACAACATTCCCTTTTCCTGGAGTGTAGTTGATTGACAAGTCATACTCTTTTATCTGTTCTAGCCAATGTCTTTGTCGAAGGTTAACGTTCGACTGAGTGAAAAGATACTGGAGGCTCTGGTGATCAATAAAAATTTGACAAGCCACACCATAAAGGTAGTGTCGCCACAACTTCAGTGCGAACATAATTGCCGCAAGTTCTAGATCATGAGTCAGTTAGTTGCACACATGCAACTTCAGTTGTCTTGAAGCAAAAGCTATCACCTTATTTTGTTTCATGAGCATATCTCCCAAGCCCTGGCCTGAGGCATCGCTAAAGATTTGAAATCCCATATTCTCGTTCGGCAGTTCAAGTATCGAAGCAGAAATGAGGCGTTGCTTTAATTCCTGAAACAAAGCTTCACAGTTGGTGGACCACTCGAATGCGACTCCTTTCTGCGTGAGGCGAATCAAAGGCGAAGCAATTTTAGAAAAGTCTTTCATGAACCATCTGTAGTAGCCCGCTAACCTGAGGAAGCTACGAATTTTACTAACTGATGCAGGTTGCTTCCACTCGATGATTGCTTTAACTTTCTTAGGATCGACTGAGATGCCTCCCGCAGAAATGATATGCCAAAGGAAAGATATACTACATAGCCAAAATTTGCACTTGCTCAGTTTTTCGTATAGCTTGTTGTCCCGAAGGATTTGAAGCACGGTCCGCAAGTGCTTCTCATGTTCCTCCTTGTTCTTTGAATAATCCAAGATATCATCAATAAACACTACTACAAATTTATCAAGGCATGACCGGAACACTCGATTCATCAAATCCATGAAGGTGATAGGGGCATTGGTCAATCCAAACGGCATAACTAAAAATTTATAGTGGGCATAGCGAGTGCGAAAGGCTAACTTTGGCACGTCTTCGGGCTTGATCTTCAATTGGTGGTAGCCCGAACAAAGATCAATTTTTGAGAATACCGATGCACCTTGTAGCTGATCGAAGAGGTCATCGATTCTGGGAAGGGGGTACTTGTTTCAGATAGTGGATTTATTCAACTCTCGGTAGTCTATGCAGAGCCTTATCAAACCATCACTTTTCTTCACAAATAGTACTGGTGCGCCCAATGGAGATACACTCGAACGGTTGTACCCTCGATCAAGAAGTTCTTGTAGTTGGACTTTCAACTCATTCAGTTTGGCAGGGGCCATTCGATACGGAGCTTTAGAAATCGGTCGAGTATCTAGAAATATATCTATAGTGAACTCTATCTCTCGGTTGGGTGGCATGCCGGGCAACTCTTCCGAAAACACATCAAGAAAATCTGCCACAATAGAAGTAGACTCTATGTTTGCGCAATCTCGTTGAGTGTTCTGAACGGACGCCAAGTACCCTTCAAAACCAGAAGGTATCATACACCAAGCAGACATTGCAGAAATTGCCATGCAGGCATTCGATGCTCTCAAAACTGGACTACATGCGTAGCAAAATTTGGTCTCGCTACGTAGACAAAACACGACTTTTTTCCAGACAATCAATGGTAGCCGAGCAATCACCGAGCCAATCCATCCCCATAATGATATTATAGTCCCTGATATCTAGAACTATCGCATCGAGTGACAATTTTTTCCTCCGATGCAAAAAAAGTTGTCGTGACAAACTGAGTTAGTAGGCAAGTCCATGCCCGACGGGGTACTGATGCTAAGCTTTAGGCTTAAAGGTGTCAGAGGGAATTCGTGCTCCTTAGCGAAGTTTGTCGATACAAAACTATGTATGGCACCAGAATTAAATAGTACTCGTGTAGGAACATTATTGAAAAGCAATATACCTGTCACTACGGTGTCCGAGGCGAACGCCTCGTCCCGTATCAATGCTTAAACCCGGACCACAGCAGTTGGACAATGCTCTTGTTGTTGCGCAGGCTGATTTGCTTAGGGCGCTTAAGCTGGATTTTATTGTTGAGTATGGTGAAAGGGATACTGGTTGGGTCTTTCAGAATAATTTCTAGGAATATGCCCTTATTGACCACAAATGAAGCATACCCCTTTTCGCTTACGATAATCGCTGATATTGTGCCTTGGTTTATGGCAGTAGTTACAACTTGGCCCTTGGTTTCCTTCGTGATTGTTACCCTGGTGACCATCGTTGTTTGCACGCGTTAAAGTGTTATTTTCTCCCGTATTGCTAGGGCGCTTGTGATAAGAATGGGACACAGTGCCGGCAGCAACTGGAGGAAACTGCAGTTCTAAGACGAGGGCATGGTTAAGGACTTCTCTCATCATCTCATACTGCGGAGCGACTGTGTGCACGTGAATGGAAGGTTGCAGGCCACCCTCGAATCGTCTGGCTCGACTCACCGTATCGGGTAGGTAAGAGCTAGCAAACTTGGCGAGCCGATTAAATTCTGTGGCATACTACTTCACTAACATGCTTCCTTGTTGCAGACGCACGAACTTGTTCTTCTTTTGTCAACGAACGGGTGGAGGTATAAAATCCTCCTCGAATGCGCCGTGAAAGGTTGCCCACGCGATCGTCTGGTCTTCATTGTCTTCGGGAAGAGATCTTCGTTGCACGTCCCACTAATCGTGTGCGTTCATTCGGAGTTAGAGTTGGGCACAAGCGACTCTCTTGCCATCTGGGACTTCAAGGAGCTTAAAATGATCTTCGATTTTAGATAGCCAATCTAGAGCCACGACAGGGTCCTCAGTCCCGCGAAAAGACGTGTTACAGACCATCTTGAAGTCGACAAAGTCGAAGGTAGTCACATCATTCTTCTTTGGGGTTTGAGGCATTTCGACTTTATTTGCTGGTTGCTCCACCTGTGCCACTGTCGCTGCGGAATGGTTGGAGGCAGTGGTCTGAACAATCTTTTACAGGACATCTACCTTCTTCTGTTGGACCGCGAACCTGGCTTCTAGATTCTTTTGAAAATTTTCCTGGCAAGCCTCATCCCTTTGCTGTTTGCCTCAAACATGCACATAATTCGCTCAATTGGGTCAATAGGGGGCGCAGGTCATTGGCTCTCGGAGCTTGCCGAAGTGCCCGAAGTACTTGCTTGCACTTGAGCTTCTACTTGCGCTGCTCTTTGCGTTTGAGACATTCATTTACAAATAATAACTTGCATCAGTCTCATAGAGTATTACCGACTCACTGTACGTAACGCATCTTATTTTTGCCAAACAATTTTACGAGTTCAACTGGAAGGGACAGGGTCATTTTATGAAGACTTTTCTGACATGAGGTCAAAGGATCTGAAGTCGTTCTCTGATACCAAGTCATGCCCCGATTCCGCAAAATTGCTATACGTTCCCCGAATGTGATATCGTGCGAGCGTAAGGCGTGCCCACACAAGGCCTAATCATAATGATATATAAATAGAAACACAACAGAAGAGTGAGAAAGCTAAAGAACACACATTGCAACGAAAAAAGTTTTCTTTATTAATATTGTATATCTTTCCTTACAAACTCTTGACTCAAAAGTAAAGGAGTGTCGCATGGGCTTACAAGATGGACGCAAAATAAGATAGCAGTTCCATACATTACACCCCATCTAAGAACTTTATAATATAATAGTGTCACGCCCCAGTCCCAAAATACGTAGGACTAGAAATACGTGAGCATGACAACCGTATGTATATGGCAACTCCAATATATGGAAACCATACACATACGTAAGCTGTTTTATGAATAATAATTCAAAAGTGATATATAATTACACAAGTCACATGCGTTACTAATCTCATCCACAAAACCAAATAGTAATATTTAACCAAATATGGAATGTACCTAGTAGGAAACAGTCGAGATGAACTAATAGTTGGGTGAAGACAAATCTACTACCAAACTAGAATGTGAAATACAATAAAATAAGTATATCATCTAGTGATCAAGAAGATATAAGGGAAGACCTCCTCGAAAGAGAAAGAAATAGCCAGTCCCGATCCGTGCTCCTACAAATAATCATGATCTTCTATACCTGGAAAGGGTGTCAGGTCCTCAGAGGGACATAACAAGTACACAAGGAATCGACATGCATGAAAGTAAAGCAGTAAATAATAAATAGGATAACTAAACCACCTATGTGATATGCACTCAAGACATCTCTAATGGCGCATGAGGGGGGAGAAATAGCAGAACAGTCGTCCCAATAGGCATTTCCTAGAACTCGGGGTTACACAGCTGTACCATTTTTATAGTACAGTAAGAAACAGAAATCCCATACGCTCACTAGCAGATTCTCCCCTCCCAATGAACTATCCGAACCGTATACGCGGTGCAGACATAATGCAATGACATCAAATAATATCTAGAAAACTAAACCAATACCAACTACTAACACAAGACTCGAACTCTCGTACCGATGATCAGTCGACACGCTAGTCCATGCACTCTCTCACTTAGACAGTGAACGTGTTTGAAACAGTGTCAGGTCAGAAGATACCATGTATCTTTACAAGATACTGGGTAAGTTTGTTAGTCTAAGACGCGTGCATACAACTAAACAAATAAAAAATAGGCATAATATAAACTGAACAATACAATCAAGCACGGTGCACTTGCCTTCCAAGCCAAGCTGTGATCACAACAAATCTGGTCCGGTGCTATCCACAGAAACGTCTCGAACACCTACCAATTAATTATTACTCTAATTAGACTCTTATTCTTCTAGTCAAATTAAGTTATTATCTAGTTAATACTCCTACGTTGGTTGCACATGCAAGTAACTCCACACCAAAATATTACTAACCATCAAACATTATCAAAAATCCTTTTTTTAAACATTATTTAATAAAAACTATTAATTTTGGAATTTATTGTAAAAATAAGATTTTTAGTGATAGAGTCATCTCATATAAATTATGAGTCCAAAACCAAGTAGAAACCAAAACTATGTCATAATGGGTTACCTACTAGTCAATAAAAATTAATTTTTGACAAATAAGTAAATCTGGAATAATAATTAAAAATTTAGAATTAAAATATAATAATATAATTTTAAATGCTAAAAATATGGGTTTTTGTCACGCCCCAGTCCCAAATACGTAGGACTAGGAACACGTAAGCATGCCAGCCGCATGGATATGGCAACTCCAATATATGGAAACCAAATCCATACGTACGCTGTAATATGAATACAAAATCCACAAGTGGTATAAACATATGCCACAAGTCACAGGGTAAAATCTAAATCTCATCCACCAAAATTATATAGAAATAAATAACCAGTATCTATGAAACTAGATCTCAATAAGAAGTATCTAAGGATGATAGTTGGATGGAAACAAATCCACTACCAACTCGAATATAAGAGCAAATACAATATGAGTACAACACCACAACACAATATAAGAATACCAGCTATCCATCACAGCTCGAAGAGAAGACATCCTCGGATCACATGTAACCATCCAAATCTGCGCTCCTGCAAATACTCAAGAAAAGATACACCTGGCAGCGGACCAGGTCCTCAGAGGGACATAACAAGATACTTAAACACATGCCAATAAAGTACTGAAATAAATATCCAAAGGGGTCGCCTAACCGTCTAAAGTGAATGCAGTTAAGAACAACTTTCCCCACAAGTGAGCTATCTGGCTGAAAATTGGGATTTGGCATGGTTCTCTTTTGAAGATCCAGGGGCCCAAAGGCACGTCGTCTTTTGAACGGCGGAGGCCCGCCAATGTACATAATATATATATGGGTCATCACCGCCCGTATCTCCAGTGGAGAATCCGGGTGCACAGAAAAAAGTATAAAGGAGCTCAAATGCGGTACTTGTTGTTCTCCCCACCCCATGCTCTAAGCATGTCATATCCATGACACAATAACACCTCTAATAACTGCCAAGTCTACTAGCATACAAAGTTTCTAACAGCAGCTATTCCCAACGCACGGCCCATAAGTACAGGAGGCCAGACCTGTCACGCAGTCCGTGATCTATATGAGACTCACACTCGTGTAACCACTGTGTCATGGCCAATGAACCTAATGGTGCTTGATAATGGGGTAGTCTCATGAACAAGGTCAATGCAATACATAAATAAAAATATATCGCGACGTCACCGTCGCGCGCATTTTATATAACAGTTAAAATATATGAACTAAAGACAAAAAATAAAGATGCATGCAACATATGGAATATAAATAACAGTACAATGGCAAGGTATACTTGCCTGGCAAGGAAGCTGCAATGTACCAATAACCTGCTCCAGAAATCGCGCAGAACAATCCAATATCCTATGTACACATAAATATAATATAATAGAATCATTAGTCATTACACTAGCACATACTCAACCACATTTACACTGGAATAAGGGGGTATACTAGGGGTAACACTAGTCATCTAACACGGTCAATTACGCATTGAATTATGCGGGTGTCGCGTCTTCAAGTACTGTACGAAATCAGTCACTCAACTGACAGGTGTCTATGCCAGTACGTTAGTGTACGCAAGGCAGACAAATTCACAAGTTCTTAGGGTCAACATGGTCAAGGTAAGTATGGGATAGTCCACGATGTCCTAGGGTCATACAGTCTGAATATTTAGTCATAATTATCAATTAGCATTTACTTACATATATATTCATATAACTATATAATAATATAACCATTAATTTATTTTAATTTATTTAATTCTGGAATAATTACTCTAAAATCCTATTTTAATCTTATTATTCTGATTTTTTTATGTTAATTCCTAAATTTTGTCCAAAGAAACTGAATTTTATCAACTCGAGACTCATGGCACGCAAATCGAGGCGATCTGTTGACCAAAAAGTCAACCAATACAAACTCGACTTTCATGCATGATTTCCTGTAGATTTCAGCATCAAAAACATACTGGAATTTATGGCTCGTCTGAATTCAAATTCGTTTGGGAATTATGGCACATACAAATTTTGTATTGTGCACCGATGGTTAAATTCTAACCTAGAAGTTCTACAGAATTAACAATATATAAAAACTTCGAAATAAATTCTGGGAAAAATATATGTCGATGATCTCGACATTAGCTTTCCGAAACTTTAAACGGTTCATGATTCTGATTCTTGGTTCTCCCGGAATCGCGAAAATATCGAAACACGTCTATTTTCGAACATGCTGTGCTCTACGAATTTTCCAGAATTTAATACTAATAATTTAAAAAAACAATTTATATTATCAGAAAGCTAACCTCATTATCGTTCTAACAAAAAAACTGGAGCGTGTTTGGAGTCCGGAGCTAGGAGATATCGTCTTTTTAATTCGTCATAACTAGTAGAAAATGAGGCTGAATTTATGACGAATTTTGACTATTTTTTGGACGAAAAAGAGAGGAATTTGGGAAAGAAAAATATGAAGGATGAGGTATTTATAATGGTGGACACTACTTAATTAAATACGAATAAGATTGGTTAATTTGGATAGGATTATGATAAATTTAAATAAGGATAGGATATGCATGAAGTTGATTTCCTAGTAGGTTCAGGATTTGAATTAATTTAAAATAGAGTTTGAATTTATCTCAAAAATTTATAATCTTAAATATAATTAAAGATAATACAAATAATTTATAAAATCTTTTTAATATCTATTAACACTAAATTAGTATCTATCTAATATTAAGACTATATATATCCAAAAAAATCTAAATAATTTTAAAATCTAAATAAATTTCTTAAAATTCTAAATAAATTACAAAAAAAATATAATTAAATATTTTAAACTAAAATAAATATTTGGTAGGAACGACATGCAAGTATGGTCGTATAGTAAATCATAGAAGTCCTAGAAATTTATGTTTTCTAAGTTTTAATTACCAAAAATTCTAGAAAAATCTCCAAAAATCTAAAATAACCTAAAATAATTCTAAATGAATATTTATATAAGTAAATATATCAAGAAATTTATTTTCTAATTAACTAAGAGCATATTCTAAATAAATTCAACATATATAATAAATATAATAATATAAAATATACACAAAATATCTATTTTGGGTGAGGGAGTTTACAGTTTTTGGTTGGAGTTTAAGTTTAAAACTGACGGGGTCAAGTTTTGTCAAAACTTGGTCAACTTGCTACATAAAATACATAGGATTCTAATTTTTATAAATAAAAATAAAATCTAAATAAATATGATAAAATTAGTAATAAATAAAATAAATACTAATTATTTTATCCATATAAAAATAATTTGGATTTTACCATCTACAAGTTGATCATATTAGGGTTGGCAACCAAACTTTGCTAGTATGCATGCCAAGGGGTGATATATGGGTATTATGATAATATAATCATCAAATAATATAATTTTGATATAATTTCAGAATATATAATTTTTGGAAAAATAATACTTTATCAAGAAAATTTTAGGATTTTCTATCTATGATCAAGTCCTAACAAGGTACAAGGGTCTCCAATATGCATACATCAAAACTAGGTCAAAACTACCCATAAAACATGCTCAAACTCAAATTTAATAAAAACTAATAAATCTAAAATTTATTATAAAAATTGAACATATTCCCTATTAATAACATCTATATAAATTCATTAACAAGATTTAAAGAGGATTTTGAAGGAGGTTTCATGCATGCACAAAAGTTTTGGGTTGAACCTCAAAATTATGGTTCATGGGTTATATGAGTTCTTCAAAATAAAATAATGGAGTTTACATCACACACACACACACACACACACACACACACACACATATATATATATATATATATATATATATATATATATATATATATATATATATATATATATATATATATATATATATATATATAAAGAAGAGATTAAAGAAGGAATGAGAGAAGGATTAAAGAAACTTACTAGAAGAAGAATGAAGGAGATGCTAGGGTTCTTGGATGGAGAAGGTGGTGTGGTGTCCACGTGAAGGGGGGTGGTCGGCCTTGGTAATGGAGGTGGCGGCTAGGGTGATGGAGGAAGGAGAAAAAGTTAGGGTTTTGTAGAGAAGATTTTAGGTTAGATTTTATAAAGAGAGATGATAAGGAGATTATATATATATATATATATATATATATATATATATATATATATATATATATATATATATATATATATATATATATAGAGAGAGAGAGAGAGAGAGAGAGAGAGAGGGTCGGATTAGGGGGTGTGCGTGGGTTTGAGGGGCCGTGGTTTTGGGAAGAGGGGTAGGATTAGGATTGGGTAGTTAGTTTGTTATGATGTTTTCAAATTAGGTTGTTAGTTATTAAAAGTCAACAACTAACCAAATAATTAATTTATAACAAAATTTTAATTTGATTCCATGGGATTAAAATAATAATAAATAAATAAATAAATCTTACAAAAAGGGAAAGTGGCCTAATTTGGCATGGAGGAATTATGATTTGCTTATTGTATGAAGTTTGGATGGAAAATAACCATAAATAAATTATATATATAGAAATATCTAAATATTAAAAAAAATAAACTACGGTTGTTACACTAGTGCCATACTAATGTTGAATGGTCGAATTTTGTGTCACCTGAAGATTTTTCAAGTAGTGTCTCCCGTGTAGGCTACTTTCTACGAAGGATGATATAGATTTTGGCGTCGTCCTATATCATTAATATTCAAGCTACGGTAAAGTATGCTAATAAAATAATTAGATTTTAATTAATTTTAAAATAATCTAAAATAAATACAATAAATATAAAATACACACAAAATACCTATTTTGGGTGAGGGATTTTATAAATAGATACCTTCGAGGCTAGCTATTGCCTTTCCTCAGAGCTGCATAAGATGTGTGCATAAGCTCCGAAAGATTTGTATAAGCTTCAAGAGACATGAACGAAGTACAAATAGTAATGGACTGGTTGAGGGTAGAAGCTTCAGCTACTCGCTGCATCGCCTTGGCTCGTGGAATATGCTGCAACGAGGGTCAATACTTTAAAAAATACCGGTGAGGGCGAGCTAACCCAACTAACCCAATCAACACAATGTTCATGTGAAGCAAACAATTTATTATAGTGGACTATCTATCTTGCCTTAGTTCAAGTTACAACATGCAATAGGTTGAAATGAATAAAATAAATATACCACCGTTTGGTGACTTTACCTGTCCGTCTGAACCACATGTACATAACTTATCATGACCTTCCCTGCCACGAAAATATAGTTAGCTTTCACAGTTTAAATATACATATTGGTCACTGTCTTTGTTAGCCATTTTGGACTATAGTCCGGGAAGACGACGATGGATGTAGACGCAGGTAGCTAGCCCGCTACAAGCCATACCGCCTCCCGTGCTAGGACATTAGCACGACTATATCTGACGTTCCGCCTAGGACGAATCGGTCCCGGTGCCCCGGTGACCGTTCACAGGAACCCTACGCATAAGTTGTCCGTGACCATACGATATCTAGATCTAATTTATCAACCGAGGCATTTCAAGACAACATGCATAAAATATAAGGATTCAGCATAATTCTGTAGCATAGTCTACCTGATTCAAGTGATCACATTGCAGTATTATACTACTCATTTCACAGTTATAAATGAATGAATTCTAGCTACAACTGAAATATAAAATAGATACATGCACAGCGGACAAGTACGCAATAATATGATCGTATAGTGATTGTGTGAAAAGAATAAGTGTTCCAAGTTTACTTCTTATTATCTTGACTCCGTTATTATTGTATTGGTATCGTTGATCGGAATGCACAAACGAGTCAGATTATTAAGAGTGAAGACTTGGAAGAAGGGAGCTAATCGAAATTAAGGCCACTCACAAATTGGTGAATCAGGAAAGAGAAATGGAAGATCTTCAAGACTCCGCTTGAACGTCGCCTACATGATCACCTGCACGCACCAACAGATTATCAATATCTCTTGCCTTGGTCTCCCAGTGTTCAATACGAAATACGAAGTTCAAAGAAGGAAGACAATAAAATCCATTGAAACCGTTCAAGAAAATGCAAGTCTCAAAACCAACAAGAAAGCAACAAAGCGGCATCAAAAACGGGCAAAGAAACCAGCGCAACGGAAAGGCCCCTCGCGCCTCTGCCGCCAAGTATTTCCTTGAGGCACGATCGGTTGAATGTGGGACTTGATTCCAAAGAAACCAATCCATAACGAGGAAATGATCTTGATTCAATATGTCCCAATCGAACGATACCTAGTATTTCTTAGCCGCACTCCCCGAATAGGGAGAACGGGCACTACATATTATTCCTGATAGTTCCTGGCGTATCCTGTATATGCCCGGTTGCTCTTGTACTTGTATGGACACTGATTCCTGAGGAGACTAGCTACCTACTCGGAGAATCCGGTGTCGTAACGTGCCATGGTCGGATCCACTATACCAGTCGGGGGTTGGGGAGTGTTATTTAGATATGTGATCACATCCACCATGTACAAGTATTCCTGTACAAGTACCATGTTAGTATTAATTATACACCTCACGTATGATTAACTAGGCCATGATTGCTGTACAAGTTTCCAAGCCAATCACATGTCGAAGCTAGTACTCACTCACTTAGTTAGTTGTATTTTCTGACTCCTGTATATGGTGCTCATCACTCTTGTACTATTTACATTATTTTCATATTCTGTATATTTTTTGCTCATGCTCTATTTATCTTGTATATTCTCTCTATTTACTGTTATATAATCTTTATCATTTTTTGGAACTGCGGTTAGAGGCGTACTTCGCTCCAATCCTGATTGGATATATTTTTCAGATAATTTAGATGACTGGTATCCTACACACTATGGACCTCAGGACGTAGTAGGTGTAGAGTTAGAGATGGTGGCTCAGGAGGAGCTGGTACCTGGAGATGATAAGCTAGTTGCAGATATTTAGACTATTGGATTGGTTATGTCTCAGTTTAGACTTTTGGCATGTATTATATTGAGACTATTGTGCTAGTCTATTAGACTTGGATATGAGATGTATTTGTGACCGTGATTTATTTCTTTCTTTTATTCTATATCGTGCTACATCTTCCTCTACTTTATTGAGATTGAGTATTGACTATTATTTTGCCCTCCATTTGGAGTTGAGATATCTTGGCAGGTACATATATATTACGTGAGATATTTAGATAGTATTGTTGACCTAGACAACGTTCTACCACCGATGTTGCGACCTAGGCTAGACGTACCTACGTACTCATACCGTTACACCGGATGTGGGTTGTGACATTTTCTCCCACTACCCTCAATTTCTCTTCCTCAGAAGCTTTCTTATCATCCTCCTTCTCAATATTAATCACTTTTTTTATTAATTGCCGAAGCTGCTTCCAGTTTTTCTAGACGACCAAATATAATTATTTAGTCAAGTTATATTATTCGAAGTAAGGCATTCATCAAACATATATTAGTTGAAATTTTTAAAACCTTCTTTTCCAATCTACGCAACCTACGTGGATAAATGTTTTCTTACAAGCTGGCATACAATATTCTTCATCTTCGATAGACATCTTCTACACTACTACTAGCCGAATCAAGAAAACTGTTCTACATATGGAATATAAATTCCACTTATAACATATATATACTAACAGAAGTGAGGAAAATAAAAATACAAAATAATATTTGGACTCACAAAAGTGGTGATATTTAACTTCATAATTACATTGCCAAAATAACCTTGAAACTTGAAAGATTTTTGTCTGTTAATTACGAGATTTTGATGTAGTAAATCTCGTTACTTTTTCTTTTATGTCTCAAAATGACATCAGAATATATGTCGTTAGAACAACAACAATATTTCCACGGCCTTCGTTTATCTATTTTATTTCTTTTTTTTAATTTCTGTAAAAATATTGTTTATCTTCACCTACATATTTTCTCTCTATACTTATTTGTTGTAACATCAAATAACTATCTTCCTGTCTCATCCCAACAATTTTTAAAAACTTCTAAAATAATAGTGATTACGTAAAAAAAAATCATTAATTTCTAAAGATACAATGTTTATATTCACGTACATATTTATCTCTACAATTATTAATATAAATTAAGCATTATTTTTTATTTTGATCTTAAGAAAGTAAGAATGAACTTAAACATAACGTGCAACTCTCACTTAATATTTGGCTCCTATATATCAGTATTTTATAAAATAAAAATTGACAGTAAATAGAATATCCCATAAAAATATAATTTCTTTTTTCAAAAATTTTCTAAGAATGTTACGATGCCTGACTCGATGTCATAATGAATATTTCGATGGCAGTGTAATACAAATTGATTAAAATAAAAATAAATTAAATAACAGGTAAGAGGCAGGACTGTCATATACTAATTATATTATTTCCAATATAATCCGATTTGATAATTAGGCTACGATTTGTAATAAATTAACTTAATCAATAACCAATTTTTTCTGCAATAATCAACAACCAAACAAATATCACAATTTAGAAAGATTTAACATTGGATGAAATGATTATTGAGATTAACGTGACCTATTTTCAAATTTTCGTCAATGGATAGTAGGATAATGATATTCTTTAAAGTTCATAATTATGATATTTGCCTAAACATTTGATAGCAGGTGAATGATATTCATATTGGAGTAAATATTCAAATATACTTTTAAAATTGAAAGACAAAATGATATTCAAATTGCCTTATATATTAGAAAATAGATTAATTTGATTAAACTTGACAACCAAAATAAAAAAAATCGTTATTGGTTTTATCTACATTAAAACCAATAAATATTATCATTAAAAATATATATTATTATAAAAAAATCTAAATTATTATTAAAAAACCATCGATAGTAGGTTATTAAAAATATTTATATTACTTTTAGAAAAATATTAGATAACATGTTAATGATATTCATTAAGTTATTCGATAGTAGAGTATTATTATCTTTAAGTTTTTCTAAATGTCAGCAAAATTTAAAATAAAAATTTGACTGCAGGTTAATATTATCGTTAATTTTTTAATATATCTCCGCACATAGCTAAATATTCTATAGCATGTTAACGTCAACCTAAGGTTCCCACGATATTAATCAGATATTACAGTGTCATATCTTGCGTAGATCTGTATCCGACTATAGTTAATATATGGTTAATATACGATGTTTTGTGAACTTTTTATCAACTTGCATTTTTTTTAATATGAATAAATCTAGGGTGTTCATTGAAAAAAATTAAAGTAAAACATGACCTATAATAGGAGGTAAAGAACAAGTCAAAAAGTAGACAGAGCATTAAATGATGTTCCCTCATAATGATTGCTCCTAGTAAGATTACAAGGATAAAACCCGGTATGTATGTATACCGGAAAATTAGCTCGTGTATTTGTAGAACGTCCATATTTTTTTTAACGAGTATTGTAGAATGTATATATATATATATATATATATATATATATATATATATAAACATGATATGAACCATATGTTCATATTCCTACATGAGCTAATGCAAAAGTAGACCAATAGAAATATGGTGTACTAATGCACATGGTTGCACATGTGATGTAGGAGTCTATTCCTATTGGTCCACATATGCATGCCTCATGTAGAAATATGAACTTATCACTCACATATATTTCTCTCTCTCTCTCTCTCTATATATATACTAGTATATATGCACGTGCTTTGCACGTATATTGGAGTGAATGCTGTTGATGAGTTAGTTTACTTTAGCATGAACCCTTTGATTGTCAGTGGAATTTATTGCATCTCTTAAATGGTTGTCATTGAAATTTATTGTAGGTATTCTTTTTAATTACTAAATATGTTGAAGGGTATTTTTGGAACGAAAATTTTTCACGGTGAAGCCTAGTTTTGGCATTATATAGTAAAGATATATATATATATATATATATATTTTTTCCTAGAGTGTTACTTAACGGTAAAGCTATGGGACATTACCCAGTAGATTTGGACAGTGAAGGGCAGAAAAGGAAAGGTACTAGAAGATTTCAAGTAGAAAATATATATATATATATATATATATATATATATATATATATATATATGAGGCAAAAGGAAAGGTACTCCCATGCACAGTGAAGGGCAGAAAAGGACAAATCAAATGCCCTCGTGCAACCTTTCCTGTTGTTATTATTGGTTTTTGAATTTTTTTTAGTGGATAATTCCAAAAGTACAACCATGCAGATGCACCCCATGAAGACATTCCCCCACTCGTGTCTAATCTCTACTCCCACACACTAACATTGCCCCACTCGTTTGATGACAAGTATGCACAACTCCCTCTCTTCATGACGTTGTCCTTGTCGTTCGGTCTCATTCATATGTACTCCTCACTCAATGGCGAGTACGGGATTAGTTACATATTCATAATTATAATGTAATTATAATCATAATAACGATTATGTTTATGTTGTAATTCTAAATCGAATATTCGATTAAAAAATAAAAAAATAGATGCAATATAATCATGATTAAAAGTTTAATTATATTACATTAGTTTTTTAAATCAATTACCTTATAAAAATTATGTAATCGTGATTATATTACAACTTAAGTGGATGTTTGACATACGATAATTTGTTTTTTTTTGTCAATTTTATTCGTTTTTTGTCAATTTTTTTTGTTTTTTTATCGTTTTTACTTATTTTTATCGTTTTTGATAATTTCTGCACGTTTTTGTCTGTTTTTGTCCTTTTTATGTTTTTTTTACGTTTTTTTGCATATTTTGTCTTTTTTGATCGTTTTTGAACATTTTTTTATTATTTTCTCATTTTATCATTTTTTGTCCTCTTTGGTCGCTTTTTATATTGTTTTTGGTTTTTTTTGGTATTTTTTGTTGTTTTTATCATTTATTTTGTCGTTTTTAGTATTTTTGTCTATTTTTTCATTTTTTATTTTTTGTTGATTTTTGCACTTTTTTTTTTCCGATTTTAGTCTATTTTGTTCTTTTTTTTTTGTCTTTTTATATTTATTTTTCGTTTTTGTACATTCTCGGTCAATTTTTTTAATCGTTTTTGCTCTTTTTTTTTTGCATTTTGGTCCCTTTTTTAAATCATTTTTTTTTCTTTTTAGCTATTTTTTTTTCATTTTTGATCTTTTTATTGTTTATTGTTTTTTTTGTCATTTTTTGTCTTTTTTGATATTTTTTTTGTCGTTTTTGTTATTGGTCTTTTTTTAGCAAAAGGACAAAACTAATATTTTCCAATTTTTTTATTTATTTATAATTTTTTTCTTTTCTTGTATTTTGTTTTTTCTTTCAAATTTTTCAAATTTTTATTTATTTACTTTTAAATTTTATATTGTATTTTTAAAAAACATCATTATCATAAAACTTAATTATATTATATGGCAGACCAAACATATGAATACAATTGGCATTACATTGCGTGATATGATTAAATGTTTCAACCAAACATGATAATATAATTATAATTATAATAAATTATCAACCTAATTATATTACAAACTCAATTTTAATTATATTAGGGTGAACTCAGACTAATCAAGATTTGATGATTAATTGGGTTGTTAGTCAATGATTTGGAAAGTTGAGATGGCGGACTCGCCACCTGTCCTCGCTAGAAGCTGGACAAGTATGGCGAGAAGAGAGACCGGAATTTGGCAGCAATTGGATGGGTACGTATGGTTGGCACATCGTGACTTGTCACCTTCAATGAGTTCGAGTGCAATTTTGCTTCCGGTGCTACGTTCTTAGATAGATTTACTGAGTGGAATATTTCTAATTTGGCAAAGAGTCATTTATACTAATCTTTTTTAGGTTTTATATCTATTACAAGGGCTTCTTTGTATTGAAAATAACTACACAATTTTTTTTTCCTATTTTATAATTTATATTTTATGTAAAAAATTATTACATTAATTAATTTTATTTTAAAAATAAAATATAAAGTATAAGACAAGTTCGTATAATTATTTTAAAAAAATATATAATAATTATAAAATATAGAAAATGTTAGGATAAATAACCTTTGAAAAACCATTACCATTTGGTAGTACAACTTAGCATTAATGGCTATTCTTAAATTTTTACCATCCAATAATTTACTCTTTCTCTCTCATAGTCATCCCTGGCTATACTATACATACATTTAAGAGGGCATCTAGTGTTGGAAAAGGAGAGGTACCCACATGGGCAGGAAAAGCACAAACAGACAAGAAAGAGGCCCTCGTGCAATGGGGTTTGATTGATAGCTAGGTCCATCTGTATCATTTATTCATGCATCATTCAGCCTCCTCGGTTTTTGCTTTTATATTTTATTATATGCTCAATTATATATGTTGTATTAATGCAACAAACAAAGCAGTGGAATGGATGGAGCACAATTTGGGGACATTCTTCCCTCGTGTGCATGCATGTGTACATCTTTGCTGCCTCGTCCTTCCTCCTTGATAAATGCACCCTCTCTAATCGTAGCCACTCCAGAGAGAGAGAGAGAGAGAGAGAGAGAAGAGAGAGAATGACATTTCTCTAAACAAGTTGATGGGTCTTAATCCAATAGCTTTCTCAAATTTAAGATGTGATAGTTATATGATGATCATGATTGGGAGGTGAAGATTATCATTGGCATTCCAAGGAAGTCAAGGATAGTGGCTAACTAGGTAATCCAAGAACATTTTTGTGTGTATGTTGATTGCTTATCCGTGCATGGACCTGAGTCGGACCGGAGGTTTATTAGTTCAAGAAAGGACGAAAAAAAAATTGTGTCCTTTTTTTCTTCTTCATAAATGTCTATTATTTTTTAATAAATTATATTAATAGAAATGAAACTTTCAAAAAGTACATGACAACACCAACAAAAAAATGGCCCAATGGTAGTACAGAAAACGATATACGGTAATATTCATGTATTAGTAGACTAGCGGTATATGGTAGGTAATGTGCATGTATTAGCTACCAATATAACAGTATTGCTACCATTTGTAAAAGACTTGTTGCAAATATGAAATGGTATTGGTATGCGGTCATTTGATGCATTTGGTCGGCAACATTTTGGAGAAATTATGGGTACTATTGTACTAAACAGAGGTATCTGATTGAGTACTTACACTACTAAATTTTGTTCAATTAGTAACGTCCTTAGCGGCGTCAGAGTAAAATATCGTCAATTCTTAAGAATTTTGTCACGCCCCAGTCCCAAAATACGTAGAACTAGGATACGTAACCATGCCAGCCGCCCGTATATATGGCAACTCCAATATATGGAAACCATATATACGTGCGTACGCTGTATAATGAACAATAGTTCACCAGTGGTATAACTAATCACAAGTCACAGGGTAATATCTAAATCTCATCCACAGAAGTCAAATATGAATAAACAATAACCATGTAACTAGATCTCAATACAGATATCTAAGAATGACAGTCAGATGAAATCAAATCTACTGCCGAAAAAGAATATAAAAGGAACCGGAATACACACCATAAAGAACAATATCTGACAATCACGAGGCTCGAAGAGAAGACCTCCTCGGAAAATAAGTAGCCTGTCCGGATCTGTGCTCCTGCGAGTACTCAAGAACATATACACCTGGCAGGGGACCAGGTCCTCAGAGGGACATAGCAAGATACAGAAAAATGACATGCCATAATGTAAATACTGAATAAATAAATGGGGTGTGCTAACCATCTAAGTGAATGCAATTTAAAGACCTTGTAGTACGCATGGGAATGTGTGGCTAGACATATGCAGACGTAATTCACCAATCCGTAGTGACTGACTAGTATATGCCACATATGCCCCCGTTCAAGGGAACTCTGCAATCGACCATCTCCAAGGAGCATGGTGCGAAGGTATAAAACATACAAGGAGGGGGTGTCCCATACGTCTACTAGTATCTTTCCCGCCCAATATAGATGTACAAATCGTGAAAACGACGTGGACACCTCCTATTATGATGCAAGTCTCAATACAATAAACAACTGAGCTAAAATACCGCTACACGTGTTGCTCACACTGATGGCCAGTCGCGCATGAGGCACGCGTTCCTACATGTACTCACTCTGTGACGTGTAATGATACGTATCAAGGCCTGGAAAGTTATATCAATAACTTCACAACTTTAGGTGGGTCTACTAGACACTAGGTCAGACACAAGTCCTAACGTCAACGCCTTCGTTGACTGCACCCGAGTATGCTCGGACGCGCATATTTATATAATAAATAAATATGTAACTAACAATAACTGAATTTAAACAGTACAACAAGGCAAGGTATACTTGCCTGGCAAGAGCTGCAAAATACAATGTCCAGATGTCAAATACCAAGTGTCAGAAACTCTGATCTCAGAATGAATGTCTCCGGATACTGAAATAAACATCACTAACAGTCTCAAAAAATATCAAATAACTAGAAACGCCTGTCCTTTCGTCCAATTTGGACACAGGGGCAAAAATGACAGTTTCTGGTCAAAGCGGGGTCCACATGTGGGCCCACTTTGCACCTAAAAACGTGTCAGGGTCTAAGGTCTCCAAATTCGTCAAACTTAGTGTCCACAAGTCCAGAACGTCGATACGAACCCAACGGAACTTCCAGAATTGGATTCCGGTGAGTCGGTCACAAAATCACCCGTCAAGTGAAGCCGGTGGGGCCCACGATACGGAATTTTGTCAACGTTCTCAGAATCGAACCAAACTTGGCTCATAGGACCAGCGTATCGCTACGAGTCCGATGGCGCAAGTTTCGTCTCGATCCGACGTGTGTACACAAAGTTGCAGCGTATTCCAGAACTGACAGATACGGGACGTTGTCGGCGGATACGCGTTGATTCCGGTGTGCACGCACATCCAAATCAACTTCTCCGAATTCCTACACGTTCGTATCAACGTCGCGCACGTTTCGGTAAAGACCGCGTGCGACCAAGTCGTCCCGTCTGGAGGGGCGTACCCAGTTCCGGGGTGAATCGGGTCGTCGTTTTTCCTGTTTTTGGATCGCGCTTTGCGATCGCCACAGGACGCGATGCTCCGAGCGGGTTGCACGGGCACCGAGGGGGTCACACAGTCTACGTGATGCAACTGACAAAATTGAAAACGAAAATACGAGAAGGGAGAAAATGATACCTGAACAGGGCTCCGGAGAATCGAATTTCTTCGTGTCCGAGACGTGTCCGAGAGTCGTTGACACGAGCTGTGTCCGCTGTGTCCGACACGAACTGTGTCTAGAGCTTGCTGGAGACTCGTCGGAGGGTGACTGGAGCGGCGCTGGGCGGAGGCGGCGGCGCGGGCACGGTGGCCGGAGGGGCTGCCCGAGGTCGGGCCTAGCCGCTGTAGGCTGGGAAGAAGGGGAGGAAGGAGGAGGAGGAGGCCGAGGGGTCGGGCCAGCGGGGCTGCGGCGTCGCCGGCCGGGGCTGGGCGGGAGGCGGTGGTGGCGGAGTTGTGAGGGTGGAGGAGAAGAGGCTGGCGGTGGTGGCGGAGTCGTGAGGGTGGAGGAGAAGAGGCTGGCGGTGGTGGCGGAGTCGTGAGGGTGGAGGAGCTGGGGAGTAGCCGGCGGCTTGGGGATAGCCGGAGGGCGGCTCGCCGCGGTGGCGCGGGCGGAGGTCGGGCTGGGAGAGGAAGAGGGAGACTCGGGGAGAAGGGCCAGCGGGAGAGGAGAAGAGGAGAGAGGGAGCGGGGAAGCGGGGGGGGGGGGCTCCGGCGGGCGGGGCTCGGCTCCGGCGAGGGAGCCGCCGGCGGCCGGGGGGGTGGGGTTCGGCTGGGGCAGGGGAATTGGGTTTTAGGGATTTTGATTTTATTTTCTTTTTCTTTTTCTTTTATTTTCTTTTATAAATGAAATTATTAATATTTTAAGTAAAATATCTAAGATATTTTACAGGATATTTTGTGGATATTTTCGAGATCTTTTCGGGATCTTTTCGGGTGGGTCCCGTCTCCAAATGGACGGTGCAGGTTCACCAGCCAATGAGGGGGTGACACCCTGCACTGCAATTTGCAGGAAAGTCCTTGTAATTTCATAAATTGCATAAAAGTCCTATTTTGGAAAATTGCGCAATTACGAAATTGTCTGGGAAAACACCCGATTCCTGAAAATTCTAAAATTCACAGAATTGAAGGGAAAAACTGTGTGAGGGTCCCGGGGGAATGGGGGTGAGTCTGGGCAGGGGTTGGACCTAGTTTCTGGGTGATACGGGTCACCGTATTTAATTAATTAATAAATACTGCGCATGGTGTTCTCTAATTATTTAGAGGCAGGTAGGGCCATAATTTTTCTACGGTGTCAATACACTAAATGTAGTATACTCAGTGTAGAAAATTATCGTATTTTTGTTTGGCCAAAATAGGTGTATGTTGGGCCTCAAATCTCTATTGTTACAGAGGTGGGTAAAGAGCAGGAAATTAAATAGGAAATAATTACGGACTTTTGTAACGATATTTGTGCGTCTCAAACGAAGCTCAAAATAAAGCATTTGGGACTTGCACAAAATTCAGGAAAATAGTCTAACATGTCTAGGACAGGTATGTGAACTTTGTTCGGAGATAACAGTCAAGGTAAGGCTCCAAATAATTTGGTGATGGACAGGTGCACAAGTCAATAGGATATGTAAGCAAAATAAATTAAAATATTGCCATAAATCCTAAATTGTTAAAATAATCCTAGAAATATTGAAATCTGGTCGAGGGGGTTTACAATCTACCCAACTTATAAAAATTTCGTCCTCGAAATTAAAACTAAGCCACGGTAGAAGTCAAAGATGGCAATAGACATAATTTTACAAAGTAATTTATATCTTGGTTTACGAATAGGTTCGAAAAGCGTTTACGCATGTCGTCCACATGCTTCCAAGTAGATTCTCCTGGCGCGCCATGCTTCCATGCTACGCGGACCAAGGGAATAGACTAATTTTTCAATACTTTTTCTCGATGATCAAGGATTCCCACGGGTTGCTCTTGATATGACAAGCTCGACCTAAGGGTGATTTCCGAATGTTTGAGAACATGACTGATGTCTGTCACATATCGCCTGAGTTGCGACACGTGGAATACATCAAGTACTTCCTCAAGTGAAGGTGGTAGCGCAAGTTGATTTGCCACTACTTCCACGCTTTCTAGCACGTAAATGGTCCAATATAACTGGGACTCAACTTGCTGCGTCCTCCGAAATGAATGGTGCCTCTAGTAGGTGAGAACCTCAAGATGACATGATCGTCCTCTTTGAATTCCAAGGAACGATGATGACGGTCTGCCCACTGCTTCTGTCTGTCTTGCACTGCTCGCAAGTGTCCTTGTATTACTTAACTGTCTCTACGGTGTTGACCACCAACTCTGGTCAGGTGAATCCTTGTCTGGTACAATGCTGACTGGTATGCCGTGCAATCTTAGGATTTGTCTCATATAAGTAATGTCTTCATATCTTCAGAGTAATTACGACGGTTGTAAGTTCCAAATTCTTCTCATGTACTCATAATTGTCTAGACGCATATGTCATTACCTTGCCATCCTGTATTAATACGCATCCCAAACTTTTTTCCTGATGCGTCTGTAGATCACAATCGCCTGATCCGGATGGAATAGTCAATACGGTTGCTGTGTTCAGTCGCTTCTTCAACTCTTCGAAAGCGGCTTGACACTCGTTGGTCCATAGGAATTCTTAATCCTAAAAAGTCAACCTAGTCATAGGTGCTGCTATCCTTTCAGGAGTTAATCAATTGTTTATCCAGGTGAAATCCATTAGACTCCTGACAGCAAAATGATACATTCTTTATCGTAATACTTGGGTTCTAAACTTGACCCGAGTTACGAGGCAAAAATTTTAAACTTTCATGCTGCCATAGTGGCGCACGTATCAGGAAGGTAAGTAGGTAGGTAGCGAAGGTCATTCTTAAAGATAGCACCGTTTATAACTGCAATCTAATCTAATAATAGGGTTTGGTAAATACCCAAGACACAAACAAAAATGGCTACAAAAACAATACACTTTCGTATTTATACTAAATACGAGGTTTCGTCTTTCCGAAATAAGGGAAGACGGAAAACAGTAATCAAGAGTTCAAGGGGAAGGTAATAGATTAGAAGTGTGGGGATCAAGGCATTTAAAGAATTCAATAGAATTTGTCAAAGCAGTTGTGAATTGAAATATTATTTTTGGTAATTCCTATTCGCATGCTTGTATCAGTACAGTTACGTAACTGATACGATATGCTCAAACATATCTAGATGGCAAGTACATCTGTCTACTAATCACTATATATCTCAATCCACATAAAGTAGTTATGCGAAGGGCGAACCAAAATGTACTAAGGTTGATCAAACCGTAATACACTGATTCTGAATAGACAATTGTATTAGTGGGGTGGATCAGGCCCCAATAACACATGTGTCATGAACAAGCTCGATAAAGAATAAGCTTGCAAAACTAGGCTATAATAGCAGTATAAGTCAAGGTAGTATGGTAAATATAAGTATGCTAGTTTATGATGTGAGAAATACAAAACAATTCATATTCACAAAAAGACAAGACTCTACAAAATCTACAATTATTATTCTAATCCTTGTCTAAGTCGCTAGTTGACCCAAAAGAGATATGGCCTTCTAAGTTCTACAATCTTAATATACATAATAGGTTGTCTGTCTAAAACAGAGATTTAAGGAAGTCTGCGTAAAGTAGGGGTTCGAGGTTGTATGCGTAAAGCAGAGAAAAAATAAATTGGCGTAACGCATGGCTTCAGAGCTATCCGCGTAAAAAGTCTGTGCGTAGAAATCTGCGCGTAAAGGTCTGGTGAAAGTCTGAGCGTAAAAGTTTTGCGCTAAAATCTGCGCTAAAATATCTCCTGTGTAAAGTCTAGCATTCGTCGTAGCGTAAAGTTGTACGAGAACTCATGAGTTTTTCAGTCAAGTTAATGAATCCTGACATCTAACAAAAGTACTTGTACAACGATCGAGGGGATGGTTTGTGATGATGAATTTGCACGGAGTTCCAGGTTGTCGTTTAGGGAGCTTGGATACAAGTTATTTACGCTTGAGATGAGACAAAATCAGATGTCCTGTCAAAAGCTGTTCCTTTTTTTTTTTTTGCACGGGGCTCGAGGCGTATCTCTGCGCAGGATTTGGTCGTGTCTGGGGAAAGCTAAGGCTGTAACAAATACTCTTAAATCCTATCCTTATATTTTTCGCCTAATCAGGTTACTCTACGCTGGTTATCTAATAGTCAGGAATAATCAGGTTTACGCATGGTGGTTACCTACGTGGCTGGCATGATGCGTCATACGCAGGATAAGGAAGACTAAGGGCGGCGTAAAGGGGACAAGCTTCTACATGATTTAGCTTTTACGCCAACTAGGCAGTTGTTTGGTTCTTATGCCAACAAGAGTCAATTGGCTTTTATGCCAACAAGGGTAAATGGTCTCTGGCGTAAAACTCTGGTTATCCAAACTTTGGATGAGGTTTAGTCCTAGTATTCAACTTTGGATTTCTATTGGTTTCTTAAGACTAGGGTCACACTATGGTCAATTCTCTAACTAATCCTAGTAGTGTTTATACTATTCTCAAGTCATACAAAAATATGTCAAGGGATAATGGTAAGTTAATCTATAGGTAGTGATGCTAAGGTTCACTAGGTAATACGGAAGACTATGGTTCATTTAGTAGTCAGATTTAATGATGTGTCAATGCCCTAGTTGTGTTCTTAATAGGAATACTACCCTAAGTATCATCCTATTCAACAGGGGTTTCTATATTCTAGCAGGGCTAAACTCAAGGATTTATCAGGGAAGCACATGAATCAAGCAGGATACAATTATGTAAGTAGAACAGACTGGAAGAAAGATAAGTCATAGTCAATTATGGATAAGATTCTATCCTCTAATCCTAGGTGCAGGCTTGTTCGGTACAGTAACGTAACCGAGACAATATGCTCTGACCTGCATGGGCCACCACTAAAAACATTGTCATGCCCCAGTCCCAAAATACGTAAGACTAGGATACGTAACCATGCCAGCCGCCCGTATATATGGCAACTCCAATATATGGAAACCATATATACGTGCGTATGCTGTATAATGAACAATAGTTCACCAGTGGTATAACTAATCACAAGTCACAGGGTAATATCTAAATCTCATCCACAGAAGTCAAATATGAATAAACAATAACCATGTAACTAGATCTCAATACAGATATCTAAGAATGACAGTCAGATGAAATCAAATCTACTGCCGAAAAAGAATATAAAAGGAACCGAAATACACACCATAAAGAACAATATCTGACAATCACGAGGCTCGAAGAGAAGACCTCCTCGGAAAATAAGTAGCCTGTCCGGATCTGTGCTCCTGCGAGTACTCAAGAACATATATACCTGGCAGGGGACCAGGTCCTCAGAGGGACATAGCAAGATACAGAAAAATGACATGCCATAATGTAAATACTGAATAAATAAATGGGGTGTGCTAACCATCTAAGTGAATGCAATTTAAAGACCTTGTAGTACGCATGAGAATGTGTGGCTAGACATATGCTGACGTAATTCACCAATCCGTAGTGACTGACTAGTATATGCCACATATGCCCCCGTTCAAGGGAACTCTGCAATCGACCATCTCCAAGGAGCATGGTGCGAAGGTATAAAACATACAAGGAGGGGGTGTCCCATACGTCTACTAGTATCTTTCCCGCCCAATATAGATGTACAAATCGTGAAAACGACGTGGACACCTCCTATTATGATGCAAGTCTCAATACAATAAACAACTGAGCTAAAATACCGCTACACGTGTTGCTCACACTGATGGCCAGTCGTGCATGAGGCACGCGTTCCTACATGTACTCACTCTGTGACGTGTAATGATACGTGTCAAGGCCTGGAAAGTTATATCAATAACTTCACAACTTTAGGTGGGTCTACTAGACACTAGGTCAGACACAAGTACTAACGTCAACGCCTTCGTTGACTGCACCCAAGTCTGCTCGGACGCGCACATTTATATAATAAATAAATATGTAACTAACAATAACTGAATTTAAATAGTACAACAAGGCAAGGTATACTTGCCTGGCAAGAGCTGCAAAATACAATATCCAGATGTCAAATACCAAGTGTTAGAAACTCTGATCTCAGAATGAATGTCTCCGGATACTGAAATAAACATCACTAACAGTCTCAGAAAATATCAAATAGCTAGAAACGCCTGTCCTTTCGTCCAATTTGGACACAGGGGCAAAAATGACAGTTTCTGGTCAAAGCGGGGTCCACATGTGGGCCCACTTTGCACCGAAAAATGTGTCAGGGTCTAAGGTTCCCAAATTCGTCAAACTTAGTGTCCACAAGTCCAGAACGTCGATACGAACCCAACGGAACTTCCAGAATTGGATTCCGGTGAGTCGGTCACAAAATCACCCGTCAAGTGAAGCCGATGGGGCCCACGATACGGGATTTTGTCAACGTTCTCAGAATCAAACCAAACTTGGCTCATAGGAACAGCGTATCGCTACGAGTCCGATGGCGCAAGTTTCGTCTCGATCCGACGTGTATACACAAAGTTGTAGCGTGTTCCAGAACTGACGGATACGGGGCGTTATCGGCGGATACGCGTTGATTCCGGTGTGCACGCACATCCAAATCAACTTCTCCGAATTCCTACACGTCCGTATCAACGTCGCGCACGTTTCGGTAAAGACCGCGTGCGAATAAGTCGTCCCGTCTGGAGGGGCGTACCCAGTTCCGGGGTGAATCGGGTCGTCGTTTTTCCTGTTTTTGGATCGCGCTTTGCGATCGCCACAGGACGCGATGCTCCGAGCGGGTTGCACGGGCACCGAGGGGGTCACACAGTCTACGTGATGCAACTGACGGAATTAAAAACGGAAATACGAGGAGGGAGAAAATAATACCTGAACAGGGCTCCGGAGAATCGAATTTCTCCGTGTCCGAGACGTGTCCGAGAGTCGTTGACACGAGCTGTGTCCTTGTGTCCGCTGTGTCCGACACGAACTGTGTCTAGAGCTTGCTGGAGACTCGTCGGAGGGTGACTGGAGCGGCGCTGGCGGCGCTGGGCGGAGGCGGCGGCACGGGCACGGTGGCCGGAGGGGCTGCCCGAGGTCGGGCCTAGCCGCTGTAGGCTGGGAAGAAGGGGAGGAAGGAGGAGGAGGAGGCCGAGGGGTCGGGCCAGCGGGGCTGCGGCGTCGCCGGCCGGGGCTGGGCGGGAGGCGGTGGTGGCGGAGTTGTAAGGGTGGAGGAGAAGAGGCTGGCGGTGGTGGCGGAGTCGTGAGGGTGGAGGAGAAGAGGCTGGCGGTGGTGGCGGAGTCGTGAGGGTGGAGGAGCTGGGGAGCAGCCGGCGGCTTGGGGATAGCCGGAGGGCGGCTCGCCGCGGTGGCGCGGGCGGAGGTCGGGCTGGGAGAGGAAGAGGGAGACTCGGGGAGAAGGGCCAGCGGGAGAGGAGAAGAGGAGAGAGGGAGCGGGGAAGCGGGGGGGGGGGGGGGCTCCGGCGGGCGGGGCTCGGCTCCGGCGAGGGAGCCGCCGGCGGCCGGGGGGGGGGTGGGGTTCGACTGGGGCAGGGGAGTTGGGTTTTAGGAATTTTGATTTTATTTTATTTTTCTTTTTCTTTTAGTTTCTTTTATAAAAGAAATTATTAATATTTTAAGTAAAATATCTAAGATATTTTACAGGATATTTTGTGGATATTTTCGAGATCTTTTCGGGATCTTTTCGGGTGGGTCCCGTCTCCAAATGGACGGTGCAGGTTCACCGGCCAATGAGGGGGTGACACCCTGCACTGCAATTTGCAGGAAAGTCCTTGTAATTTCATAAATTGCGTAAAAGTCATATTTTAGGAAATTGCGCAATTACGAAATTGTCTGGGAAAACACCCGATTCCTGAAAATTCTAAAATTCACAGAATTAAAGGAAAAAGCTGTGTGAGGGTCCCGGGGGAATGGGGGTGAGTCTGGGCAGGGGTTGGACCTAGTTTCTGGGTGATACGAGTCACCGTATTTAATTAATTAATAAATACTGCGCACGGTGTTCTCTAATTATTTAGAGGCAGGTAGGGCCATAATTTTTCTACGGTGTCAATACACTAAATGTAGTATACTCAGTGTAGAAAATTATCGTATTTTTGTTTGGCCAAAACAGGTGTATGTTGGGCCTCAAATCTCTATTGGTACAGAGGTGGGTAAAGAGCAGGAAATTAAATAGGAAATAATTACGGACTTTTGTAACGATATTTGTGCGTCTCAAACGAGGCTCAAAATAAAGCATCTGGGACTTGCACAAAATTCAAGAAAATAGTCTAACATGTCTAGGACAGGTATGTGAACTTTGTTCGGAGATAACAGTCAAGGTAAGGCTCCAAATAATTTGGTGATGGACAGGTGCACAAGTCAATAGGATATGTAAGCAAAATAAATTAAAATATTGCCATAAATCCGAAATTATTAAAATAATCCTAGAAATATTAAAATCTGGTCGAGGGGGTTTACAAATTTAGCGACTCTATTTAAAAAAGTCGCAAATCGTCGTTAGCGGCGACGTTCAGCGTCATCCAGCGACTATCATTATTGTTATGAAAATAGACGTCAGTAATAGTCGCTGAACGTCGCTAATATTTTAATTACAGCGACGTATTTAGTGACATTGTTACAATTACGTCGCAATATATTAAAAAACAGCGACGTTTAGCGACTCCTACTTTATACGTTGCTAAATTGTTTAATATAGGGTTCTAATTTTTTATTTTTTCAGTTCGTTTTCATTTGCAAAATTTCGAAACCACGCGCCCCCTCCGGCTCCGTGACCCCCTCCAGCGCTCCGGCCCCCCTCCCCAACGTCGTGCTCCCCCCCGGCTCCCCCTCCGGCTCTCCCCCTCTTTACTCCAGCCCCCACCCCCCTTCGACTCTCCCCATGTGCTCCGACTCTCTCCCCTCTGTGCTCCGGCTCCCCCTTCGGCTTCCCCCCCCGTCTGTGCTCTGACTCTCCCTCCGCCTTCGGCTCTCCGATCAGTCAGCCCCCCTTTTCGGTCAGGTAAACCCTAACCCTAATTCTCATGACACCGATACGGACACTCACAGATATTTTGACACAGACACACACACCATAATTATTCTGACATTGGCACGGACACACTAACACTGACATGGAATGTGTGTGTGTGTGTGTGTGTGAAGTGACTGGTGCCTTATAACCTATTCGAAATAACATTGTCATGGACACACTGACACTAACGCTGACACGAACACACTACAATGGGAGGTGAAGTCCTACGGGTGATATGATTGTTCTATAAATTAGGGTTTGTGAACTTAAGAATAGTTTATAGAGATTGCTTGCTAGTTTTCTCCCACCACGTGTTTGTTAAAATGAGAAGTTGGTCATTCTTGGCTTGATTCTCAGTTTTACCCTTAATTATATATTTATATACTTATTAGAATAGGCATATATATAAGTTTTAAGTATATATATATATATATATATATATATATATATATATATATATATATATATATATATATGTGTGTGTGTGTGTGTGTGTGTGTGTGTGTGTGTGTGTGTGTGTTTTAGCTTTGTGGTGTTGGTGTTGTGATATGGAGGTAACGAGAAGAGGATAAGGTGCTCGGGTTTTAGAGCAGTCGAGTACTTGTGGAGAGTGTTATTAGCAGTGGAGGTGAGTGTTCTCAGATATTAGGGGTGATCGGACAAGTTATAGGTGACAACAGCTGTTGTAGTACCAATAATTAGAAGAGATGCATCAACAACAAGTATTAATAGCAGCAGTAGCACGAAAGCATAGTAGCAGCAGCAATATTTAGTTGCAACATCAGCAACAATTTGCAATTAGAGCAGCAACAGACAATAGGGAGGCAAGGCATCGGTTGTTTGCAATGCCTACAAATGGTATCAGTCTAGGAAGCACCTGATGGGGGTAACAACATCTAATGCATGAGAGGAATGGTGGGCATGGTGTGGTTAGAAGCAATTATATGTATGTTATGTGAGGAATATTGAGTAGTACAACGGTAGCAACTCGTGGCTAGGGAGCAGTTAATTGCATTGCCTTTATACTTCATAACCGCTGATTTGGGGAGTTCCTTTGATATTATATATATAGGATATGGTCGGGATGTTGGATTATATGAGAAGTGCTGTATGTAGTGTAGGAGAGTGGCAATTTGGTTATGACACGACACATGACATGACACAGACCCTAACCCAAAGCCGAGATATGACACAGACCCTAACCCTATCTGAGTTAATTAGACGCAGTCTTGGGTATCAAGTGAGGTATTGTGCAGTGCACACTTGTGCACAGTGCAGTGAGGGGTGTGTGTGTGGATATCTCGGTGCTGCGGACACTAACCTTATCCTAATCCTAACTAGGACACACACACACATGTGGACACACTAACACGCATACACTAACCCTAACACGGACTTGAATACGAACACACACACATATTTGTATCATGTCATCTCATGATACATATGATGAAATTGTAGGACACATGGATATGAAAGGTTATGACACGATATCGAGGATAAGGTTGTAAGTATTTTATCAGACACGGACACACGCATATATGTCTAGTGTGGATATCCAGGAGTTTATCAGTGAGTGTCAACTATGTATCTTGGACCAAAAAAAATTGACACTGGATATCCATGACTTGACTTTTCAATTAGAAAGTCATGGCCTAAACAAATGTCAAGTGTGGATATCCAGGATACGGAGTTGACACTCACTGATACACTGCAATATGCGTATCCAGGATACAGAGTTGAACGAAGATGTATCAGTGCTAGGACTAGGTGTATCAGTGCATGTACTGTATTCCTGAGTATTCTTATGTATGTGTAGACGAGTAGGTGTATAACATAATTGGGTATTCCTGAGTATCAATGCTAGGACTAGGAGTATCAGTGCATGTACTGTATTTAAACGAAAAAAATAAATTTTCAGAAGAGGATTGAAAATATCAATATAAAATCCATTTAGACTTGTGACATGTACTATAATTTAACTGTTTTCTTGAATGATGTCTATTCATCTTTGTATATTTGGAGTGAGTGTCATTTGGATAATATATACTACCAAATATTCACATGAGTATATACTTGAACGATGTCTATTCATCTTTGCAAAAGTATCTAGAAATGGATATAAATTACTATCTGCGTCATCGTTCGTGGATGTACAACCGTCATCCTGATGACATGTGCTGTGTGCGGGATAAATTCATAGAGAGTGTACAACTGTTCCTGTAGTTCGCCAAGGCGTTCCCTCAGTACATATACGGTACCAAAATTAAGTGTCCGTGTGTGAGATGTCGTGTCACGACCCGCACCCGGATATTCAGGTACGAGTACGTGGTTACGCCTAGCCTACGCTGCAACATCGACGGTAGAACGTTGTCTGGGTCATTTTTAACTACCTAACATCTAAACAATATAATATGGTACCTGTCAATAATCTCAACTCCAAACGGAGGAAAAATATGGTATCTCACATGAATAACTAATCTCAATCACAAAATAAACTAAGAAAGATAAAGCATGAATGGAATAGCGAAGGAAAGAATAAGATACAACCCACAATCTGAAATAATATACAACTATGAATCTCCACAAATATAGTCTAATACAAGTACAACACAAATAACTAGACCTCCTCGGGCTCTGCAACTAAGTCCTCCTGGTCTATAGGAGTATCCTCTATAGGTACGCCGTCCAGTGGCCCGTAGAATATAGGATACTGCTCTCTAAGCCAATCATTTAGAAAAATATATCCAATCAGGATTGGAGCGAAGTACATACCTCTGAAAGCAGTTTCAATAACATAATCGAGCATATAAAACAGATAATAGAAATAAAATACAAGATCACTAATCATATGAATTAATGAACAATAGGTATACAGGTAATGCACGAGAATATAGAACAACAATATAAATATTTGCAATATAATGAAATAACTGTAATCTAACTAATGTGCCTCAGAATACAAGTTTATTATGTGATCGGTTTGGGTGAACATGATCAATAAGGTAAGACGATTATAAGTGTGATATTTAATCAGAATATACACGATAAACAATGGGGCTTTGATCACATAATCAACTCCTACTCTTCCATCCCCAACTAATACCAATGGATCCAATCACGACACACTACGAACACGAATATGACCACTGAACACGAGCAGTGGGTATACACGAATATAATCACACTGAACACGAGCAGTGTATGTACACGAATAAGCACACTGAACACGAGCAGTGTGTGAACACAAAATATAAATCAATACCCAATGTATATGATAAAATACATGTACAGGAGTACCCGCTGAACACGGTAGGGGATAACATCTCCTGACTGGATCCATGTAGTACAAGTCCATAAAATTACTGTATTGGAATCAAGTATACAATTCTAGAACATGTATATATACACTATTATGAATTAAAAACTATCAGAGAACTGTACTCGCCTGAACTCCTGAGCAATGTGTGTCTCTCGATGCCCAAGCTGGTGTCACACAGACCTATATATGGTATGTTGCATCAATACAAGATTTCAGAATAAAAATAAGTTAAATTGATGTAATTCTAAGTCATAAAGCCATTTCTAAGTCAAACTAACTAATTCTAGGTTGTAAGAGTCTAACACTAAGATACTAGGTCAATACGCTATAAAAGTAAGCTATACCATGAAACACACAAAAATGCCGTATCTCAAGTTACGCAAGTTTCAATGTATAAAAATAGTAATTTGTAGATATACACAAGTCAAAACATATAGTATCATAACTAATCAATGACATATAGGATACCTTGTCCTTGTACCAATGCGTATCACACTACTTATCTCGAAACTCAAACCCAATACCTTGGTATCGACCCATTATCTTAACTTTACCTTGGTATCCCAAGGTAATTCAATCCCCATTTATAACTAGTGTATAAATAACCCCATATACCAAACTATATGCTATCATATACTAAGTACTATAATATATATCAATACAATACATAGATACTAACTATAATACAATATATACATAGTTACATATAGTTACTTAGCTAACTATTTATCTATACTAACTACTAACTAATACACTATACTAACTACACTAACATAAACCACTACCTAATTAACTAACTATACACTAATATACTAACCTCACTAACTGTAACTGAAACCACCTAACTGTTGATACTGCAGGTACTAAACTGAACTTGCTGCCTAGTTGAATACTGCAGTGCTCCTTGCTGTGCTCAGTGCACTAGCTGCCACTTGCTATTGAACTGCATACTGAAACTGAAAGCTTCTAATACCTCTCTATTGAACTGCACAGGTTGCACATTGAACTGTGCAATTGCTGATATCCTGCTGATACTTGAACTGTGCCGAACTGAAGGCTGCACTATGCAGAAATGCCTCGAGGCATTGCTGCACTCACTTCAGTTGCAGAATCCTATGCACGAATTTACTCATAAAGTTTGCTGTGCACTGGCCCGAGCTTCCTGCTGAAATGCATTGCACAGTGTCTGATACTAGACTGATGAAGACTGAAACTGCAGTAGATACCCTTTCCTGCTGATACTGGCCTGCACTATTTGCTCGAGCAGCTCCTTACTGAAGACTGCACTTGTTCAACTGAACTGCAGTGGCTCACAGTTGCTCTCCCTCTAGCTGCTTACTTCACTGACACATACTCACACACACACAACCACACAACACACATACATATATATGCATCCTTACATATTCCTCCAATATATATATATATATATATATATATATATATATATATATATATATATATATCAATCTTCTCTCCACACATATATACATAGCTCACACACAAACACATATACATATATACATATACCTCTATGTGTATATATATATATATATATATATATATATATATATATATATATAACCCTCATATATATATATCATATAATATATATCATATATATATATACACAAGCATACATAGAATTAAAGGCAATAAAGCAAACACGTGGAGTGCACCGCATCTGTATCACACTCATTCTATGATACGCTTGCGACACGGCTCCACCATACAACCAAACGCATCCCGAAGGACACGAGCAAGTCTAGAATACTAATTATACACTATACGAATAATAATAATAACAACTACGTTTCCGTGTCAAGAATTGATATGCACAAATCTCTGTGTTGGAGGAAAACCCCAAAAAATAATCTATATCGTCAAGTTGACGAGATACGGCCTACACGTATCCAATTGTGGACACAAGACTAGTCACAAACAAGCAATCATATGTTATTTTAATCTATTTGACCAATTGACAAATATCACATGTGCTAATCTCGGAATTCTCCCAAAATTGACACGAAAACACACATAACTTCCACCATAGGTCTCCTATGAACCTAAAACCAATTCTTATGGGTAGCCTATGCATGTGGGGTGATTTCTCATGGTTAAATCTCAGATTTAGAGCCTACTACAAGAGAAAAAACTGAAATATACCTATTGGAAGATGGATTCCCAATAAAAATTCCCAAATATAAAAATTTAGCTCCTCCTTGTAGATCTTGGCCTCCTCCTTGTAGATCTTACTTTCTTCTTGTATATCCTTGTTGTAGTAGCCTCAATTAAAGAATAGGAAAGGAATTTGTGAAGAAATTTTTGAAGGAATGGTGAAGGAATGAAGGAATTTGGAAAGGAAAAATGTAGAACTAATTGTAATAGAAAAATAAAATGAGAGACATCCTCTCTCCTCCCTCTAATGGCCGGCCATATACCCCTTTCTTCAAGAAATGTGAAATATTCAAAGCACCTCTTGGGGCCTCTCATGAAGAAGTTAATTAAGGGGGAAGGTTCTAGTCTAATAGTTTCACTAATTAATCCATCCTCCAAATCCATTGGCCTAATTCATGGGCTCAATCTAAACTAAACTAAATGTTGGGTTTATGTATTTAATTAATTAGTTAGGTCCACTACACAAGTCCAAAATAATTTAGCATCTATAATAAATAAATAATATCTTAATTAATACACATGCACAAAATTTAAATACAATAAATCCTAAAATTAAAAATACTCGTGTCAATTACCAAACTACCCTTGATTAAAAATGTGAGGGTGACAATCCTATCCACCTTAGAAAAATTTCGTCCTCGAAATTAAGGAAGAAACTAACTAACAAAAGCAAACAATACAATGCAAGAAAGAATTATACCTCATGGCTCGAACAGATATGGATATCGCTCGCGCATCTCGGTTTCTCGCTCCCAGGTACTCTCTCCTGGCGAGTGATGTCTCCACGCGATGCACACCAAAGGAATCGTTTGGTTCCTTAGCACCTTCTTTCTCCGATCTAGAATCTCAACTGGCTGCTCTGGATAGCTAAGAGTAGGGCCCACCTTGTCACGCCCCAGTCCCAAAAATACGTAGGACTAGGAAACGTAAGCATGCCAGCCGCATGTATATGGCAACTCTAATATATGGAAATCATAATCCATACGTACGCTGTAATATGAATATCAAATCCACAAGTGGTATAAATCTATCACAAGTCACCGGGTATAATCTAAATCTCATCCACAGAAAATCAAATATAAATAAATAACCAGTATCTATGAAACTAGATATCAATATAAGTATCTAAGGATGATAGTTGGATGGAAACAAATCTACTACCAACTGGGATATAAGGATAAATACAATATGAGTACAACACAATAAACACAATATAAAAATATCAGCTATCAATCTCGGGCTCGAAGAGAAGACATCCTCGAAACATAAGTAACCATCCGAATCTATGCTCCAGCGAATACTCAAAAACAGATACACCTGGCAGGGGACCAGGTCCTCAGAGGGACATAACAAGATACTTAAACACATGCCAATAAAGTACTGAAATAAATATCCAATGGGGTCGTCTAACCATCTAAGTGAATGCAGTTAAGAACAACTTTCCCCACAAGTGAGCTATCTGGCTGAAAACTGGGATTGGCATAACTCTCTTGGAGAATCAGGGGCCTCAAAGGCACGTCGTCTTTTGAACAGTGGAGGTCCGCCAAGTAGTATAGGGGTCATCACCGCCCGTATCTCCAGCGGAGCTTCCGGGTTACAGAAGAAAAAGTGTAAAGGAGCTCAAATACCGTACTTGTTGTTCTCCCCACCCCATTCTCTAAGCATGTCACATCCATGACACAATTTGGTTCATAGCCTATTCTTAGTACCCTAGCCCAATCCTGCAACCAAACAAGGACAATGATGGGACCACCGTACTACAATAGGCTATGTCCATAGACCTCTAATAACTGCTAAGTCTACTAGCATGCAAAGTTTCTAACAACAGTTATTCCTAACGCACGGCCCACACGTACAGGAGGCCAAACCCTGCACGCTAGTCCATGATCTATATGAGACTCACAACTCGTGTAACAACTGTTTCACGGCCAATGAACCTAATGATGCTATATGATAATGGGGTAGTCTCATAAACAAGGTCAATGCAAATACATAAATAAAAACATACCGCGATGACACCGTCGCACGCATTTTATATGACAGTTAAAATATATGAACTAAAGACAGAAAAATAAAGATGCATGCAACATATGAAATATGAATAACAGTACAATGGCAAGGTATACTTGCCTGGCAAGAAGCTGCAAAATGTCACGTCTAGATGTCCAATACACAGGACCAGAAGCTATGGCCTCAGAACAAATGTCTCCGGATACTGAAATAGATATCACCAACATTCCCAGAATAAGCAAAATAGTTAGAAAGCAATTCCCTTTCGTCCAATTTGGACACAGGAGCAAAACCATAATTTCGGGTCAAAGTGGGGTCCACATGTGGCCCACTTTGCACCAAAAAGTGTGTCAGGGTCAAAGGTCTCCAAATTCATCAAACTTAGTATCAACAAGTCAGGAACGATGATACGAACCCAACAGAACTTTCAGAATTGGATTCCGATGAGCCGATCACAAAATTGCCCGTCAAGTGGAGCCGTGGGGCCCACGATACGCAATTTTGTCAACGTTCTCAGCATCTAACCAAAATTGGGTTACAGGACCAGCGCATTGCTACGAGTCTGATGGCACAAGTTTCGTCTCGATCCGACGTGTGTACACAAAGTTACGACGTGTTCCAGAATAGGCGGATACGGGGCGTTGTCGGCGGATACACGTTGATTCCGGTGTGCACACACATCCAAATCAACTTCTGCAAAATCTCGCACGTCCGTATCAATGGCGTGCATGTTTCGGTGAAGGTAATATGCGACCAAGTCGTCCCGTTTAGCGGGGCGCACTCAGTTCCGGGGTGAAACCAAGCGTTGGTTTTTCTGTTTTTGGATCTCGGTTTGCGATCACCACAGGACGCGATGCACCGAGCGGGTTGCACGGGCATCGAGAGGGTTACACAGTCTACGCGTCACAACTGACAGAACGAAAATCGGAGCAACGATGATAGAGAACGGGTTACCTGAACAGGGCTCCGTAGAACGAGTTTCTTCGTGTCCGGGTTGACACGGCACTGCGATACGGCGCTGTGTCCACTGTGCTGTGTCCGGGGTTCAGACGCTGTTGTGTCCGAGTTCTGCAGGGCTGCTGTGTCCGGGGTTAGGGTTCAGCCGTGTCCGTGTTAGAGTCCAGGCGGAGAGGGTTGCTCGGCGTGGGTGGCTGACAGGGACACAAGGAGGAGCTCGATATGGAGGAGGGGTGGTCGAGTCGAGGTTACTGCGGTGCGGGTGAAGGAGGTGGACGTCGAGGAGAGTCGGGTGTCCGCTCAATCGAGCTCCGTTGGCCGGAGAGGAGAGGGAACAGGGACAGCGGGTCGTGGTGGCTGCGTCTGCTCGGCGCTGAACCGGCGGGGTCGGGGATTGGCCAGGCGGTGGTGGTGAGGGCTTGGTACAGTCGGGCTTGGGAGGGAGTTGGGTCGAGGGAGGAGCAGGGATGTCCGACGTCAATGGCAGCAGGGAGGAAGGGATGGAGGTGGTGTTAATGGCGGGGATGGGTGGTGCCGTGCGGGTCCGGCTGTGCTCCGGCTCCTGTGCAGGAAAGAGGAGAAAGAAGAAGATGAGATGAATAGGGGATAGAGGTGGCTATGACTGGGTGCAGCGGAGGAGGGCTACTCCGGCGAGGGGTCGGCTCGCCGCGGGGAGGCAGAGGTCAGGGAAAGGGGGTGGCGGCTGACGGCTAGGGTTAGGGTTAGGGTTAGGGTTAGGTTTAGGGATTTTATTATTTTATTATTTTTATTTTTCTTTTATTTTTGTGGAGAAAAACTAGGAAAAATATGTATTTATACATACAAAAATTTGGGCTTGGGTTTTACCTAGGATTTGGGCTGGGTCAATGCTCCTTGGGCTTGGGCTTCGGCTCTCATGGGGATGTTGGGAGGGCTGGAATTTGCACTAATTAAATGCAAGGTTAATTAATATACTGGGAGATGTGCGCGTGTTGCACATCCCAAAAATTACAAAAAAAAATCCACGTGAAGGAAAAAGTGGATTTCTTCATGAATTGTCCAATGGTGGGGACACCTCAAAGTATTTTTGTATAAAAGTCCCCCAACAATTGGAAAATTGCACAAAGGCAAAAATTGGATTTAATTAATAAACTGAATGCGCACGATGTTCTAGGATTAATTAGGAGTACATGGGATTAAAATTAGGCGGAACACAAGTGTCAGGGCGTAGAGGGTACAGTGTAGAATATTAATAAAATTTGGTTTGCACAAAACGGTCAAGATAGTGTCCCCAATTTCGATTGGGACGCACATGGGTACAAATTTGGAAATTATTTCGAATTAAGAAATAACGTCCGCGACATTTATTGTGCGGCTAAAATATAGCACCCGAGAGCAATATTATAAGTTGCACAAGGGTCAGAATAGTAGGCGGGCATGTCTAGGATGAGGTTGTAAAGTTTGTGGATAGGAAGCGGCTAGTGAGGTACTCCAATTATCGAAGCAACGGTAAGGTGCGCTACACGATATAAATTATTGCATAATTAAATAAATGCCGCGTTCTAATTCTAATTCGGTTCAAACTAGCCCTAATTTCACTATCTAAGCCAAGTGGCCCTAATTTTGGGTGAGGGGGTTTACAATCTACCCAACTTAAAACGATTTCGTCCTTGAAATTAAACTTGGGTAGGGTTTCTCTCTCCAACCTCACTTGATTACAGTCTAAAGAATTCTCCCTATGTTAACATTGCAGTTTCTACCCAACTTAGAATTTATCCATCTGTCATCTAAGGCTATGCATCTAAGAAAGCTATGCCCCAAATTATTTAATCATGTTATTGAATCCTCAAAGTCTTTAACACCAAACATATCATCTATGATATTCCCTTAATTACAAAAGAATAATCCTCAAGCATGTGATCGGCCTATGGGATATTTCTAGTACTCTTCGTGTATCAAACTTATACCAAGCACGAGGTTTCGTCTTTCCGAAATAAGGGAAGACGGAAAACAATGGTAAAGAATTCAAGGAGGGGTAATAGAATGGAAGTATGGGAATCAAAGTGTTTAAAGGACTCAAATGGGAATTGTCAAGACAGTGGTGGATTGAAACACTATTTGGTAATTTCTTATTCGCATGCTCACATCGGTGCGGTTATGTACTTGATATGATATGCTTCGTCATATCTAGAAGGTAAGTATATTTGTCTACTGGTCAATTATACATCTCAATCCACGTAAAATAGTATCGTGAAGGGCGAATCAAGCGCACTATGTCTAGCTAGACCATAATACACTGATCCTGATTAGACAATTTGTATTAGTGTGGTTGATCAGGCCCCAATAACACATATGTCATGAACAAGCTCGATATAAGATTAAGCTTGCAAAAACTAGGCTATAATAGCAGCATAATTCAAGGTAGCACAGAAAATATAACGCTGGATTATGATGAGAGAAGTTACAAAATAATTCAAGTTCGCAAAAGCAAAAATAATATAAGCAATAATAATAAAAGACTCTACAATCTCTACAGTTATCATACAACCTCCTTGTCTAAGTCGCTAGTCGACCAAATAGGGGCATGGACCTCTAAATTCTATTATCTGAATAAACACTGTCGTCTTTGCTAGCATACAATTAATGTCATGCAGTTACACTTCATCAATGGATCACGAGGACTATGTGATACTAGGGTGTGAGGTATACTACCTAACTTATAACAATTGAACTACTATGGTAATTGTCTTAAGGATACCGTAGAAGCTCCTACTAAGGTCTACGAAAAAGGGGTCTTAGTGCTTATTAGAGTATCCTATTATATAGGTCATGGTCATCTTAAGTCTTAGTCATAGTGCTTATAGAACAAGTATCAATAGTAAGGATATAAGAGTTACTGACCGTCAAGGGGAAAGGGATCTAGCTTGTATCGAGGTGGGGGTATATGCTACGCAATTTAAACTAAGGGATAATCACCAGTCACAATCTACAAGAATAACTTAAACCATCAAATTCTAACTACTAAGCACACAACTTCAAAATTTAACATTAACAACTATAATCCTAGCAACTATATGTCCTTAACACAGAATAAAATCACATGCCTACAATCAGAAGTGTCAGGTGGCATGAGTTAAAAGATGAAGAAGAGAAAGCATGATTAGTCGTCGCACAAGTAGTGAGCTCTAGGGTTTCAGAGGAACAATATATAAAATAGAGGGGCTCTAGATAGCATCATAGTTTTCCAAGGGGGAGTGGTATGCTAGTTGCTATGATCGAGGCATGATCAAGAAAATGTTGATTACATTCCTCTCGGCTTCCTAAGGTGTTGTCTACTAATAATAAGACAACGATCTAAGTTTTATAGTTCTCCAATACTATCCAATTATGACGGTTAGGTTCAGTCCTAATATTCAATTTTAGTTTTCTATTGGTTCCTCAATACTAGGGTCAAACCTTATGGTAACTTGTAACTAACTCTAGTAGTATCTATACTACTCATAGGTCCTCATAATTCATCAAGGGGAAATGATAAACCAACTCTAGAGATAAGGAATTCTAGGGTTCACTAGATATTCTAAACTTAGTGGTGTGTCTATATTCTCGTTGTATTAGGTGTGCTACCCTAATTATCATCCTAATAACAGGGGTTCCTATATTCTAACAGAAGGCTATACTCAAAGAACTTATTAGGGAAGTACATGAATCAAGCAGGATACAATTGTTCAAATAGAACAGATAGGAGGAAGATGAATCATAGTCAATTGTGGATGAGATCCTATACTCTAGTCCTAGGTGCAGGCTTGCTCGGTACCGCAACGTAACCGAGACAATATGCTCTCGACCTGCATGGGCCACCACAAAAATATGTCACGCCCCAGTCCCAAAAATACGTAGGACCAGGACACGTAAGCATGCTAGCCGCATGGATATGGCAACTCCAATATATGGAAACCATAACCCATACGTACGCTATAATATGAATATCAAATCCACAAGTGGTATAAATCTCACAAGTCATCGGGTATAATCTAAATCTCATCCACAGAAAATTAAATATAAATAAATAACCAGTATCTATGAAACTAGATATCAATATAAGTATCTAAGGATGATAGTTGGATGGAAACAAATCCACTACCAACTGGGATATAAGGATAAATACAATATGAGTACAACACAATAAATATAATATAAGAATACCAGCTATCAATCTTGGGCTCGAAGAGAAGACATTCTCGAAACATAAGTAACCATCCGAATCTGTGCTCCTGCGAATACTCAAAAATAGATACACCTGGCAGGGGACCAGGTCCTCAAAGGGACATAACAAGATACTTAAACATATGCTAATAAAGTACTGAAATAAATATCCAATGGGGTCGCCTAACCATCTAAGTGAATGCAGTTAAGAACAACTTTCCCCATAAGTGAGCTATCTGGCTGAAAACTGGGATTGGCATAACTCTCTCGGAGAATCAGGGGCCTCAAAGGCACGTCGTCTTTTGAACGGCGGAGGCCCGCCAAGTAGTATAGGGGTCATTACCGCCCGTATCTCCAGCGGAGCTTCCGGGTTACAGAAGGAAAAGTGTAAAGGAGCTCAAATGCGGTACTTGTTGTTCTCCCCACCCCATGCTCTAAGCATGTCACATCCATGACACAATTTGGTTCATAGCCTATTCTTAGTACCCTAGCCCAATCCTGCAACCCAACAAGGACAATGATGGGACCACCGTACGACAATAGGCTATGTCCATAGACCTCTAATAACTGCTAAGTCTACTAGCATGCAAAGTTTCTAACAGCAGTTATTCCTAACGCACGGCCCACACGTACAGGAGGCCAAACCCTGTACGCCAGTCCGTGATCTATATGAGACTCACAACTCGTGTAACAACTGTGTCACGGCCAATGAACCTAATGATGCTACATGATAATGGGGTAGTCTCATAAACAAGGTCAATGCAAATACATAAATAAAAACATACCGCGACGACACCGTCGCGCGCATTTAAATGACAGTTAAAATATATGAACTAAAGACAAAAAATAAAGATGCATGCAACATATGGAATATGAATAACAGTACAATGACAAGGTATACTTGTCTGGCAAGAAGTTGTAAAATATCACGTCCAGATGTCCAATACACAGGACCAGAAGCTATAGCCTCAGAACAAATGTCTCCGGATGCTGAAATAGATATCACCAACATTCTCAGAATAAGCAAAACAGCTAGAAAGTACTTCCCTTTCGTCCAATTTGGACACAGGGGCAAAACCATAATTTTGGGTCAAAGTGGGGGTCCACGTGTGGCCCACTTTGCACCAAAAAGCGTGTCAGGGTCAAAGGTCTCCAAATTCATCAAACTTAGTGTCAACAAGTCAGAAACGATGATATGAACCCAACGGAATTCCAGAATTGGATTCCGATGAGCCGATCACAAAATCGCCCGTCAAGTGGAGCCGTGGGGCCCACGATACACGATTTTGTCAACGTTCTCAGAGTCGAACCAAACTTGGGTCACAGGACCAGCGTATTTCTACGAGTTCGATGGTACAAGTTTCGTCTCGATCCGACGTGTGTACACAAAGTTACGACGTATTCCAGAACAGGCGGATACGGGGCGTTATCGGCGGATACGCGTTGATTCCGGTGTGCTCGCACATCCAAATCAACTTCTGTGAAATCCCGCACGTCCGTATCAACGATGCGCATGTTTCGGTGAAGACCGCATGTGATAAAGTTGTCCCGTTTAGCGGGGTGCACTCAGATCCGGGGTAAAACAGGGCGTTGGTTTTCCTTTTTTTGGATCGCGGTTTGCGATCACCACAGGATGAGATGCACCGAGCGGGTTGCACGGGCATCGAGAGGGTTACACAGTCTACACGTCACAACTGACAGAACAGAAATCGAAGCAACGAGGAAAGAGAACGGGTTACCTGAACAGGGCTCCGTAGAACGAGTTTCTTCGTGTCCGGATTGACACGACAATGCGACACGGCGCTGTGTCCACTGTGCTGTATCCGGGGTTCAGACGCTACTGTGTCCGAGTTCTGCAGGGCCGCTGTGTCCGGGGTTAGGGTTCAGCCGTGTCCGTGTCAGAGTCCAGCGGAGAGGGTTGCTCGACGTGGGTGGCTGACAGGGACACAGGGAGGAGCTCGATGTGGAGGAGGGGTGGTGAGTCGAGGTTACTGCGGTACGGGTGAAGGAGGTGGACGTCGAGGAGAGTCAGGTGTCCGCTCAGGCGAGCTCCGTTGGCCGGAGAGTAGAGGGAACAGGGACAGCGGGTCATGGTGGATGCGTCTACTCGACGCTGAACCGGCGGGGTCGGGGATTGGCCAGACGGTGGTGGTGAGGGCTTGGTGCAGTCGGGCTCGAGGGTGAGTTGGGTCGAGGGAGGAGAAGGGATGTCCGACGTCAATGGCAGTAGGGAGAAAGGGATGGAGGTGGTGTTAATGGCGGGGATGGGTGGTGCCGTGCGGGTCCGGCTGTGCTCCGGCTCCTGTGCAAGGAAGAGGAGAAAGAAGAAGATGAGATGAATAGGGGATAGAGGTGGCTGTGACTGGGTGCAGCGGAGGAGGGCTACTCCGGCGAGGGGTCGGCTTACCGCGGGGAGGCGGAGGTCAGGGAAAGGGGGTGGCGGCTGACGGCTAGGGTTAGGGTTAGGGTTAGGTTTAGGGATTTTATTATTTTATTATTTTTATTTTTCTTTTATTTTTGTGGAGAAAAACTAGGAAAAATATATATTTATACATACAGAAATTTGGGCTTGGGTTTGACCTAGGATTTGGGCTGGGTCAACGCTCCTTGGGCTTGGGCTTCGGCTCTCATGGGGATGTTAGGAGGGCTGGAATTTGCATTAATTAAATACAAGGGTAAATTAATATACGGGGCGATGTGCGCACGTTGCACATCCCAAAAATTACAAAAAAAAATCCACTTGAAGAAAAAAGTGGATTTCTTCATGAATTGTCCAATGGTGGGGACACCTCAAAGTGTTTTTGCATAAAAGCCCCCCAACAATTGGAAAATTGCACAAAGGCAAAAATTGGATTTAATTAATAAAACCGAATGCACACGATGTTCTAGAATTAATTAGGAGTACATGGGATTAAAATTAGACGGGACACAAGTGTCAGGGCATAGAGGGTACAGTGTAGAATATTAATAAAATTCGGTTTGCACAAAACGGTCAAGATAGTGTCCCCAATTTTGATTGGGACGCACAAGGGTACAAATTTGGAAATTATTTCAAATTAATAAATAACGTCCGCGACGTTTATTGTGCGGCTAAAATATAGCACCCGAGAGCAATATTATAAGTTGCACAAGGGTCAGAATAGTAGGCGGGCATGTCTAGGATGAGGTTGTGAAGTTTGTGGATAGGAAGCGGCTAGTGAGGTACTCCAATTATCGAAGCAACGGTAAGGTGCGCTACACGATATAAATTATTGCATAATTAAATAAATGTCGCGTTCTAATTCTAATTCGGTTCAAACTAGCCCTAATTTCACTATCTAAGCCAAGTAGCCCTAATTTTGGGTGAGGGGGTTTACACACCTCGATCTCCGAGTGATTCAACATATGACTAGGATCTGCCACGTACCATCTCAGCTGCGACACATAAAACACATTGTGCACTCCCTCCAATGCAGGTGGTAAGTCTAGTCTATATGCAACTGCACTGACCCTCTCAAGAATACTGAAAGGTCCAATGAATCATGGACTAAGCTTTCCCCCTCCACCGAAACGAATCGTGCCACGTGTCAAAGAAATTCTTAAGAAAACCAGACCGCAAACCTAGCACAAAATACAACCTTAGTACTCTAACAAACCAAACCAATCAATCACAAGCAATGCAAAATAAAATCTATACCTCAAACTCTAAAGGTCTCCGATGGCTATCGGCTCAATGTCGCTGCCTGTCCTGCGCCACTCGAAGTCTATTCCTGATGAGCTTCACCTTCTCGGCTGCATCCACTACCATCTCTGGTCCTAATAAAGCGCTCTCACCAATATCATTACATGATACGAAGTGTGACATCTCCGCCCATACAATGCCTCAAATGGTGATATCTCGATACTGGCTTGGTAGCTGTTGTTGTATGAAAACTCTACCAAGTAAAGGTGATCCTCCCAAGAACCTCCAAGATCCAAAACACAAGTGCGTAGCATGTTCTCGAGAGTCTGAATAGTCCTCTCCGACTATCCATCAGTCTAAGGGTGATATGCGGTACTGAACTTGAGCTGAATACCTAAGCTACCCTACAAACTCCTTCCGAATTAGGATGTGAAGCGACTATCCCGATCTGAGACTATGCTCACTGGAACACCGTACAATCTGATTATCTGGCGCATATACATCTCCGCGAGCTTCTCCATAGATGTACCCACTTTGAATGGAAGAAAGTTGGCTGATTTGGTCAACCTATCCACGATGACCCAAATCACTTCTTTAACTCCTGGAGAACGCGAAAGTCCTGAAACAAAATCTATGGTCACATGCTCCTATTTCCACTCAGGAATGGGTAAAGGCTGAAGTAATCCACCTGGACTCTATCTCTCCGCCATTACCTGCTGGCAAACCAAGCATCTGGATACGAAGCTAGCTACCTCCCGCTTCATACCATACCACCATACATGCTCTCTCATGTCTCTATACATCTTGTTGGCACTTGGATGCATAGAGTACTGAGATTGATGCACCTCTTGAAGAATCTCTTCGCGCAATGGTCTACTCGGTACACACAATCTGGTACCGTGCCGCAATGATCCATCATCTGCGATGCTGAAGTCTTCTGCCAACCCGATCTGGACATGTGCTCTAATTCTTCTCAGAGACTCATCCTCGTACTGTGCAGCTCGGATCCAATCTATCAACTCTGACTGCACCTGAAGTTCCCACATCTGTGTTGTGACTCTAGGAACTAATACCTCAATGCCCAAACTGTCAAGATCGGCCAATAAGTGTCTGTCTCTCGTCAAGTACATAGCCTCGGGATACCTGCTTAAGGCATCCGCGACTACGTTGGCCTTCCATGGATGGTACTTCAAAGAAATATCGAAGTCTTTCATCAACTCCAACCATCGTCGCTGCCTCATGTTGAGCTCTTTTTGGGTAAACACATACTTCAAGCTCTTGTGGTCTGTAAAGATCTCTACTCTCTCTCCATATAAATAGTATTTCCATAATTTAAGAGCAAAGATAACTGCTGCCAACTCCAGGTCATGGGTAGGGTAATTCTTCTCATGCTGACGTAATTGCCTGGAAGCATAAGCAATCACCTTCCCGTTCTGCTTCAACACACAACCCAAACCCTTATCAGATGCATCACTGTATATGGAAAATTCTTCTGCTCCTGATGGCAATATCAATATTGGAGTTGTAGTCAACCTCTTCTTCAGCTCCTCAAATGCTGACTGACAATCCCTAATCCAGACAAACTCTACGTCCTTTCTGGTTAGTCTAGTCATCGTCTTCGCAAGTCTAAAAAAATCCTGAACAAACCTCCGATAATAGCCTGCCAGTCTAAGGAAACTACTGATCTCCGCTACTGAACTCGGGTAGACCACGACTTAACTGCTGAAATCTTCTTCGGGTCCACTGAGATTCTATCTCCTGTAATTACATGCCCAAGGAATTCAATCTTATCAAGGAAGAAATCACACTTTGATAGCTTGCCATATAGCTTCTCCTTCATGAGGGTCTCCAAAAATATCCTCAAGTGCTGCTCGTGCTTATCTGGGGTCATCGAATATATCAGAATTTTATCAATAAAGACTACAACAAACTGATCCAGGTACTGATCAAACACCTTGTTCTTCAAGTTCATGAATATTGCCGGGGCATTGGTCAACCCAAACGGCATCACCAAGAACTCAAACTGTCCATAACTAGTCTTGAAAGATGTCTTTGGGATGTCTTCCTTCTTCACTTTCACCTGGTGGTACCCTGACCTCAAGCCTATCTTTGAAAATACCTTCGCTCCGCTCAACTGGTCAAACAAATCATCAATCCGCGGAAACAAGTATTTGTTCTTGATAGTGAGGTTGTTAAGTGCCCTGTAGTTGATACACATATGTATCGACCCATCCTTCTTTGGTATAAAAAGTACCGGAGCACCCCATGGTGATGAACTGGAATGGATAAAGCCCTTGTCTTGCAACTCATCCACCTGCTTCTTCAACTCTGCCAGTTCGCTGTTGTTCACTCTATAGACGTGCTGAGATATTAGATCTGCGCCTGGCACCAAATCTATAGAGAACTCTACATCTCTGTCCGGTGGCAACCCCGGCAATTCCTCCGAAAAAACATCCATGAACTCTGCAATGAACGGATGTGGCGGCTCCTGCTCTTCTACCAAAGCTCCACAGAAGTCTCCTTCGCTCTGCCATGCTACTTCTCTGACGAACTCGAACTGTGGCTCTCCTGGCGTTTGAAACAAAACTCTGCCTCTACGATAATCGATACTAGCGTGATGCCTACTCAACCAATCCATCCCGAGTACTATATTGTAACTCGGAAGAGGCATTACGAGTAAATATACGCTCAACTCTCGGCCTCCCAAATAAACTCTCTAGTCCTTGCAAACATCACTGACCAGGATAATGCCACCCCCAATCGTGATCTTGCAAGTCCTCACTAACGGTTCAGACTCAAGACGATGTCTCAGAGCAAAAGATACAGATATAAAACTATGAGAAGCACCAGAATCAAATAAAGCATAAGTTGGAAAGAAATTAAGATAAACTAAACCTGAGATGACATCGCCAACCGGCTTCTCCTCCTCGATAGTCAAGGCAAAAGCTCGCCCCTGTCACTATGCACCTCTCTGCTGCTGGTGCTGAGCAAACTGCTGCTGCTGCGGTGGTAGAGGTCCTCTCTGCTGTCCCGCTGGTGGTCTAGCGGGTGCTCTCTGTGCTTAACCTCCGCCCTGAACTGGACGAGTTGGGACTTTAGGATAAGTCCTCAATTGATGGTCTTCTGACCCGCATAATAAGCGCTGGCCTAGTCTCATCCTGCATGCATCCCATCCGTGTCCTTGCTTCTTACTGAAAGTGCAAGGAACAACTGCCCTATGGATCTGGTGTATCTGCTATGCCGGAACTCTAGCTGGCCTGTGATACTGCTACCTCTAATGCTGGTAGTGCCGCTTGTGCTGCTATTGGAAATGAAGCCTCTTCGCTGGACCTGTGTTAGTGCTGGATCCTCCTGTGTCCCTCGGCCTCTTAGAGCCAAGCTCTAAGTTATCCTCTGCCCGTTGTGCCTGTCTGAGAATCTCCTCGAAGGTGGCGGTAGGATCTCTGTTCGTGTGGAATTTGATCTTCCGGTTCAGGTCCTTCCTGAACTATCTGGCTCTCCCCCTGGGGTTCTGCCCCTCCACGAAGCGACCTAGTCGACAATACTCCGCCGCATACTCATCCACCGACATACCTCCCTGGACAAGGTACTGGAACTGGCTCTCAAAGGATGTCAGAGCAAAGTCTGGGAAGAACTTCTCCTTGAAAAGCTCTTTGAAAGCTTCCCAAGTGAGTCCTGGTACTGCAATCCCGGGGTCTGTCCTGAACCATTTTAAAGCAATGTCGAACATTATGCACCCCGCTGCATCTATCTGTAAAATCTCTAGAATCTGCGCCAGCCGCAGGTTCCGCTTGATGTCCTCGATCCAATCATCTGCATAAAGGATCCCCTCTGTGCCTCTAAAGTCCTTTGGGCCCATCCTCTTGAAGTCTATGATGGTCCCCGGTCTCGGCTGCTAAGGAATAAACTGAGGTGGTGCCGTCTGTGGCTGAACTGTGAAAGCCCTCTCAACTATTACAAGCGCGATCTAGTGAGCATTCTCCACGCTCTGTCGTAGGACCTCTGACTGACGCTGCTGCACCTCCATCATCTGCTGGAAGAGCGCGAATAACTACATCTGATCGACTGCGGGTGGTGGGGGTGGAAGATCCCCGAAAACTATCTACGCTGTCCTCTGTATTGGAGATGGAGCACCTCCGAAAGCTGCTGCAGATACGCCCACCTGGACCGGTGAAGCTGACCTCCTGAATGTAGTTATTGGACCATCGTCTGAGGGTTCTGCCCTCATGGGTGATGAAGTGACTGATCATGCTGTCGCGGTACCTGAGCGCTGGGAACGCGTCTTCGACGGTATCCTGAAGATAGATTGAAATAAGGAATCAATACTGAATATGATACGATATCATCAAAGAAGGATAAAATTTTATTCAAAGTAAAGCAAATATTCAATATATAAGGATTGGAACACTGATAATAGAATATTTTCTAGTTGTGATTGAGTACACTCTCAGCCTAAATCATATTTCCTAAAGCAGGCTCGTAGCAGTACTCTAGGAGAGCACCACTACGATATCGCACTACTTACGAATCTAGACCTGCATGGACCACCACTAAAAATGTGTCATGACCCGCACTCGGATATTCAGGCACGAGTACGTGGTTACGCCTAGCCTACACAGCAATATCGGCGGTAGAACGATGTCTGGGTCATTTCTAACTATCTAACATCTCAATAGTATAATATGGTACCTGTTAATCATCTTAACTCCAAACGGAGGAACAATATGGTCTCACAAGAATAACTAATCTCAATCACAAAATAAACTAAGAAAGATAAAGCACGAATTGAATAGCGAAGGAAAGTATAAGATACAACCCACAATCTGAAATAATATACAACTGTGAATCTCCACAAATATAGTCTAATACAAGTCCAACACAAATAACTAGACCTCCTCGGGCTCTGCAACTAAGTCCTCCTGGTCTATAGGAGTATCCTCTATAGGTACGCCGTCCTACGGCCCGTAGAATATGGGACACTGCTCTATAAGCCAATCATCTGGAAAAATATATCCAGTCAGGATTAGAGCGAAGTACATACCTCTGAAAGCAGTTTTAATAACATAATCGAGCATATAAAACAGATAATAGAAATAAAATATAAGACCACTAAACATATGAATAAATGAACAATAGGTATATAGGTAATGTACGAGAATATAGAACAAGAATATAAATATCTGTAATATGATGAAATAACTACAATCTAACTAGTGTGCCTCATAATACAAGTTCATTATATGATCGGTTTGGGTGAACATGATCAATAAGGTACGATGATTACAAATGTGGTATGTAATCAGAATGTACACGATGAACAATGGGGCTTTGATCACATAATCAACTCCTACTCTTCCATCCCTAACTAATACCAATGAATCCAATCACGACATGCTACGAACACGAATATGACCACTGAACACGAGCAGTAGGTGTACACGAATATAATCATACTGAACACGAGCAGTGTGTGTACATGAATAAGCACACTGAACACGAACAATGTGTGAACACAAAATGTAAATCAATACCCAATATATACGATAAAATATATGTATAAGAGTACCCGCTGAATACGGTAGGGGATAACATCTCCTAATAGGATCCATGTAGTACAAGTCCGTGAAATCACTGTGGCAGAATCAAGTATACTATTCTAGAACATGCATATATACACTATTATGAATTAAAAACCATCAGAGAAATATACTCGCCTGAAGTCCTGAGCAAGGTGTGTCTCTTGTAAAACCCCCTTCCTAGAAAATCGTATATACATTTTTATTTATTAATTATTAATTAAATTATAGTAATTAGGTCCAAATAGGAGAAATAGATTTTTATAATTTTTTATGTTAGGTGTTCGGGCACTTAGAGGACTTGGGGGACCATCAGGAATTTTTCGGAATTTATTCCATGTAGGAGACCCCTTGAGCAGTTGCTAGCCTAACGATGTGCAATACCCTATTATATAATTTTTCTTATGTGTGAATATATATATATATATATATACAATTATATATGTATATATATATTTAAAGTAAGAAAGGAAAAGAAAAGAAAGTAAAAAGAATTTAATCATACCTATTAATATTATTATTATTATTAGATTATTATATTAGTAAACTTATTAATTCGTAGGTAATATAGTGCTGTGACTATTCCTTAGCAGTATAGTATAGTGCTGTGACTATTCCTTAATAATCTAATAATATTAATTCGTAGGTACTTAGTATACTATTCCTTAGCAGTTTTTTTTAAACTCTTTAGCCAAACCCCTCTACAGCAACTTAGGGAGTTGCTTTTCCCATCCCGCCTTCAGCAACTCCCAGGGGACCCCGCCCCCTTCAGCCGAATAAACCCTTCAGCCCACTTAAGACCCGTAGCAACTTAACAATACACGGATCCGAACACCGCCTCCAACTCTCTCTCTCTCTCCTATATATATATATATATATATATATATATATATATATATATATATATATATATATATATATATATATATATATATATATATATATATATAGCTCTCCAAAACCCTAACCTAATTTCCAGACTTCCTCTTCCCATCTAGAGCCGTCACCGCAGCCAGAGAGGCCTCCCCAAGTCATCCAACCATCCCGTCGACGTCGACATCGCGAACTACAGTTTCCCACTCGAGGCACCTTCGCTCTGACGTAATTTTCCGTTGACTCGCTCGACCAAACGCAGATCCGTTTTCATAGGTATGATCTTCCCTTAACCCTCTCCAATATTTGCTTTATAGTCAACCTCGGAAAACGTGTGCCCCTAGGTGAAAAATAGCGCCCAAGTCAGCGCGAGCAGACAGAATTCTGCAATCGCAGAAACTTGCGATGACCACCTATATTGTCGAGTTCGTATCTCCCACCACAGAGATCCGAATTCAACGATTCTTTTTGATACCTGTAGATTGCATGACCTAGTTTAATTTCTGTATTATAACTTTGTGCTATTAGTTGCTGTGGACAAAATTGTAGTCGTCACAAAACTGCGAGCACCCACTTTTTCCGGTTTTCTAAAAGTGGGAGATCGGAGCGCGCCCCGCCAAATGGGACCGCCCCACCGTGTACCAAGTGTACCGAATGGTGCACGCAGCATAACGGGACACGGGAAAATTTGTGAGGACTGATTTGGACGCGTGTGCGTGCCGGAATCAGGCCGTATCCGCGAACACAATCCGTGTCGCCACTTTTGTGGAACTCGCGAGTATTTTGTGCACGCTTGTCAGATTGCGACGAAACTTGCGCCACTGGACTCGTGGTAACACGCTGGTCCTGTGACCCAATTTTCACGCCTTTCTGAGACGGTTGACCAGATCGCCAATTTGCGGGCCCCACAGTTGACTTTTTGGACCAAATTATGTTCGGCTCATCGAAATCCAAATTTGGACATACCGTTGGGATCGTATTGACATTTAGAGTTGTTTGACCCATAGTTTGTCCCATTTAGAGACTGTTACCCTCGGCACGCTTTTCGGTGCAAAGTGGCCCACATATGGAACCCGCTTTAATCCGAAAATGACCTTTTTGCCCCTGTGTCCAAATTGGACGTAAGGACAGGCATTTCTAGCAGTTTGACATCTTCTGAGACTGTTGGTGATATTTATTACAGCTTTTGGAGTAGTACCTACCGGATCCACCGATACAGGGACAGTTGTTGGTCTTCGGACATCAGGCAAGTGTACCTTGCCAAACTCTGCAGCTTAGTTATCTATTTTTCTTGCTTTATATATATTGCTGTGCATGCTCAACCTAGGACCGTGTGACGTACTTAGCGTCCGATTATCAGTCGGGTGCCGACACTGTACGCAGTGTTGGGTACGGTCATCTAGAGATGGACATCCGTGACACTTTATATTCTCGTACTTGTCTTATCAAGTACCATATGACCCAGGATACTTGACACTATTCATGAGACAGGATTTTCCTGAGATATTCGTGGTGATTCTGTATAGGATACAGGACTTGACATAGATTTTATATTCTATATACATTATGACTTGTTGCATTTAGCTATGATCGCGCTTGACATGGACATGAGACGTTATGGACATGATATGCGTGGTTACATTGGGTGGAAAGAGACACACAGGCTACAGGCTGATTATATATATAAAACATAGTAAACACATAGTAAAACACATAGTAATTGCTGCTACCGGCTCCCAGACACAGAGCTTGTAGTGGTCTCAGCCTGAGTATTCGTACTGCTCTCACTTGCATTTCACTTAGATGGTTACATATTTACCCCATTATTTCATTTAGTTATTTATTTGCTGCACTGTTTATTTATTTATTGGCATGAGCTTTCTTGTACCTTGCTATGTCCCCTGAGGACCTGGATTCGGATTTTGTCCCCAGATTTTGCAGACGTGGTTTATCCCGAGGTTTACGGGACTGGAGCAGGAGCTGATCCAGGAGCTGTACCACCATCCGAGGACGAGGTCTTAGCTGAAGACTTCTCTTGAGCATCCATGTTCATGCTCAGCTTTTATTATTTATTTCAGTCATTTACTTTCTGGTCTGTGGAACCATTGTACTAGATATTTATCGGGTTCTTCCCCGAAGTACTTTGTGAGACTTGCTGATGATTTACATTCCTTATTTATTCTGTGGATCATATTTTATATCTTGTGTGGATGAGATTAGTTGTGCCATGATTGTCGTAGACTTGTTTTACAGCTTAAGTATGCCCTGATGGATCCATTATATTGAGTTGGTCCATCGGTGCGTACTGCTGGCCATTGCCACGTGTCTAGTCCCACGGTATTTTGGGACTGGGGCGTGACATCTCTCGATGCCCAAGCTGGTATCACACAGACCTATATATGGTATGTTACATCCATACAAGGTTCTGGAATAAAAATAAGTTAAATTGATGCAATTCTAAGTCATAAAGCCATTTCTAAGTCAAACCGACTAATTTTAGGTTGTAAGAGTCTAACCCTAAGATACTAGGTCAATACGCTATGAAAGTAAGCTATACTAGCTAATCTACGATACCATGAAACACACAAAAATGCCGTATCTCACGATATGCAAGTTTTAATGTATGAAAATAGTAATTTGTAGATATACACAAGTCAAAACATATAGTATCATAACTAATCAATGACATATAGGATACCTTGGCCTTGCACACTTGCGTATCACACTACCTATCTTGATACTCAAACCCAATACCATGGTATTGACCTATTACCTTGACTTTACCTTGGTATCCTTAGGTAATTCAATCCCCATTTATAGCTAGTATATAAATAATCCCATATACCAAACTATATGCTATCATATACTAAGTACTATAATATATATCAATAGAATACATAGATACTAACTACAATACAATACATACATAGTTACATATAGTTACTTAGCTAACTATTTATCTATACTAACTACTAACTAATACACTATACTAACTACACTAACATAAACCACTACCGAATTAACTAACTAACTATACACTAATATACTAACCTCACTAACTATAACTGAAACTACCTAACTGTTGATACTACATGTATTAAACTGAACTTGCTGCCTAGTTGAATAATGCAGTACTCCTTGCTGTGCTCAGTGCACTGGTTGCCACTTCCTGTTGAACTGCATACTGAAACTGAAAGCTTCTAATACCTCTTTGCTTAACTGCACAGAGTTGCACACTGAGCTGTTCAATTGCTGATATCCTGCTGATACTTGAACTGTGCTGAACTGAAGGCTGTACTGTGCAGAACTGCCTCGAGGCATTGCTGCACTCTCTTTATTTACAGAATCCTGTGCACGAATTTACTCATAAAGTTTGCTGTGCAGTGGCCCGAGCTTCCTGCTAAAATGCACTGCACAATGTCTGATACTAGACTAATGAAGACTGAAACTGCAGTAGATACCCGTTTCTGCTGATACTAGCCTGCACTGTTTGCTCGAGCAGCTCCTTACTGAAGATACTCTCTAGCTGCTCACTTCACTGACACACACTCACACACACACAACCACACAACACACATACATATATATGCATACTTACATATGCCTCCAATATCAATCTATATATATAATATATCAATCTCCTCTTGGCACATATATATATATAGCTCATACACAAACACATATACATATACACATATACCTCTATGTATATCAATTTACATATGCATATATATATATATATATATATATATATATATATATATATATATATATATATATATATACGCTCTAATTATATTAATCTATATGTATCAATCCCTCGTATATATATATATATATATATATATATATATATATATATATATATATATATATAACCCTCATATATATATATATCATATAATATATATCATACATATATATATACACAAGCATACATAGAATTAAAGGCAATAAAGCAAACACGTGGAGTGCACCGCACCCGTATCACACTCTTTCTATGATACGCTTGCGACACGGCTCCACCATACAACCAAACACATCCCAAAGGACACGAGCAAGTCTAGAATACTAATTATATACTATGCGAACAATAATAATAACAACTATGTGTCTGTGTCAAGAATTAATATGCACAAATTTCCGTATCGGAGGAAAACCCCAAAAAATAATCCGTATCGCCAAATTGACGAGATACAACATATACGTACCCAATTGTGGACATGACACTTGTCACAAACAAGCAATCATATGTTATATTGATCTATTTGACCAATTGATAAACACCACATGTGCCAATCTCGAAATTCTCTCAAAATTGACACAAAAACACATATAACTTCCACCATAGGTCTCCTATAAACCTAAAACCAATTCCTATGGGTAGCTTATGCATGTGGGGTAATTTCTCAGGGTTAAATATTATATTTAGAACCTACTACAAGAGAAAAAACTAAAATATACCCATTGGGAGATGAATTCCTAATAAAAATCTCTATATGTAGAAATGTAGCTCCTCTTGGTAGATCTTGGCCTCCTCCTTGTAGATCTTGCTTTCTTCTTGTCGATCCTTGTTATAGTAGCCTCAATTGAAGAATAGGAAAAAAATTGTGAAAAAAATTGTGAAAAAAATTGTGAAGGAATGGTGAAGGAATGAAGGAATTTGGAAAGGAGAAAAATGTAGATCTAATTGCAATAGAAAAATAAAATGAGAGACACACTCTCTCCTCACTCTAATGGTCGGCCATATACCCCTCTCTTCAAGCAATGTGAAATATCTAAAACACCCCTTGGGGTCTGTCATGAAAAAATTAATTAAGGGGGAATGTTCTAGTCTAATGGTTTCACTAATTAATCCATCCTCCTAATCCATGAGCCTAATTCATGGGCTCAATCTAAACTAAACTAAAATATTGGGATCATGCATTTAATTAATTAGTTAGGTCCACTACACAAGTCCAAAATAATCTAGCTTCTAATAATAAATAAATAATACATTAATTAATTAATACACATGCACCATATTTAAATATAATAAATCCTAAAATTAAAAATGCCCGTGTCAATTACCGAACTACCATTGATTGAAAATATGGGGGTGATATATCGCAACTTGAACTATCATCCAGAAGTGGAAGTCACATATCATTTGTACTCGAAGAATTTTACGCTGAATTACTATCAGTTGACAGCATACGAAAAACTTGTGTCTTTAGCATCGGAGTCAGAGCCTTATGTGGAGCCGTATATGGATGTCCATGACCACGCTGCTTACGACGATGGATGGGTGAACATAGTTTTTGATGCAGCAGGGCCTAGTTTTTATCCGGACAATCATGATGCGGCTGAGGAGGCACCGAATGCCGATGCTGCGAAGTTTATGGAGTTGCTGGAGAATGCAAGCACTCCATTATATCCTGGTTGTGAGGATCATTCACTGTTGGAGGTTGTTACAAGATTATTGAGCATCAAGTCCAATTTTAACAAGTTGTAAGAATGCTATAACCGACTGATGGATTTGATTATAGAGATCTTGCCAGAGGGTGCAAAGTTGCCTAAAGACTTCTACCGATCTAAGAGGATGGTGAGATCGCTCTGGATGTGATACGAATAAATCGATGCATGTCGCAACGGGTGCATCTTGTACTACAAAGACGATAAGGATGAAGACACGTATAGATTCTGTGGTTCTGATTGCTACAAGTCCACTAGTAGAGAAAAGTCTGTCGGTACAAGGAAGCCTACTGATTCGATGCACTACTTGCCTTTGACGCCGCGGTTGCAGAAGTTGTTTATAGTGAAGGAGACTGCAGAAAATATAAGTTGGCATAGGCAAAAATAGATCAAAGAAGTATTGGATTGTACATCCGATGGAGAAGCCTAGAAGCACTTTGATCGAGAGTATCCATATTTTACTTTGGATCCGCGTAATGTCAGATTGGGGATCTCCAACGACGGTTTTACCCCATTCATACTTTCGGGCTCTCCCAGTATTCATGTTGGCATTTGATCGTCACTCCATACAATCTACCGCCTTGGATGTGCATGAAGACTCCGTATATGTTCCTAACCGTTATTATCCCGGGTCCGAACAATCCGAAGAGGAACATCAATGTGTATTTACAACCTTCGATAGATGAGTTGAATCAGCTATGGGAAGTAGGTGCCAACACGTACGATGTTTCTAGAAAGCATAATTTTCAGATGAGGGCGGCACTTATCTGGACCATGAACGACTTTTTGGCCTATGTAATGTTATCGGGATGGAGCACTCATAGTCGTCTCTCATATCTGTATTGTATGGACCGCACTAAGGATTTTTATTTGAAACACGGAGGAAAACCGTGCTTCTTAGATTGTCATCGATAATTTCTGCTGAAGGATCATCCGTACCAGAGGAACATGAATGTTTTTTGTGCGGGCGTTGTGGAAAAGACCAATCCACTGGCAAGGTGGCGCGGATACACGATTTGGAAAGAGGTAAAGTTTTACCAAGTGCTATCGAAGAGCCTGCTAAGGGGTACAATATGACAAATTTGGTCGCACTCATAATTGGACGAAAAGGAGTATATTCTGGGATATGCCATATTAGAGCACCAATCTGATCAGACATAATCTTGATTTCATGCATATCGAGAAGAATGTGTTTAATAACATAATTAATACTGTAATGGAGGCAAAGAGAAAGACGAAAGACAATTCGAAGGCCAGGTTGGACTTAGAAGAAATATGTAGACGTCCTGCATTGCAGTTGATAGAGGAGGGGAATGGAAAGTTAAAGCAGCCTAAGTCAATTTTCTCAATAGAGAAGGAGGATAAAGGGAGACTTTGTAGGTGGATTCACGGTCTAAATTTTTTATACGGATACGTGTCAAACTTTAGAAGATGCGTCGACCTCAAGGAGAACAAACTGGCGGGTATGAAGAGCCACGATTGTCACGTATTCATGGAGAGGTTAATTCTGATTATATTTTAAAAATTCTTACCGTAAGTCATTTGGGATCCATTGACAGAGCTCAACATATTCTTCAGAGATCTTTGTTCTACTAAGTTGCTCATCGATCGTCTAGAAAGCAAGAGAAGGATATTGCGGTAACACTGTGCAAGCTCAAGAAGGTGTTTCCTCCTGGATTCTTTGACTCCATAGAGCATTTACCAATTCATCTTTCCTATGAGGCACTTGTTGGTGGTCCTGTCGGTTATCAATAGATGTACCCGTTCGAGCGGCATCTGAATCACCTAAAGAGAAAGGTAAAAAATAAGGTATGGGTGGAGGGCTATATTTGTGAAGCTTATGTTCTCGAGGAGATTACAAACTTTTGCTCGATGTATTTTAAACCTCATGTTGCTACTAATAGAACGAGAGCTCCGAGAAATGACGACGAATATCAGGAATCTAACAATGTAATACTGAGAGTATTCAATGCGTCCGAAAAGCCTTCGGGGAAAATAAAGAAGAGATATTTGAATAATGATGAGCTAAGGGCTGCTCAGTTGTATATATTACCCAATTGCGATAAGGATGAAGTGGATAAGCTAGAGGGGTAAGAAATTAATATGTCCACGTTTATGTCATATAAATATAATAGTATAAGCTAATATTATGCTACTAATCAGCGGTTGCTTCATTATTTTTTAGCACATATAATGATGAGCTGAGGTCGGTTAGACCCTACATAACAGACGAAGAAGTAGAACATGAAATGAGGCATCATTTTCCTTCTTGGTTGAGCGCATATGTTAGCAGCTCGGTAATTATTTTTTCTGTATGCACTTGCACAATAAATAACTTACTATCGCTACTTTGGTATTTAGGTCGATCGTCGAATAACACCCGAGACTGAATCTATTAGAACTCTAGCCAATGGACCAATTACTGCCGTCAAAATTTGGCCAATTTATTGTGTGAATGGGTTTATATTCAAGTCAACAAATGCTCCGATCAGAGATAACTTTCTGGATCTTGATTCTACGAAAAACAGTTATTTGTGTATCAAATCTTCGAACTACAAAGAGGCCGATCCAGGTAATCATTTCTTTAGCATCTTATGAGAGATTGTGGAGTTGACATATAATTATGGCACAAGTCCTGCTAAGATCGTGATATTCAAGTGTGAATGGTTCGATCAGATTCAAGATCAAGGTTGGAAAATTGACAAGCATGGTCTTGTGGATATAAACTACAAGTGTAAATATAAAGGCTAAAAACCATTTTTTCTATCAATTCAGGCTCTGCTCGTGTACTTCATAACTTATCCTAGACGGGGGACAGTAAGGTCGGATTGGTGGACAGTATGCAAGACTAAAGCTAGAAATACCTTTGACATTGATGAAATAGCTTATTAGGAGGACGAGCTACATCTTGTAACAAATAATATAGATGTGGACTCAACGGAAGTTACTCATTACACGACTAATAATGTATAAGAGGTAGAATTATTCGAAAAGGAAGAAGAAGACGAAGATGAAGTTGATGAAAGTGAAGATGAGGAGGAAGAGAAAGAGGAGGACGAAGAAGGCGAACAAGATAATTTTTTTAAAGATGATTGAAAATCAAATAAATCCATTTGGACTTATGACATGTATTATATTTTGACTTTAGAATATACTATCTATTTAGACTTGTAACACTACTAGTTATTTATTGTAAAATTCTATTAATGCTGTGAGATATGCATAACATTTTAACTATAGAATGTACTATATATTTGTTTATTTATTCTATCATTATATGTTGTTATCAGGTATGACAGGATGATACGGATTATTCTACAGGTCCTGAGGTAGACGGAGTGCTCCTCCGGTACTGCCTACTGTTGGTTCTGGATCCTCGTTGCCAAGTACTCAAGTATATCGACCAGTCACATCTTTGACTGCGACGACGTTATGTGGCAGCACTCTTGGGACGAGTAGTTCCAGGCCTCAGACTACTCTCTCATCCAGCATTCCTCCTGCTGATGAAACCATGGAGACATATGAGCATATGGCGGAGGTTGAGCCGACATCGTCCTAGCATCTGCGAGATCCTCCATGCGTACCTCTGGACGAGACGAGGACGAAGATTTGGGCCTACGGTACAAAGTAAGTCAATTAGTTGGTTTAGCATCATATATATCGTGTATTTCTTTATTCATCATATATTCACTTTTTCGTTAAAAATAATTATCTCTGTATAGATATCGTCCATCGTCGGTACAGAGATGCCGGGGTTACTTTCTGAGGTACAACTATGGTAGCCCTTGGATCAACTACTCTGATGCTCCGGATGAGAGGAAGGCATTCTGGTTTGCGCACTTCAAAATAAAAATATATTTGATTTTAATATCAATCATTAAATTTATGCATATTATATAACTTACTAAATTATTTCTTGTAGCAAACATATTTCTATCCAGCACACCGGGCCGAGTTGATCGAGCAGATGTTCCTGCCGTTGCCGCCAAGTTGATCCATGATACTCTGGATGACCAGAAGGCTCGTGATCGGGATGGAAAACTGATCCAAGGTTGGATCACGCTTAAGCAGTGGACTATGATGGGGGCTAGATTCGACGATCCAAGATACAAGGAAAGGTATGAGAAGGCCAAGGCGGCTAGGAAGAAGGCATCAAAGTGGTGTGGTAGCTCGATTCCCATGACAGAACATTTTCGTCGTTTGGTATATTTTTTATTTCAGATATATTATTTTAATTCAAGTACGATAAAATGGACGTAGGATAAAATATTTAATTTTAGTACTAAATAATATATTTTTAACAGGTACAGAGGGGTGATGATGCCAACATGGTGACTGCCTTCCTGGCCACCCATCGAAAGGGCGGGAATATCATTGATAAGAGGGCCTCGCAGACCTATGTAAGTATTACTTTACTTTGTGTTAATTTTAATATAACTTAGGAAATATGCAATAAATATCCATGTAGTTAGTAATAAGTACCTTAGATATTAGCAATTATCGAGTTCCAAACTTTTTTAGGCCGAGTATCTTAGGCTACGTGAGCGGATGACTGCTAGTGCACCTACAACGGGAGAGGTTGGTACTTCCTCGCATTCCTCTCCAGCTCCATCGATGGATGGGCTATGGGTGACCACAGCTGGTGGTCTCCAGAGGGGTACGTACTACAGTACATGATCCTATGGCGCCCTTGTTACGACGCAGTCCTCTAGGGCCTCCACTACAAGTGCGCCTTCCCCACAGCCCTCGCAGACGTCGGCCCGAGTCCAGGAGACCGTTGACCGTCAGATTGTGTCTCTCTGTGACGAGTTGCTGCGAAGGATGGAGGAGCAGCCCCTATCCCAGCCGTAGGCGGACGATACGACGCTCATCGCAGGATTTAATATGCTTGAACCCAGCATCATGGAGCTCAGGGATATGACAGCTGATCTTAGAGCATCTACAAAGCGTAACGTGACGGAGCTACAGTCATCCTAGCTGTCCATGGACGAGAGGCTAACGATGATGCATGATTCAATGGTTCATAGCAGTATGAGGCTGTTATCTACCATGAATTCATACAACCATCGACTAGTAGCGTTGGAGAAGATACGTCCTCCTAGCGCGCCTTTATAACAGACTCCGCCGATGTCACTGCCTTTTTCATCGACATCGGTGTCGATTTTACGGGAGCAGTATGATTTGTTCTTATCCCTGATGTGCGCCGGTGGTTATCCTCCTACAGATTTGTAGTAGTCCTAGTTAGGACAGTTTACTGGTTATTTGTGTGGATATATATTGCATTCTTTATGACAACATTTTCTTCAGACTCAGTTTATAATTTCGATATTTTATATTCTTCAAATTTTACTATATTATTTATATTAAATGTATGTTAATTTACCGGAGTTGAGTGTTCTACCGAAGGGGTCGGCGAACCTAGGAAATTCAACGGAGGGTTGCTCCGGATCTATCTATAAAAATTATGAATTCATAAACTGCAGAAAGATTGGTTTAGAAACTATTTTATATTCTATTTTATTTATTTTTTATTTAAAATTTAGCGACGTTTATATACGTCGCTAAATATGTCGCTGAATGTCGATAAATTTTGACATGGCAGTATTTGCCAGATCAACAAAACGTCGCTAAATATGTTGCAAAATATCGCTAAATAGAAAAAATTTGCGACGTTTAGCGACACACAACACGTCGCTAATTTAGCTACGTTGCGTCGCTAAACGTCGCTAATATAAAATATTAGAGACACAAATATGTCGCTATAAAAGGTCGTTATAGCGATATTTTGCGATATTTTTCCTGTCAGTGACTAGATAAAATGCGACTTCATTGAAACGTCGCTAATTAAATCGCTAAATTATTTAGCGACATTTTTATGCCATTTAGCGACGTTTTCAGACGTCGCTAATTTGACTTATTCTGGTAGTGTTACCAGATCGATTCTTAAAAAAAATCATAATATATTTCATGTATCTCAGAAATTATTTAGAACACAGATCTTTCAATATATCTCAAATAATTGCTTTAGAACATAGCAATAGACAAGTTCCCTTTTCTAGCAATAAACATGAATATATGAAAGAACATGTTTCAAATGAATGCAAACATTTAGAGAAGAAAAATTAGGCTTATTTTTTAATAAATGACCACAAAATTAAGAAGTACCTTGCAGATTAATTCTCAAAATTGCTGATAGTCAAATCAAAATTTTCTAATTTGTTTTGTTTTTCTCTTCAGTCTTCACCAACAATCGCGAAAGATCGAACAAGAAGAAAGAAGATATGACAAAAGAGGGAGAGATTTAGAGAGATGAGAAAGATGAAAGCATGTAACTGAATATATATATGCAAAAGATAAGAAGAGGAATCGATTCTTCTAAATCTTTTTCTGTAAAGAATATAATTAATTAATGTACCTGTCGATTCTTTTTCCCCCTTAACTAGACATCGATTCTTCTTCCCTAGGCAACCAGACGTCGGTTATTCTTCCCAGGAAGAAACAACAATCAGCCTTAGTTAGTATCCTTCCTCGTTATTTGGATGTGAGAGAATCGGCGGAGACAAAAAAAGAGAGCAAATACCCCTCTTTCATTGGGCCCTAAACTATATCCTACTACAAGCCTACAAAAGAAATAAAATAAGTGGTGCCCCTTATTCGGTTGGCCCTGGGCAATGGCTCAACCCACCCTGCGCTAGGGCCGGGCCTGTATGGGGCTCATGGCAAATGATTGATCCTTTGATTCATGTCTAGTAATCAGATGAAAGGAACAACCAAATATGACTATTACATTCTTCAAATCACGATATGATTTTGTTTTTGTTTTTGTTTTTGTTTTCCCTTCTTTTCAAGAAAATTTATTTGTCCCATGGTAAAATTGTTCCAAAATTTTAAGTTACGAATACGTGATTCGATCATGATCCCTACCTTGATAAGGTTTCTTTGAGTAATACTTGTTGCATGGCATATTAAACTTAGTCATAAGATGTACACATTTAGTGTTATTAGTTTCGTGAACCTCCAATATATATAGGTACGGACCTACATTATGGTTTTGGTTTTGGTTTTGGATAAAGTTGTGTTAATAGATTCATTCCAGAGGAAAGGAATTAAATTGCTTCTCCCTAGTTAAAATCCACAACCTCTAGAGAGGATGCTGTCCACCCATTCCACTTGAGAAAGAGGTGTGTGTGTATATATATTGTCCACCCATGCCACTTAAGCACTCTTACACTTCCTGTCACACCCCTGTATCGGAATACGAAGACGGACATGGCCAGCTCCCCCGTACAAGGTATAGAACGTCGTACGGCGGTCACGACTGTAACTAGACAAGGAGGTGCATACTACAAGCTAGTCACATAGGGTCACACATCACATCTATTGTCTCAATCAGTCAAGCAAGAACAGTAAACATAGAATATATATGACAAGGAGGTAAGGCGTCCCAAACATCCTGCCACGATATTCTGGAAATCAGCTGTACAAAATAAAAAAGCTGGTAGAGTATCAAAAGTACATGACCATGATCAGCTGCAGTCTGATTAATTACAATCATGTAAAAGAAACTAAATATCCAAATATACGACTAACAAGTGTCGGTGGCTAAATGCCCAAAAGTCTAAAATGTACAATAACAAGTAGTGATCAAGAAATCCACTCGTTTCCTTCAACGACCATCCGCCTGGTGTGGGCCATTATTCAGGGAAAGTACGCTTGATCCTAGGGCGCTGGTTCTAAACCTGGCCATGCAAAACCAGTGGGGTTAGACCCCAAATAGCAAGTACCACAAAGGAAGCACGAATGAACAAATAAAACCAGATTATAATATATATATATATATATATATATATATATATATATATATATATATATATATATATATATATATATATATATATATAGTTCTGTCTCATAGTTTCGGTTCATAGCCTATCGTGACACAATAATCTAACCCTACAACCAACCAAGGACAAGGGTTAGACCATTGCACCATGATATTCTATGTCCCTAGACTATTTGACAGCAGACACAATATACAAACAATTTCAGTTACATAATCGGCTAATCATTTATACGGCTTACTAGATGGAGTCTGGATTATCCTAGAGATATTATGCATATAGGAATCCTCAGATCGAACCAGGTACTAGCAGGGTTAGCCGAGCCATAAATTGCCGCAAAGTACATAGTATTGTGCACCAGTTTCTCGTAAGGCCACCGTGCTAAGATCGTATAGAACACATAGTATCGTATAATAGTTAGATATTTCCATCTACTTATGAGGACTTAAATAATATCCATGGGGACTAGCCAGCACACCCCAATTCAGATTACAGGAGATGGCTAGTTAGGCACGATCTTGAGATTCCATTTCCTTCCAATGCTCTACAAGTTAAGTTGTCTAGTTAACCCTATTGTTAACCAAAATCATAAGACGTGGTCATATGTTACTCCTCTTATTTGATGTACCATAGTACGACCACACTAGATACAAATTCACTTTGTCACATGATAGTTCGGTTTGGATTCACCCAACGTGATACAACAATCAACAGATCCTCGCCATGCTTGGTCATTGACTAACCCTTATGTCCATACTGTAGACTGAGTCATATCACATATCACATAGCGAATAGGTATACTGCAGTGTAAATATGTAATATAATCGCGTAGGAACACATAGCACGTAGGAACACATAGGATGTAGTAAGTGTATCAGTATGGATACAAGTGGTCGGGTCATGATGCATAGATGGGTCTAATACTCTTGTGTTCATCAAAGTCACAAATACAAACCATAAAGTCCAACGGAGCATTCAAACAAAACAGTCCAATAAAGCGTGTGCAAGGGGCTGCATGCGCACATAAGGATCAAGGCCGCATGGGGATCAGCTGTCGCATAGAATCAGTTGCCGCATAGGTCTAGGCCCTATAGGATCGGTTGCCTCATATGAGACATTGCCGCATATAGTAAGTCAAAGTTCACTCTTCGGTTTAAGTGCAGAAACGACGGGTAATAAATGCGTGTCAGAAAAGTGACTAATATGATAAGCTATAAAGTGTGTCAGAGGGACAAAAGAGTTCTAAAAGAGATGGACGTATGCTGGTATACGGCAAAGAGTTCATGCCGCATAACACTCTCTGCCACATATGGTGCTGGCCGCATGAAATCTTCATCGTCCCAAGCAGCAGGTTCAGCCATGGCAAAATCTCTAAAACCGAAAATTTATTTTCTTCATAAAAACTTAATTTTAACTCCGAATTGAGTGAACTAAAAGCCAAAATGCTCGAAATAAAGTGCTCCATCCATCCCAAAAATAATTTTTCGAAAATACTATGTTCTAGTAGATCAAAACTACCCAAATTCGAAGAACCCATAAAAACCCTAAACTTAGAATGTAGATCTACTCAATTCTATCCATTAAATCCAAAAAACCCAAGTACTAAAAGTGTTTGGAATCCTCATGAGTACATAATAGACTAATAAAATTCAAGACATCAAAAATTAAGAGATTTCTCCATGTGGTGCAAGGTATACTTGCCTAAATGAAGGAAGAAGAGGAAATGGAGCGAATGAGGAAAGAGAGAGAAAGATGTTGGGTTTTATAGTTAGGGTTTGAGGTTTAGACCATAAACTTAACTCATGATTGAACCAACCCAACAATTAAACTATGGGTCTGATTGAACCAAAGAATGGGTCTAGTCTCCATGACATGCAACCTAATTACCATGCAAGCGACAAATAATGTAAGCAGGAAAACTAATATGCTCCAAATACGTATATCGGGAATGGAGAGTAAAACTTCCAACTCTTTGGGACAACATATCGTAAGTTATATAATCCTCTTGTATGATGGCTTTAGTGATACAAAAACTAGAAGGCTGAATCGCTAGCATTTTCTTTAGATTTTCTTCCTTCCCTAGTTGTTTATTCTTGAATCTGCGCTGAGCTTCCCATAGTGGTTTGATCATAGCTAATTTTTTACTTAAAATATAGAATATATTCTGAAGAGATAGTATATCAGATGAATCTTTGGCATTGGATTCCTCAAGAACCCTTGAATAGAGCTCTGTATCCTTAATACCCTTTAGCATTCTGAAGCAGCCGGAGATATCCTCTAGTAGGCTCAGAAGCGGCAGAACAAGCTACCTATATTTTCATCGCTCTTTTTTCGTCCTCTACATGTCTCGCTCCCTTGAAATCCTGTCCGTTATGATTCACGACGATATATGTCTGGAAGTTGTTGTGAACAATCCTAGGTAATGGATCACAGTCGAGTGGCCCATCTAGAGAACCAATTGCCAAGTCTAAATCACATGGCTACCAGGATGCCTCGAGGGGGCTTAAAGTCTGGAAGTTATTACAAATTTGCAGAATAATATGTCCTCCTTTGTCAACATATAGAGGACTTTTCTGCTCTTCGCCTTCGTACTCCATTCTCGATGTGATGTCTCAAGTCATATAGCTAGGTTTCTTTGAGCACATATCAACATAATATCGAAAATAGCAATACGTCAAGTTCCTGACAGGCATCCATTCATACTCTAAGTCTTGGTTGTCATGCTCCGATCCTGAAGGACCGTAAGTCACCACTGGACGTGATGCCATACAAGCCTAAGTTGTACTTGGACAAGGCCAAGACTTATACAAAATAAAATAAGCTATTCAGAGTTAGAAGCAGCGATAAAATATTACAGAAAAGTGAATGAACACAATGATATAAGAAATATAATCTCTTTATTGATATCTGAAATGATTACAAGGCTTTCACTATATTGCCAATTGGCTACACTCTCTTGAACTGTACAAAATGTACAATAATATCCTTCCATATATTACATCCCTTTATACAGAAAATATCCCATTGATATATCTCGAATGCATCTCATGACATCTCTTAATTTTTGGCTCCTAGGGATGAGGATCTGTTATCACTTCAGACAATCGGGCACCTACGGATAAACTGATGGGGGGGTCAGTACTTTGGGGAAAGCACTGGTGAGGAACAAAAGCAAAACCCTCTAAAACAATCACTTAAGTAATCATGTGAGAAAATATTATATTATTAGTGATCTTAATACTTTTACCTAGGTTCATTTAATGCCTTACATGAATCATAGTCATATTACTTCTTTTGAAAACATCTTTGAAAGCCGTATTGCATATCTATTATGTTAAGCATACAAAAGGGACAATTCATGCACGATATTAAATTTATTTATATATTAATATGTGCAGCATATTTTGTGAGCCATATCTTTATTTACTTAAGTAGACTGATTAACATCTTAGCAATTGATCCTCTCTTCTAAAGGGAAATGAGCAGCATGATATATGAACAAGATAACAATAATTTATGTAATCAGGGACTATTCTTAGAAGCAATATGTAATATAAAATATAATAGAATAATTGTTACTTATTCAGTAGGTCTTACCCACAACCGAATGGTTATCCCTGCAATAGACAAGCGTTAGATCGATTTGCACAAATATATAAGTGTGGTTTCCTGTCCGTCTCTGCATCAAGTGTTAGGTATGCAAGAAGGCTAGCCTAGCATTCACCCTAACTACATGATAGCCCATGAGTCTACTTCCTCATGATTATCAGTTAGGATGTATAAGCCCATCACACTAATGACACTATACAACTATTAGCAGCTGTGACTCACGGTTCAGCTCTGCACTAAAATACGCTCAAATTAGCAGTTGTGAGTCGTGGTTTAGCTCTTTCCTAATAGCCACACCCCACTTAATTCCGTAAACTGTACCTCAGGATGTTCAATTATCTCTCCTAGGCTGAACTATTCCCAGTGCCCCAGGAATAACTAGAGAGGCCATTACCTTGTGCACATCTTATCGGACCAATGCATGAATGCACTTCTATCAGATAAAAACTCTATGATACACATGTTCATGAACAAGCAGACTTTTCTATCTTTTTTCTTCTTTTAGATTAAGCAATAGAGCCAATAGCTCTGTAATTATCTTCTTTTCAATCGATATGGTCAATAGCTCTTTTCTTTTCTAATAGTTATACCCCACTAGATCGCAAGGATCGTACGTCAGGGTGCACTATTAGTCTCTTTTTTCTGAGCGGACAAGCCGCCATCTTTTTTCCATATCAATCTCTTTACTATAGTATAGGTTATTCATACAGTTCTATCTTTGCAATACAATAACGAAAATATATATCAATCTTTATTTAAGCAGACATGGCAACCGTTCTTCTATCTTTTTTAACTAAGCATGTAGTTTTACTCTTTCTTTAGCATACGATAAGGGACATGTTCAAGCATACTTTTACTCTTGTTTATTAGCATGGCAGCAGTTTGTTTAACATCTATGATAGTGTAACTTAGTGTGCAACTCGACTTAGCATGGCATGGTTCTTTTATTTGACAAGCATACAAGTTCTCTTATTAAGCATACATGGTCATATTCTATCATTTTTCTTTATGAACATTAGTCTTCTTAGCAACAAGCAAATATAAAACTAGATTCTTTACTAGGCATGAACGAATCAGAGAATAAAGTTCTGTTTACTCATCAAGATCAATCGTCTTCTGTATCAACAAGGGAGCTCTTCGTAAAGGCTTTCTTTCGAGCCAGCAAACCGATATCTCTTGTACATAGTGCCATCACGGAGTGGGACACTACATTCGTGACAAATCTTCCCTAAAGTATGTCTAATTTAGACTTTTTTGTCCATATTGCATCCACTTCCACTTCGATGAAGACTGTAGCATAGGCTAGCTGATATCAAGATATCATAGGCTCATCCATTAGTGGTGGGTTATCAATAAAACTTGCCAACTTTATTGCTTTTATATAGCTATAATATATATTATATATACTATATTTAGTATTTTAGTTGTGTTGCTTGAGCTTGGGGAGATTATATTGATGTTCAATGTATGTATCACAAAAGTATCACGAGTGCGTTGTGTGTTACTTGAGTATGCACACCAAGTGTTTGCTATTTAGTGTAGGGGTGTTTGTGTGTATATTTGGGTATTAGATTTATATATAAGTGGTTTTGTATATGTATATATAATATAGAGTATATATATAAGTGTATCTGTGTGTGTGTGGGGGGGGGGGTGTGGGTGGGTGATTGTGATATGGGAGTTGCAATATAAATGTTGGTTTATTTTAGTGTTGGTGACATTTGGAAGTTGTGTTTGCAGTAGTCATAGTGGGCTTGGGTGCTTCAGAATCTGAGTATTGCAAGGATTGCACCTTGATCTGCAAAATATTGGATGAGAAAAGGGTGAGCAGTAGTAGCAAGTAGGCTGGATGCAACAGAATACAAGTTAACATCCAGTATTAACAGGAACTCGAGCCCAGAGTGTCCACTACATATTCAGACATCGAGTACACTAGTGTTAGGTGAGTACAAGTGAAGGTTTAGTATACCAGTGAGTGTAGGTTGAGAGTTGAGTACCTGTTGTGTGTGTTAGAGGGGTGGACCAGTGTTAATGGGAGTGTTTTGGTGTACGTACAAGCATCTACAAGTATAGTAAGGTTAAAAGCATTAAATATGTATCAAGTGCAGGAGTGTAGGTGATGTGATGAGTCTTTGTATGTTTGTTCATGAGGAATACAAGGGGGGATTAGTGTTCTTGTCACGCCCCAGTACCAAAATATGGAGACGGATATGGCCAACTCCTCCGTACAAGGTATATAATATCGTACGGTGGTCACAGCTGTAACTAGACAAGGGGTGCATACTACTAGGAAGTCACTTAGGGTCACATAGAACATATAATGCCTCAATCAGTCAAGTAAGGATAGTAAACATAGAACATGTATGACAAGGAAGTAAGGCATCCCAAATACCCTACCACAAGATTCTAGAAACCATCCATCCAAAATAATAAGCTGGTAGAGTAGCAAAAGTACATGACCATGATCAACTGCAGTCTGATTAATTATAATCATGTAATAAGACTAAATATCCAGATTTACGACTAACAAGTGCCGATGGGTAACGCCCAAAAGAATAAAATGTGCAAAAATGATCATTGATCAAGAAACCCACTCATATCCCTCAACGGCCCTCCGCCTAGTGCGCGCTATTATTCAGGGGAAAGTACGCTTGATCCTCGTTTGCTGGCTCTAAACCTGGCCATGCAAAACCATGGGGGTTAGACCCCAAATAACAAGTACCACAAAGGAAGCTCGAATGAAGAAACAAAACCAAAAAGAATATATATATATATATATATATATATATATATATATATATATATATATATATATATATATATATATATATATATATATATATATATATATATATATATATATATATTGTCACTACCACATTTCAAAATAGGGGTATTTTTTTGGTCATTTTTATTTATTATAAATAATGTGTATATTTTATTTATTTATAATGTGCATATTATATATATTGTTACTATTATTATTATTTGTTAGTTGGTTAGTCTAATTGTATTAGACTTGACATTGGTGGACCATACTAGACTTGACTTGACCTACTGACTCAATTAAATAGTTATTCATGGCTAGATTAATTCTATTAAACATACTAGCCAAATCCCTAATCTTTTATTTTAGCATTTAGTTTAATCCCTCACTTGTATTACTAAACCCTCTAACCAAAATATAGGATTATGAATTAAATTAGTATTATTCGGAATTAATTATTGGGGTTATATTTTACTACTGTTATTTTAATTCAATTGGTGCACCTTACCGTTGCTTCGATATTTGGAGCACTAAACTAGCTTTTGCCTTCCAAAATTTTTTACACCTTTGTCCTAGACATGCCAGTCTTCTATTCTGACCTTTGTGTAACTCATAAATACCCGCTCTTGTGCTTTATTTTAGTAGCACAATATTCGTTACAGACGTTTATTTTTAAATCCAAATAAATCCAACTTTGCATCTTTGTCCGTTCCAATCGAAATTGGAGACAAAACCTCGACCCATTTTGTGCAACCTAATTTATAACAATATTCTATTATGAGTCTACTACGTCTATATGTCCCACCCAATTTTACTCTCATGCACTTCCAATTAATTAAAGAACACCAGTTACACTAATTTTAATTAAATTGGTGTAAGGACCCAACTCAACCCAACACTAGATCCAACACCAACACAAACCCCCACTCACACCCTCAAGGTTCATACTAAATACCACACACCCTTTTAACCTACTATATCACACCAAATATGGTGTTTTTCCTCATCCAATCTCAAACCCTATTGTTTGTGCAATTTTCCAATTGTTAGGGACTTTTGTGCAAAAAGACAATGAGGTGTCCACCTCCAATTGGAGCCAAGTCATGAAGAAACCTCCCCTCATTGTTGACCAATCACACATATTCCCCCCCCATTTTGAGTGTACTACACACTAACTTTTCTTCTACATCATCCTAGCCCTCAATTCAAAACCTACATCATCCTACCACCCATTCCTTCATGTAGAAACCTTTTCCCATCCCTAGGAGGAATGTAGCTGGCCCTAATACCAAGGCCATCCCCCTCTCTCTCTCCTACATAAACCATTATCCTCCTGTCTCCATTTTTATCAACAACCAACTATATACAAACAAAACCGAACCCTAAACCACTACTCTCCTTCTCCGGCCAACTCCAATCCCCTCCTCCGAGCAGACGACATCACCATCACCATCACCATCACCATCACAGCCAGCCACCATCTTCGACTCTTCTCTACCGCCGGATCAACCACCCCACCACTGTCACCGTCACCTCCTTCGAGCATAGTCACTGCCACCATCATAGTTCCATCTTCTTCCCCGACTTCATCATCACATCCACCGTTACCTTCACTCCTCCACCGGATCAACACACCACCGCTACCATCACCATCACCACCATTATCATCCTCACGACCACCGCAACCAGTCGACCATACCCCGGTCACCTCGATCCCCACCACAACCACAATTCTCCTCCTCCTATCACCGATCAACCACACCCCGGCCACCACACCTCGATTACCACCACACCTCGGCCATCACCCAGTTACCAACATCAGCATCTCCACCACCACGACCCGCTGTTACTGCTGCCACGGTTGCTACTGTTGGCCAGAGCACCATACTCTACTGTCGGAGACCGACCTCCACGGGCCGTAGACGAGCATCACCCCCTCCTCGGTTACGAGCACCTAGGTTTGCACTTGTCCTTCTTTTCCTTTATGATGTGTTGTTGCATAGACCTATGTGGATTCGTGAACCATAGTACCTAGTGTATATATATGAGTGTATAGTGATATATATATATATATATATCTGTATGTATATGTATATGTGTATATATATATATATATATATATATATATAAGTGTTGTATATATATGTAAGAGTGTAGTATATATACGTATTTGTAGACATGTATATATAGATAGAGAGTTGGAATTATATATATATATAGACTGACACATTATGAGTGTAGTGTGTGCATTGTGTGTGCATTTGTGTATGAGTGTGTTAGGGTCAAAGTTTGACTTCAGTGAGTGAGGGAAGAGTAAACAATGATGCACTTAAATCAGTGAAGGGTGATTGTAGGAGCACTTAGGCTCATATTTTGGACTGAAAGTGGATGCAGTAGGAGTGGGGGAGATCATTATGAGATTGATGGTTCAGTAGTTGGGGTATCTTTGTATAGATGGGTGTGAGTGTTGCATGTCTATATACATATGTGTAGGGGTTGTAGTGTCTGTACAAATGATGCAATAGCTCGGGTAAGGATGCAGTTTAGGTGCACCAGTATGAGCAGTTAGCTTGTGGGAATTCAGCAAGTGGTAGGTCCAGTTGCGACTGGTATAACAGGTGTTATAGGGCATGTTGTGCTGTCATGTTTGGCATCTCACTATTTAGAATGGCTTAGAGTAAGGCCTCTGATACAATGGCAGTTGTAACTGCAAATAGGAAGTAGCAGTAATAGAGGGGTGATGGGTCTGTGCATAACGATTTAAATGTACAGGCTTGATGACATCAAATAGGTGCAGTGGACTGTAAGGGAATGAGGTAGAGCATAGTTGAGGGTTAAGTGAAATATTGTATGGATGTGTTATGTACCCAGATAGTATGCGAGTTAGGTTGTAAGTGCAGGTAGTACACAACAAGGGTATTAGTGTTAGTTGGGAGTTTGAGTGAATGAGGTTAGTTAAGTTAGTTAGTAAGTATCTGGTGTTAGTAGTGTATCAGTAGCATTATAAGGAAGGTTAGTTTGTTGAGGGGTGACTGATACATGTGTATCAGCGGTATCAGACACAGTGAGAAGCATTTCCAGGTTTGAATGCTGTGAGGGACAGGGGTTCTGATACACATATTAGTGTAAAAATAAATGAGAGTGGCCTGGGCATCAGGTTGAGGGTATCAAGTTGAATTATGTCAATGTAGAGATACCAAGTGACATGGGTTAGGAGTAAGATATAGGGTGTTGGCAACACATTAGAATGTTAGCTAAGGGATTGGTGAGATATATTAAATAGGCTACGATATTATTTAGTTATTGATATTAGGAGTCTATATATATATATATATATATATATATATATATATATATATATATATATATATATATATATATATATATATATATATATATATATATATCGTAATAACTACTATTACGTAGAAAATCTAGTTATAACTTGGTATTCACTAGTATAGCTTCATATACTAACTTAACAGATAAATTGGAAACCCAAAATAGGTAATTTACTAGGTTGACTCCCAAGACCTAGTTTTGACCCATAAATCTAGAACAAGCCTAGTTATGCATGTTTATAATTCTAAAATACTGTTTTGACTTTATATTCATATCTAGGTCCTTGAGGCACCAGTTCGGACACAGTTTGACATTCATTATTCTGGACAGCAGACGAGTATATTCTCTGATAATTTTTATTATTTGATAATTTCTATAATTCAAGTACTTAGAAATGTTACATCTGATTCTTGACACTATGGTACACGGACTAGTATATAGATTGGATCTTCAGTCATGAGATATTACATCGGTTATCGTATTGATATTGTACACGATATTGATATTAGATATTGTACATGGTATTATTATTGGACATTGATCGTGTATCGTAACGTGTCATGGTTGGATCCACTGTACTAGTTGGGGGCGGGAAAAATTGCTAGTAAGAGATGTGATCATATTCCTATTGTAAATTGTAAAACATTATTAGTGTTAATCATACGCGTCACGTATGATTAGCCAGGCCATATAGCTATCGTACAAGTTTCCAAGCCGATCACATATCGAAACTAGTATTTCAAACACTTAGAATAGTTACAGTTCTTCATTTCAGTTTCATATACTATATTACCCTATATATGATATTTTAGTTCCTTTCTCTTCATTTCAAATATGCACTGGCTATACCATATTGTCTATATTGCCTATTTTCTTTATTTTTTCCATTGCATCTATTTTATTATTTTCTCTTAGTATATAGCATCATCTATTTATTATTTTATAGTCCTTGTTAATTAATTGAAACTATTATCGAGTTGTACTTTACTCCAATCCTGACTGGATAAATTTTTCAGGCTGCGATTTAGAGGACTGGTGTCCGACATATTACGGACCACAGGGAGAGTAGCTGCAGCCTTGGACCTTGTAGCTTAAGTATAATTTTCGGGAGGTCTAGCCAGGATCACTAGTTATTCAGTTAGTTTTTTTTAGAAAATTATGGTACCGGATTTGTTTTTGACATATATTAAGACTTGGATGTTATTGTTTGAAGTTAGATTATTTTGTTGTTTAGACTTGTGTTGTATTTCGATTATTTTCTTTGATATCTTATCGTACTTTAGTTCAGTGGTTGAGTATTTTCATATTATATTATAATATTTGTGTCTTCTTATGGAATTGGATATTCGTGTAAGATTGATTAGATAGTATTGTGACATAGACAACGTTCTACCGTCGATGCTGCGACATAGGCTGGACGTACCCGCATACTCGTGCCCCTATATTGGGTGCGGGTCATGACACGTTTTAGTGGTTATCTATATAGGTCATACTTCGCAATTAGAGCGATATCGTGGTAGTGTAACGACATAGTTGTACTACTACAAGCCTGTGATAGGATCTATGATATAGCATACTAGGATGAGAGCAAATACTCAATCACAACTAGAAATATTTCTAATCTATTGATCTTGTTATCCTTATTCTTTCTGAATATTGCTTCTTTGAATATTTTATTCTTCCTTGATGATATCGTATTATTGTGCCTTAATGAGTTTTTTTTATTTTGATCCATCTTCAGGATGCCGCCGAAGACCAGATCGCAGCGATCAGGAACATCTGCCGTGTCAGAGAGGTCAACGACTTCTCAACCTCCTACACAGGGAGTGGCAGAGACCGTTCCTTTACCTTCTGTCCGTATAGGAGTTTCAGCAACTTTCGGGGGTCCTCCTCCTCCACCATTCCAGAGGGCTGCCCCAGCTTTTGCGGAGGACCTTCCTCTCCTGCCACAAATTCCTTTTCCTGGTGGTGTGCCTGCTGTTGGGGCACATGTTTTTACCTTGATTCAAGGCATGGTAGATGCCCAGAGAGTGACGGCGGAGGCGCAGCGTGTTCAAGCTGAGGCTAAGAGGATGCAGGCTGAGGTGCACCAAGTACAGACTAGGCTGATGAGAGAGAGCATGGAGAATGCTCACCAGATAGCACTACAGGCAGTTGAGAGAGTTGCCCAGCAATATCCTGGTCAGCAGCAACAGCAGAGACCAGGCACTATAGTTTACTTCAAGAGGATGGCACCTCGAGAGTTCAAGGGTATCAATGGGATACTCTACGCTAATGACTGGGTAGAGGATATAGAGAGAAACTTGCGATTGGCCCTGATTTTGAAGATCTTCAGATAGAGGCGGCCGACAGTCAGATGTTCGATATCGCACTCACGTGGTATCGCACGGAGCCGAGACTTACTGCTTAAGGACTTACTTGGGAGACTTTCAAGAAGCTTTTCAAGGAGAAGTTCTTTCCCGACGTGGCCCTAGGTGCTTTGGAGAGTTAGTTTCATGACTTGGTCCAAGTAAATATGTCGGTCGACGAGTACGCCGCAGAATTCTATCGATTGAGCCATTTTGCAGTATATGATTCGGGACCCAGGAGATCGATCCAAGAAGTTTAGAAATGGGTTGACGAGGGAGATTATGTCGCACATTTCTGGTCATCGTACCGCTACCTTTGAAGATATCTTGATGGATGCCTAGATTGCAGATAAGGATCTGGATCTCAGGCCTTAGAGGAGTCATGAAGTTTCTATAGATGTGAGTGGCAGCACGGGACCAGCCAAGCGTCCCCATATTCAGCAGCAGCCGAGGATATTTTAACATCACCACCAGCAGCACCAGGCACCATTTCGTGTTCAGCAGGATCAGCAGCAGCCTCCGAGGCAGACCCAACAAGCTTATTATTTCTGTAAGAAGCCAGGTCACCTTTGGGAGAGTTGTAGAGTGAGGCTAGGAATTTGTTTGCACTGTGGCACTGTGGGACATCGAGTGAGGGATTATCTTCTAGCTTCTTATCTTCTCGGACAACACGCAGCTCCAAATCATAGAGGTCCAGTTAGGCCACCTGTGGAACCGCAGATTGCTCAGCACCCGCAGAGGGAGCCACCCTAGCAGGGTGGGGCATTTGCGATGATGGTCGAGGAGACCGATACTGCAGGTGATGGATTAGATGGTTCTCTTATGTTCATTTCCATCTATTTGATTGATTGATTCCTTAGTACCGTAGCTTGTATCAGTGATTTTCTTGCTAGAATGTAATTAGTAGTACACCTTGACAGAGACTGCAATACCATGACAAAAAGAGACCATAACCATGCATATTTGTTTTCTTTCTCTAGATTGCATGTTGTATGACTGTATGTAGGACTTCCTTAGACCTTGGTTGTTGGGGGGTTTGACCGTAGTGAAGATTAATGAATGTGTTATAATTGGTCCGAGAGAGAAAATGTGCCTTAAATTTCGAGGACAAAATTTTTCTAAGGGGGGTAGAATTGTCAATACCATATTTTAAAATAGGGGTATTTTTTTGTCATTTTTATTTATTTTAAATTATGTGTATATTCTATTTATTTATAATGTGCATGTTATATATATTGTTACTATTATTATTATTTGTTAGTTGGTTAGTCTAATTGTATTAGACTTGACATTAGTGGACCACACTAGACTTGACTTGACCTACTGACTCAATTAAATAGTTAGTCATGGCTAGATTAATTCTATTAAACCTACTGGACAAATCCCTAATATTTTATTTTAGCATTTAGTTTAATCCCTCACATGTATTACTAAACCCCCTGACCAAAATATAGGATTATGGATTAAATTAGTATTATTCAGGATTAATTATTGTGGTTATATTTTACTACTGTAATTTTAATTTAATTGGTGCACCTTACCGTTGCTTCGATATTTGGAGCACTACACTATCTTTTGCCTTCCAACAAATTTTATACCATTGTCCTAGACATGCCAGTCTTCCATTCTGACCTTTGTGTAACTCATAAATACCCTCTCTTATGCTTTATTTTAGTAGCACAATATTCATTACAGACATTTATTTTTAAATCCAAATAAATTCAACTTTGCATCTTTGTCTGTTCCAATCAAAATTGGAGACACAACCTCGACCCGTTTTATGCAACCCAATTTATGAAAATAATCTATTCTGAGTCTACTACGTCTATGACACTTGTGTCCTACCCAATTTTAATTTCATGCACTTTCAATTAATTAAGGAACACCAGTTACACTAATTTTAATTAAATTGGTGTAAGGACCCAACCCAACCCAACCCAACACTAGACTCAACACCAACCCAAACCCCCACTCACACCCTCAAGGTTCATACAAAACACCACACACCCTTTTAACCCACTATATCGCACCAAACATGGTATTTTTCTCATCCAATCCTAAATCCCATTGTTTGTGCAATTTTCCAATTGTTAGGGACTTTTATGCAAAAAGACAATGAGGTGTCCACCTCCCATTGGAGCCAAGCCATGAAGAAACCCCCCCTCATTGTTGACCGGTCATAAATATTCCCCCCCCCATTTTGAGTGTACTACATACTAACTTTTCTCCTACATCATCCTAGCCCTCCATTCAAAACCTACATCATCCTAGCCACTCATTCCTTCATGTAGAAACCTTTCCCCATCCCTAGGAGGCATATAGCCGGCCTTAATCCTATGGCCATCCCCCTCTCTCTTTCTCCTACATAAACCATTCTCCTCTTCTCTCAATTTTTATCAACAGCCAACTACATATACAAAATCGAACCCTAAACCACCACTCTCCTTCTCCGACCAACTTCGATCCCCTCCTCCGAGCAGACGACATCACCATCACAGCCCGCCACCATCTTCGACTCTTCTCCTCCGTCGAATCAACCACCCCACCATAGTCACCGTCACCTTTACCTCCTCCGAGCATAGTCACCGCCACCACCACAGTTCCATCTTCTTCCTCGACTTCATCATCACAGCTACCGCCACCTTCACTCTTCCGCCAGATCAACATACCACTGCCTCCATCACCATCACCACCATCATCATCCACACGATACCCCGGTCACCTCGATCACCACCACAACCACCATTCTCCTCCTCCCATCACCGATCAACCATACCCTAGCCACCACACCTCGATCACCACCATACCCCAGCCATCACCAGGTCACCACAATCAGCATCCCCACTACCACAACCCGCTGTTACTGCTGCCACGGTTGTTATATTTGGCCGGAGCACCACCCTCCACTGCTGTAGACCGACCTCCACTGGCCGCAGACGAGCATCACCCCCTCCTCGGTTACGAGAACCTAGGTTTGCACTTGTCCTCTTTTTCCTTCATGATGTGTTGTTGCATGGACCTCTGTGGATTTATGAACCATAATACCTAGTGTATATATATGAGTATATAGTAATATATATATATATCTGTATATATATCTATATGTATATATATATATATATAAGTGTTGTTTATATATATGTAAGAGTGTAGTATATATACGTATACGTAGACATGTATATATATATATATATATATATATATATATATATATATATATAGAGAGAGAGAGAGAGAGTTGGACTTATATATATAGACTGACACATTATGAGTGTAGTGCATGCACTGTGTGTGAATTTGTGTATGAGTGTATGAGGGTCAGAGTTTTACTTTAGTGAGTGAGGGAAGAGTAAACACTGATGCACTTACATCAGTGAAGGGTGATTGCAGGAGCACTTAGGCTCAGATTTTTGACTGAGAGTGGATGCAGTAGGAGTGGGGGAGATCATTATGAGATTGATGGTTCAGTAGTTGGGGTGTCTCGGTATAGATGGGTGTGAGTGTTGGATGTCTATATACATGCGTGTAGGGGTTGTAGTGTCTGTACAAGTGATTCAATAGCTCGGGTAAGGATGCAGTTTAGGTGCACCAGTATGAGCAGTTAGCTTGTGGGAATTCAGCAAGCGGTAGGTCCAGTTGCGACTGGTATAAAGGGTATTAGAGGGCATATTGTGCTGTCATGTTTGGCATCTCAGTATTTAGAATGGCTTAGAGTAAGGCCACTGATGCAATGGCAGTTATAACTGCAAATAGGAAGTAACAGTTATAAAGGGGTGTTGGGTCTGTGTATAACGATTTAAATGTGCAGGATTGATAACAACAAATAGGTGCAGTGGACTATAAGGGAATAAGGTAGAGCATAGTTGAGGGTTAAGTGAAATATTTTGTGGATGTGTTATGTACCCAGATAGTGTGAGAGTAAGGTTGTGAGTGCAGGTAGTACACAACAAGGGTGTTAGTGTTGGTTGGGAGTTTGAGTGAGTGAGGTTAGTTAAGTTAGTTAGTAAGTATCAGTTGTTAGTAGTGTATCAGTAGCATTATAAGGAAGGTTAGTTTGTTGAGTGGTGACTGATACATGTGTATCAGTGGTATCAGACACAGTGAGGAGCATTTCGAGGTTTGAATGCTGTGAGGGAGGAGTTCTGATTACACATATTAGTGTAAAAATGAATGAGAGTGGCATGGGCATCAGGTTGAGGGTATCAAGTGGAATTATGTCAATATAGAGATACCAAGTGACATGGGTAAGGAGTAAGATATAGGGTATTGGCAACACATTAGAATGTTAGCTAAGGCATTGGTGAGATATATTAAATAGGCTAAGATATTATTTAGATATTGATATTAGGAGTCTATTTAGGATATATATATATATATTAGTATATCGTAATAACTAGTATTACGTAGAAAACCTAGTTATAACTTGGTATTCACTAGTATAGCTTCATAGACTAACTTAACAGATAAATTGGAAACAAAAAATAGGTAATTTACTAGGTTGACTTCCAAGACCTAGTTTTGACCCATAAATCTAGAACAAGCCTAGTTATGCATGTTTATAATTCTAAAATACTGTTTGACTTTATATTCATATCTAGGTCCTTGAGGCACCAGTTCGGACACAGTTTGACATTCATTGCTCTAGACGGCATGCGAGTAGATTCTCTAATAATTTCTATTATTTGATAATTTCTATAATTCAAGTACTTAGAAATGTTATATCTGATTCTTGACACTGTGGTACACAGACTAGTATATAGATTGGATCTTCAGTCATGAGATGTTACATTGGTTATTGTATTGATATTGTACACGACATTGATATTAGACATTGTATATGGTATTATTATTGGACATTGATCGTGTATCGTAACGTATCATGGTTGGATCCACTATATTAGTTTAGGGCGGAGGAAATTGCTAGTGAGAGATGTGATCATATTCCTATTGTAAATTGTAAAACATTGTTAGTGTTAATCATACGCCTCACGTATGATTAGCCAGGCCATATAGCTATCGTACAAGTTCTCAAGCCGATCACATATCGAAACTAGTATTTCAAACACTTAGAATAGTTACAGTTCTTCATTTCAGTTTCATATACTACATTACCCTGTATATGATATTGTAGTTACTTTCTCTTCATTTCATATATGCACTGGTTATACCATATTTTCTATATTGCCTATTTTCTTTATTTTTGCCATTGCATCTATTTTATTATTTTCTCTTAGTATATATCATCATCTATTTATTTTTTTATAGTCCTTGTTAATTAATTGGAACTATTATCGAGTTTTACTTCGCTCCAATCCTGACAGGATATATTTTCCAGACTGCGACTTAGAGGACTGGTGTCCAACATATTACGGACCACAGGAAAAGTATCTGCAGCCTTGGACCTTGTAGCTTAGATGTGATTTCCATGAGGTCTAGCCGGGATTACTAGTTATTCAGTTAGTTTCTTTTAGCAGATTATGGTACCGGATTTGTTTTTGACATATATTGAGACTTGGATGTTATTATTTGAAGTTAGATTATTTTGTTGTTTAGACTTATGTTGTATTTCGATTATTTTCTTCTATATCTTATCGTGCTTTAGTTCTGTGGTTGAGTATTTTTATATTATATTATAATATTTGTATCTCCTTATGGAGTTGGATATTCGTGTGAGATTGATTAGATAGTATTGTGACCTAGACAGCGTTCTATCGCCAATTCTGCGGCATAGGCTGGACGTACCAGCGTACTCGTGCCCCTATATCGGGTGAGGGTCGTGACACACATATATATATATATATATATATATATATATATATATATATATATATATATATAGTCATGTCTCACAGTTTCGGTTCATAGCCTATCGTGATACAACAATCTAACCCTATAACCAAACAAGGACAAGGGTTAGACCATCACACCATGATAGTCTATGTCCCTAACTATTTAATAGAAGGTACAATGCACACCCAAGTTCTGTTACATAATCGTCCAATCAATCGTACGGCTAAATAGGTAGAGTTTGGGTTATCCCAAAAATATTATGCATATAATAGGATTCCTCAGGTCGATCCATTTTCTAGCAGGGGCTAGCCAAGCCATAAATTGTCGCGTAGCACATAGTAGTATGCACCGGTCCCTCGAAAGGCCATCGTGCTAAGATTGCATAGAACACATAATACAATATAATAATTGGATATTGCCATCCACTAATAAGAATTTAAATAATATTCATATGGACCAACCTTCACTCCCCATATGATTGAGGGTCGCTAGTTAAGCACGATCTTAGGATTTACCCTTCCAATGCTCTAAATATTTTAGTTGCCTAATTAACCCTTGGAATCACATGGTGTGGTCATATTTTATTCCCCTTATATGTTGTACCGTAGTATGGGCACGCTAGATACAAATCCACTTTATCACTTGGCAGTTCAATTTGGATTTATCCCAGCGTGATGCAATAATCAACACAAGTCCTAGCCACGCTTGGTTATTAACCAACTATCATGTACACGCTGAAGGAATTGTATTATATCACATGTCGCATAGCACGTAGGTACACCTCGGTGTAAAATATGTAACATAATCACGTAGGAACACTTAGCACGTAGGAATACATAGCAAGTAGTAAGTGTATCAACACGTATACCAAAAGTCTAGGCAAGTCACCAATCCTTAGTAAATCATATGAGTTCTAGCACATAGCAATACATGGGTTAAGTTAAGCACATAGTTAGGTCCAACACAGGGTTACTTAGTTCTCATGCATTTACAATCATTTATAACACGCATAGAGTAACAAAATCCAGTAGAACATCCAACTAAGCAAAACAATAAAATATGCACATGGGGCCGCATAAGAACAAGGGACGCATGGGATTAATGTCGCATAGGTCAAAGCCTCATAGGGGTTGGTTCCGCATAGAGGTCGATGTCGCATAGGTCATTGCAAAATTTACTCCTTGGGACAAGTGCCGGGTGACATGCATTAAATGCGTGTCAGTGAAGTGACTAAAGTGATAGATGTGACAAGACATAAAGTGTGTCAGAAAAGACAAGATCACAAAAAAATGTGTAAGGACGAAGCAGTGTTATGCGTCAAAAGAGAAGAGGCGCATAGTGCCAATTCCTCATTGTCATGACCCGCACCCGGATATTCGGGCACGAGTACGTGGGTACGCCCAGCCTACGCCGTAGTAACGACGGTAGAACGTTGTATGGGTCAATTCTAACTAACTAAATATTTCAACAATATATATATGGTGCCTGTCAATCATCTCAACTCCAAACGGAGGAACAATATGGTATCTCACAAATGTAACTATACTCAATCATAATGCAAACTAAGGAATATAGAGCACGAATGGATAACGAAGAAAAGAATCAAGATACAATCCACAAGTCTGAAATAATATACATGCCACGGATCTCAAAGAAGTCTAATACAAGTCCACCAAAATATAAACTAAACCTTCTCAGGCTCTACAACTAAGTCCTCCTGGTCTACAGGAGTATCCTCTAAAGGTAAACCCTCATGAGACCCGTAGAATATAAAAAACTGATCTATGAGCCAATTATCTGGAAAAATATATCCTGTCATGATTGGAGCAAAGTACATACCTCTAAAAGCAGTTTCAAATACATAATCGAGCACATAAAACAGATAATAGAAAAGAATATAAGATAACAAAACGTCTAAATAAAATAAACTAGGGTGAACAGGTAATGTACTGGAATAAAGAACAAGCAATATGAATATCTGCAATAGAAACGAATAACTGGAATCTAACTAATATACCTCAAAATACAAGTTCATTATGTGATCGATTTAGGTTGAAAACAAATACAATAAGGTAACTCGATTACAGGTGTGGTATGTAATCGACATGTACATGAATACACTGGGGCTTTGATAATATAATCAACTCCTACACCCCCATCCCCAACTAATACCAATAGATCCAATCACGACACATTACAAACACGAATATGAGCACACTGAACACGAACAGTGTGTGTACACGAATAATCACACACAGGATGAAATACATGTAAAGGAGTACCCACTGAATATGGTAGGGGATAACATCTCCTGACATGATACATGTAGTACCAGTCCATGAAACCACTGTGTCAGAATCAAGTATACAGTTCTAGAACATGAGATATATACACTATTATAAAATAAAAACTAATAAAGAAATGTACTCGCCTGAGTTCCTGAGCAAGGTGTGTCTCTCGATGCCCAAGTTGGTGTCACACAAACCTATACATAGTATATTGCATCAATACAAGGTTCTGGAATAAAAATAAGTTAAACTATTTTAATTCTAGGTCATGAAGCCATTTCTAAGTCAAAACAATCAAACTAGGTCAACTCTAGGTCAAACTAGTCAAACTGGCTATTTCTAGGTTGCATGAGTCTAACTCGGTCCACACACTATGTAACTAGGTCACACTAACTAATCTTAGCTAACTATTTCTAGATACGCAAGTTTTTAAATACGAATATATATATATATATATATATATATATATATATATATATATATATATATATATATATATATAATCTTAGCTAACTAAAGCAACTTGGATACCTTGGCTTGAATCCCAAAATTCATAAAACCTCTTGGATCTTAATCAGAAATCGATTTCAAGAATATCCCAATCTAGGAAGATAAGGAAGGAACCAATATCGTCATCTATTTTTGCCTAGATATAATAGTTTAACATTCCTTACAATCCTTATAGCTTTAATCCTATCATTGTGCATGAAGCTAAAGGGAACACAAAATGATCACTTCAACCTTATAATGATGGGAAAATCATAGAAGGCACGTATATTAAATTGAGAACACAAGAACACAAAATATACATGGTTCGATCAAACTTCACCTACCTCACGAGGCAAAGGGGATAAATAATTTTTTTAATCTTTGAGAGAAAACCTTACAAGATTATAATCAAACACACAAGAAAGAGCAATCCCCTATAAAGATCTCTAACAAGATTCATTTTGTCTTTTAAAGACTTCTTTATTAGCTACCACGAAAACCCTCTCTTAATAACCTCCATAAAATTTATCCACCAATCCAACCATAGGCTGGTAGATGTAGAAGCATGAAATTTTTTCCATGTCTACAATCTATGCCAGTGGAAAAACAACTCCAATAGGTCCCTGTGGAAAATCCCAAGACCAAGAGATTTCAGAGGAAGATCCAGTGCCTAGCATCTGTGGAAGAAAGAATCCACATCACCCCACGGAAGACTCCAGCAAGCACTCTATAGCGGGAGAGAAGAGAAGATCAGCACGTTAAATCCACGTGATGGGCCACATGCAGCAGGCGGTATGTCATTTCAAGCATACAAACCGTCATTTCATCTACGTCTGCCATAAATAATAAGGATTTCTCTCATTCCAACACAATGTAATTCCATGGGTCTCCACCCTCGAAAAGAAGCTCAATATCTCCCACGTGTCCCTGCAGAATATCTAAAGTATATTCCTCCATCCATGACTCCCACGACGCCACGTCTACTTTATTCAAACGGCATCCACGTCTTCTACAACTCCATCAAGCCCGCGCTTCTGGTAGTTCCACGGAGTTCACGTCCTCTACGACTCTATGAGGCCCATGTCCTCCATGATTCCTTTTCTCCTGCAAACTTTGTAAAAATAGCTCATGATGTGGGAATTGGTTTTACCCACTTCTCCATGCTAGCCACTCTCGCCATCAAGAGCTTCAGCCCTACCATGTACATAGAGAATCGTTCACCAAATGTCGGCCATTATCTGTCTTTCACAACCACAACGTGGATCATAACTGAATCAACTGTAAGCCACCTGGAATCTTAATAGGGAACTGCTACTTCTTAGGGCCACGATCCCTACCGGATACGTTAGAACGTGGGTGATGCATTATCTATTATAGGCTATAATCACGCATAAGGAAGCTCCCCACTCAGTAAAAATGACCAGATGATCATCCCTCTATAAATACTCTGCACTTCGTACTTTTTAAAGGAAGGCCAACGTGATAACAAAATAGCATCCTCGATACCAAGCTCCTGCCTATCTCCCCTTATACACCTCCCACTCCATAGCTGTGTCCCATCGTCAACGGAGCAAAAGGATCGCTCTAATTCGATCTCCAGTATCATACTTTCCTAGAATCTTGGGCTTGTCATCACTTCTCTATACTTACATTCTACTTGTAATCCTCTTTGACGACGAGTTCAATAAAATTTATTTCCAATCTTTGATCATGTCTCTTGAGCAGAAACAATATTTAGTTTTAAATAAGCCTCTCAAAACTTGACCTAAGTCTAGATCAATCTGATCCATCGTGAAGATAATTTTAATCTGATCAATCATGACCAAATGGTATATCAAAAGTATACCATCGGTATATCATCGCTATACTATTATATCCAAGCCCCCTAAACTTGATGGACCAAAGCCCCACATTTAAACATGTCGGCGATATATGTCGCTAGTATGCCACCAAGATGATATTGTTGATAACAGGTGGGGTTTTCAACTTATGTGGAGAATACCCCAGAGTGCGATAAGGGCCATCGGTATATCGGAGAAGCTCAAAAAGTTAAAGGCGACAAAGGTGGCTCAATTTGAGCATGTATCAAAAGATATTGGAAAAGGGTAGTATCAGAGTCAATGGTATATCCTTATTATATCGTTGTCGGTATATTATTGATATAAAGGCCTAATAGCATTTGTTCCAAAACAATTCTAATTCAAAGTGGCTAAATTTTTGTATACTGTCAGTAGACCGATACTGGACCGGTATACCACCGGTACACTGATGTCGGGGCTGAAGAATTTTTTTTTATTAACACTATTGGATCAGTACCAATGGTCGAGATCTTTTCAGGAATACAGGACTTAAATAGGTCTTTTCTAACCCTAATTTATTATCATAAGATCAAAAGGAGCATTTTCTCAAAGTTGCAACTTTTTAAGAGAGGAAGAGTGAGATTCAGAGTTTCGAGGATTATTTCAGAGAGAGAGAGAGAGAGAGAGAGAGAGAGAGAGAGAGAGAGAGAGTTTTGAGGAGTTCCTCAATTAGTTCATCCTCGTCCTCGTCTTCTCATCTTTGATTATACTCTTGTAATCTATTTCCATATTTTAAGTATTATGATGATCTACGCGGATTGGTGGAGGAGTTTGTAAAGGAGTCAAGTGTATTTTCTTTATCCATTAATGGAGGCCTTTATGGGTTGGACTCTGATTGTCCCATGGTTTCTCCCGTTAGAGTTTTCAACGCAAATATTTTAGTATTTGCATTTTGCTTTTGTTCATGATTTTTACGTATTAGCTATGTATTTTTTTAGTTCTCATAAGTTCTTTTGGTTTGGGGAACAATTTTTGTGTTTCGTTGCAAATAAAGTATCAAAGCTATGGTTGACAGAGTTGTTTTAGAGTACATGTTGTAATGTGTCAGGAGTTGAAAGAAAAATGGAGTAGTAGAGATGGATGCGAAGTTGGTGCGCATAATAAACCTTAACTGGTCTAATTATCACTATTCTTAGAGCAAGATTAAAAATTTGTTAATCGTCAAGAAGTTGATCTTTCGGTATTTTTTTAGAAGCCCAGTGATAAATCCAATGAGAACTAAATTTTTTAGCATATATAGGGGTATGGGTATATCAAGTATTTCATGCACGAGAATGTGTATAATCATATTGTTAATATTGTGCATGCAAAGACTTTATGGAAGAAGCTAAAATCTTTATATAAAAAAGTGGGTAAATAAATTATTCTTGATCCGACACATGATGGATATTAGGTACAAGGATGGCTCATCCATTGCGGATCACTTGAGTGTGTTCTAGGGTATTATTGATAGTTATCCTCCATGAGAGTAAAATTCGATAATAAAATATAGGGACATTGGTTGTTGTATATAATGCTATACTCGTGGGAGACTATACGAGAGTCCATGATTGCTTATGATCCAGAAGGCGGTTTATGGAATTTTTTTCAAAAGTTGGGAATTAAATAAAGAGATATAGAGAAAATCTCAAGGCATTTGTTTCATAGAGCCGAGATAAGAGTAAAAGCAAGGGTCCAAGAAGTGGCAGAGACAAAAGTTGAGGCAAATCCAAAAGTCAGTACAATGATTCTGAGTGTTACCATTGTGGCAAGAAGGTTCACATTAAGAGGAACTAATTTTCTTGGAAGAGAAAAAAGAAAGGCAACACGGGAATGCAGAATGAGAACACAACAATGACCGTCTTAACTGATGGATGTGATGTCATTATTATAGGTGATTAGGTAATCATGAACCTCACTTTCGATGACAATTCTTAGCTGGTGGACTCAGGGGCTTTGGCACAAGTATCTCACAATATGACATTATTTGCACATACACAATAGAAGACTGTGAATTGTTGACGATGGACAACAAAAATATGCTAATGGCTATTGTTATAGGAGATGTGCATTTAAAGACATATATTGGATCAAATCTTGTTCCTAAAGTTGTTCGTCATGTCCACGGTATCCATTTTAATCTGGTATGAATTAGAAGATTGGATGATAATGGATTCTTCAATATCTTTGGAAACTATCAATGAAAGCTTTTTAAAGATTCGTTCGTGATTACCATAGGAAGCAAGAAGTCTTGTCTCTGCTGTATGGAAGGGAGCACACATGGGGCAGAAGAGTGAACGTAATCAATGATGCTTCTATTAAATTATGGCTAGGGGGAATGTCATATCAACTTGAAAGGAATAGGCTACTTGTTGAACAAGAAAGTAATTTGACTAAAGTCTATAAAATTGGAAAGGTACATGCACTACATGACTATAAAGCAAAATATGGTGTTTTTCCAAAGTTACCTAGTTTCAAGGAAGCCAACGTTGCTCGAGATTCACTCAAACGTCTTCGTTCCAATAAAGGTAAAATTAATTAGTGGTGCTTCTTATTTTTTAACTTTTATATACGATTGTTCCAGGAAAGTTTGGGTCTATTTTATGAAGACCAATGATCAGGTGCATCATATATATAAGGATTTTCAGACCTCTATTGAAAGGGAGATGGGATAGAAGTTGAAGTATGCTAGGTCCAATAATGGCAGCGAATACATTAGTTCCTTTGATGCATATTTTAAAGACGAAGAGATTTAACACCAGAAGTCTCTACCAAAGACAAATCAACTCAATAGTGTAGAGGAGCATGAATAAGACACTAATTGAGAGGATACGATATTTTCTCTCAGAGACAAACTTACCAGGGGTGAGGCTCTTACTACAGTTCTTATGTTATTAATTTGTCTTATAGTACTACTTTGCAGGGTAATATGCCTAATAAAGTATGGTATGACAATGAGCTGTCATACAGTCACCTTCTTGTGTTTGGATATAGGGACTCCGTGCATATTCATGAAGGACGAGAGGTTCGACCTTGAGGCAAAGATAAGGCAGATCTTTACGGGCTATGGTAGGGATAAGTTTGGGTATAGACTCTATGATTCGGTAGAAGGAAATATCATCTAAAGTAGGAACATGGCACTCATCGAGGATTAGACAATGACTAACACATCATTCTAAGATGACTTTTGATGCTGAGGATTTGTCTAATTTAGAATCATCACATTTTGAGCTATTTATAGAGAACACTATATAGAATCCAATTATGGGTGATCCAGTACATAGAGTTGATCCCATACTTGTTCATAATCCGGCTAATAATAATCAAGATGACCCTCAAGAGGATGAGCATACTAAGGAGGTAGTTCCTAAAGGAAATGAGGTCGTCAGTACCCATCCAGTACTAGAGGTTCTATTGAGAAGGGGCATGAGAGAGCGTCAACTATCAATAAGATACTTGCCAGATCAGTATGTGCTATTGACTGATGGACGAAAACCAGAAAGTTTCACAGAGGTGATTGAATATGAACACGATAGAAGTGGAAAGCGGCCATGTAGGAGGAGCTTACAAGAAAACTCCACTTATAATCTGTTACGGTTGCCAAAGGATAAGAAGGCTTTGAAGAATCGATGGATATTATAGCAGACAGAAGATGCTACTCGCCCTCAATACAAAGTGAGGATAGTAGTCAAAGGCTATAATCAGTAGAAGGATATAGATTTTGATAAAATCTTCTCGCCGGTCATTATTTTATCATATATCTGAGTAGCTCTAGCTTTAGCAACAAGTTTTAGTTTTGAGATTTAGTAGATGGATGTGAAAACGATATTTTTCTATAGTTATTAAGAGAAGTAATTATACATAGAACAACCAGATGGATTCTATGAGAAAGGCAACTCATTTTTGGTTTGACGATTGAAGAAGAGTATTTATGGCCTGAAGTAGGCTCTGTGGCAGTGGTATAGAAAGTTCAAGTCATTTTTTGGGGAGCATGGTTATGCATGTATGACATCAAACCATTGTATGTTTGTGAAGTATTTTGTCAATAATTTTTGATTTATTATTTTACTGCTCAATGTTGATGTCATATTATTGTTGGCCAAAATGCCACCAGGATATTAGTGTTGAAGTACCAACTTGGCATGACCTTATATTTGAAGGATTTGGGCACAATAAAGACTATTCTTGGGATATAGGTAAGCAGAGAGAGAGAGAGAGAGAGAGAGAGAGTCTAATTTATTGTGGTTGTCCCACGAGAAGTAAATTCACTAAGTACTTTATTATTTTAGGATGGATGGATCGAAGAAAGTGAGCAACTCCCTTGCACCTTACTTTAAGTTCATTGTGGAGCAGTGTCCATCTATGAGGATAAAAGAAGAAGATATGGAGTGAGTTCTATAGCCTTCAGCTATGGAAAGTCTTATGTATTTATGGTGTGTATACACGTAGTAGGCATGGTTAGCAGGTATCATTTTAATCTAGGAAGGATATATGAGTGGGCGGTCAAATAGATTCTTCGTTATTTTCAAGGTAGTACTAATTGGAAGCTTTTATTCAGGTGTGACAAACTAAAGTTGGTTGGGTATAACGACGCTGATATGGCTGGAAAAGTGGATACTAGAAGATCGACTTCATGCTATGTTATGATATATGTTGGTGGAGCAATTTTGTGGCAGTCGCAATTGTAAAACTGTGTTGCCATATCTATGACAGAGGCATATTTTATTACAGTGACATATGCTTGCAATGAATTATTATAGATAAAGAAGTTCTTGTAGGAAATAGGGCTTAAGAAAGAGCTGTATATTTTGCTTTGTAATAACCAAAGTTCCATTCACCTTGGAAAGAACATGATATTTCTTAGTCGGTCCAAGCATATAGCAACTCGGTATCACTGGATATGAGATGTGCTTGAGGTGAAGGATATGGCACTTGAGAAGGTTCATACATGGGACAATGGATCATATATGCTCAGAAATATTCTGCTAGGTGAGAAATTTTACTACTATAAGAGGATTATCAGAATATCAAGCTCTTCTACCTAGTTGGGAAGGGAGAGATATATTGGTGTTGGGTGGGGTTTCCAACCTAAGTGGAGAACACCCCAGAGTACGATGAGAGACATCCGTGTGTGGGAGAAGCTCGGAAAGTCAAAGGCGACAAGTGTGGCTCAATTTGATCATGTATCGGAAGTTGTTAGAAAAATATAGTATTAGAGTGAATAATATAGCGCTTCTGTTGTATCACTAATATACTGGTCATATATCATTTTATTCTAGGATAGTTCTGATTCGAAGTTAGCCAAATTTTGATATACTACTGGTAGACCTCTACTGGTACACCGTTGGTATACCTATGTCGAGGCGGAAGACCAAAAATAGTTATTTTATCACATTGTTGGATGAATATCAATGGTTCATATTTTTTAGGATTATGGGACTTTAAATAGGTCTTTTCTAACCTAATCCATTATCACAGGATCAAAATAAAAGTTTTCTCAAAGTTGCAACTTTCTAAGAGAGGAAGAGGAAGAGGAAGAGGAAGTGGAAGATTCAAAATTTTGAGGATTGTTTCGAAGAGATTATTTCGAGGAGTTCATCAATTAGTTCTTCCTTGTCTTCTTATCTTCGATAATTTTTTCATACTCTTGTAATCTATTTCCATATATAAAATATTACGATGATCTATGTAGATCGATGGAGGAGTTTGTAAATGAGCAAGGTGTATTTTCTTTATTCCTTAGTGGAGACTTTTCTGGGTTGGACTCCGATCGAGACATAATTTTTTTCTTAGGATTTTTATGTAAATATCTTGGTGTTTGCATTTGACTTATGTTTGTAATTTTTGCATATTGGTTGTGTATTTTTCTTCGGTCCTCACAAGTTTTGTTAGTTTGGTGAACATTTTTGTCATTTTGTTCCTAATAGATATTGCTCCTTTTGGCTAGTGGTTTCGACTCCTTTAGATCTTCTACGATTCCTTGGATGGTACCCGTCGTACTGTTTAGTGAACACTAGCCAAAATCTCTAGAGAGAAAATTATGTGATGATCAAAGTCCAACCTAGAAAAACTTGAATACTAGAATAGAAGAATATAACAACTTTCCAACAAGTTCTCCTATTGATTCGACAATGGATTCATCATATCTACTCAATAGATAAAAAAGATTACAATGGAGAAAATAGTAAGTGGTCGAAGATAAGAACTATAAGATGTACCAATGTGGATCTACTCAAGCAAGCATTTTCAAATCAACTGTTAACTCTCCTACTCTCCTTCTCCCTCTTCTTGCAAGTTGCACACCCTCCTTGTATAATTCACACATTCATAAATTCTTCCAAATTAGGCTAGGAAATAAACATATAAATACCCCCACTATTTGAGATGATCTGGATTGTTGATACTGATCAAACCTAATTTAAAATCCTCGACTTTCACTCAGCTTCGCCAAACCAATATACCATCGATATACCAACTGTTTATTTGTTGGTGGGCAGCACCAAAATTTTTCTTTCGAGAAATGACAAGACTTATTCTATCCTGCCAAAAACAATTCCGCTACACATCGGTAATATCGTCGGCATAACATTCTGAACCATATTATTCCCAAATTTTACTAATATTGATTCTGAAACGAGTTTTGTTTATCACCTATATTTCCAAACTTATTTGACATAGAATATCACTTATCGTACTCCTACATGTTTTTCACATAGGAAGGAAATTCAATCCAAAAAAATTGGATTATCTTTGATTTTTTTAGATTCCTTCTTTATTATAAAATGGTATTGGAGTTCTCCTTAGTAATATACACAAACTTCACCTATGCCTGTAAAGCTGGACGACAAGCTAGCTACATCCTAAGAGTGTGAGTTACTATCTTTTGTGTCTACACTTTGTCGATAATTTGCTTCATCTAATTATCAATCAACTGACATCACTTATGCTATTCATATATCATTAGTTAGCTTTAAAATATGATTAGATTTAGGATTAGATTCAAGTTTATCTTTACATATCTCCTATGTGGATACAAATTCATTTTCCTATACGGATGTATATTCTTACTCCTATACGAATATTGATCTGTTATCCATCTATATATATTCAAAATTTGTATGACTTTTTACTTCATCTTTTACTAAAATTAATATTTTTGATTTATTTCATGGTATTAGAGCTTGTTAAAGTCTTGAATCACTCTTACCAATATGTGTCACCTATTGCAAGCTTCAGCTTTTTTCCCCTTATTGTTCAAGCTGTGCTGATCAGCGACTCCGGGGTGAGGAAGAAGACCCGCTCCTCTTTTCTTTCTCGTGTGAAGTACCTGATTTCAACTAAATCCATATCAGAAAGGCATTGACTTCATGTTTTGCCTCACTTCTATGTTCATCTATCAATGAGTTTACAATCATTAGCCAGTTGGGTGTTATTACTACTACCGCAGGTTTGATGATCTTGATGAATATTTTTCTCACCAATCAATGGAAGGAATAAAGTGTTAATTGCTTCCCAGTTGAAATAACCTCAAACATTATATGACACAAATGTAAGCTCCTAAAAATTTCGTGATAGAATAAAGTTACATATTCTTCCTTAAACTTGGCAATTGGCAAAGCATCTGTTTAACTTTTGCAATATAGTTGTTGCACATGTTTGATTCTTGTAGTTAAAAAAAAAGATGCCTTTATCTAAGCAGTTCCTAGATTTTCTTTTGTCTTTAACTTTCGAGAAGGCTCATACACCCACCTCCAAAACCTCTCATCGTCCTTTATGTACTTATTATGGAAAGCCTGATCATTCAACTACATGCTATGCTTATTAGTTGTTTGGTCTGATTTGTTCTCACTGTCATAAGCTTGTTCACTCAGTGGATAATCATTTTATACTTCATTCACATTTAAGAACTCAATTCTTTAAGCAGATAAAGGTAAAGGGATCCTCCTCGACTCGCTCTACGGTACATCAGGCCCATATTATTGATAGTACACAAATATTAAATCTTATATTTTCTCTCCCGTTATTGTAGATATTCTGTATGATCTTACTCAGTTAGAGTTCCAGCTCCAACATCGGTGTATCTTTGATGGCTCATCTATATCTTATTTTTGTCTCTTCTAGTATGTCTACCTCTTAGATATTAGACTATGGTTCTTCTCATTATATAACTTATGATATTAGTCTCTTATCTAGTATTACACCTTTTTACACACAAATGATGGCTCTCAGTTTGTCATCACTTAATCTTGCGCTATTAATTCCTACACTTCAAGTTTTCTCTTTGTTTTACATGTTCCCTATCTTAATTTATACCTTATATCATTTAGTAGCCTTTGTGAGAGTGGGTTTATTTTTATTTTTGATTCTCTCATATATTCTATAAAGGATCCTCATACGGGCCAAACAATTGATCGTGCTTATAGAAAGAGGTAGTTTTACCACTTAAATTTTCTTCATCTTCTATTATCTCTACCTTTGAGTTCTAGTCATGTTGTTATCGTCATGTTTGTTGTCAACTTATGACACAGACGCTTAGGTTATATATCATAGCACCGTCTCAAGAATTTATTCTATAGTGATGCTCTTGGGCATGCTTCTTCATCTTCTCTATTCACATATACGGGTTATAAGTTGGCAAAATACTTGGCCTTGTCTTTTCTAAAAAGATTATCTATATACATTGGTATTTATGAATTAGTTCATTCTGATATATGGGGACCTGCTCCTATCTCATCTATGATTGGTTTTCTCTACTACATAAGATTTATTGATGATTATAGTCATTATACTTGGGTTTATCTTATGTGTCAATATTTCAAGTATTCTACCATTTATAGGATGTTTACTACTATGATTCATACTCAATTCAGTGCTATGATTAAGATGTTTTCCTCTAATATTGCTCATAAGTATCTCTCCACTACAATAATATCTATCTTGTAATCTCACGACACTCTTTTTGAATAGTCCTTCCCTTACACTCATGAACATAATATGGTATCTGATCGCAAATATTTTTATATTCTCTAGATTGCTCGTGCTATCTTGTTATCCTCTTTTGTTCCTCAATTTTTTTGAACAGAAGCCATTCTTACCTCAGTTAATCTTATCAATATCACTCATTCCTTTGTTTTATCTAGTCGGACACCTCATGAGAGTCTTTTTTTGTACCGACATGTTTACAGTATTCTTTGTATTTTTTGGTGCACTTATTTTGTTCTTCTTTGTTTTTCTGAGTGTACAAAGTTGACAGCTCGATAAGATAAGTGTGTCTTGATTTTAGTTTCGAGTACAAAGAATATTGTTGTTATAATCCTTTGGCCCATCGTCTTCGTATATCTCGTCATATTATATTTTATAAGACTCTCCTTATTTCACTATCCCATCTTCGGATATTCATTTCTTGTTTCTTCCAGCTCTGTCGTCTAGAATTTCAATTAATCCTAATCTGTTGCTCCCATCTCCTGATATAACTCCTTCTATGTTGCCTCCGTTACTGCCTCATGCGGATCGTGCATATATTCTACCAGCCTCTGCTGCACCATCTTCTCCACCATCTATGTCTCTACTACAACCTTTGTTCCAGTCCCAATATACTCATCGACCTCCTGCTCGTTTTACTCCTGACTATTTTGATCCACCAGACAAATTTACTTTTGCTACCTTAGTCTCATATTCTTTATAGTTCTATTCTTTTCTTACTGTTATTGATACTATACGAAAGCCCAATTCTAATCAATAGGCTGTCTATTATCCTAAATGGCAAGAGGCTATGGTAGAGGACTTTCAATTATTTGAGCAAACAAGCACTTGGGATATTGTTTCACTAGAGGGGGTACAACCTATTAGTTGCAAGTGGTTATTTAAGGTCAAGTATCGACTTGATGGATCCATTGAGCGACATAAGGCTTGCCTTGTTACCCTAGATTTTATACAGGAACATAGAATTGACTATGGTGAGATATTTGCTTATGTTGCTTAGATAACTATAATTCATATATTACTAGTTGTTGTTGTCGTTTATCGATGACCATGCTATCAGATAGATGTCAAGAATGCATTTCTTTATGGTTCTTTATCAGAGGTTATCTATATAATGCCCTATCTAGGTCTTTCTATTCTGCCGGGATATGTTGTTGCCTTCGTCGTGCAATCTATGGTCTCAAGCAAGCCGTCCGAGCTTGGTTTGAATATGTTCCATGTGCTATTAGAGTGGTAGATTTTCAACAATATTCTTAGGATCATTCTCTGTTTGTGCGATCGTCACCGCAGGGGTGATTTCTTTTCTTACTCTATGTGGATGACATAGTTTTTATTGATGATAATTAAGCAAGGATTGCAGCTACTCAGAGGTAACTTCATCATCTGTTTTATATGCAGGATCTTGGTTAACTTCACTACTTTATTGGACTCAAAATTGCATAAACTACAAGAGTGATACTTATTTCTTAGCAAAATTATACTTTAGAAATTATTTCGTCTGCAAGTCTATAGGATAGTCGAACATTTGATACTCCTTTAGAGGTTCATTTGAAGCTTTACCCCATATATAGTCAGACTTACATAGTTCCTACTCGCTACATATGGCTAGTAGGTCAACTTTTGTATCTCTGTTTGACCAGGCCATATATTTCTCATATAATTAGTATTATTAGCCAGTTTGTTTTCGCACTTCGATCAACTCACTATGATGCCTTACTCTAAATTCTTTGAAATATTCAGGAATCCATTATGCGCTCATTATTCATGTCTTCTACTTCTACTAGTATTTTCTGATGCAGATTGGGTAGGAGATCCGACCACCAGATGATCTATTACAGAATTTTGTTTGTTTCTTGGTAATCCATTAATTTATGGCGAAGCAAGAAATAAGTCGTTGTTGTATATTCTTCTACTAAGTCAAAGTACAAAGCTATGGCTTCCACACCAGGAAGATCGTTCATGTACATAAACTTCTATCTGATATGGATATTTCTCCTACATGACCTACACTACAAAAATATTGTTAAATAGCGACGGATCTCAGCGATAGAAAATAATTCATCGCTGAGTTAGCGACAAAAATTCGACAAAAAAATGACTAAGTTATTTATGTAAACAAAATATATTATTTTTCGTCATAAATCTGTCGCTAATTTGTTGTTGATATTTCAGAGGCGGATTAGCAACAAAAATATTCGGTGCTGCAAAAACTTAAAATTTCCAGCTGCGTTTTATTTACCCCCATAATCTCTCTCTCTCTCTCTCTCTCTCTCTCTCTCCGACGACGACGACCCTCCCCCTCACTCCTCCTCTCTGGCAGCCCCTCCCACTCATTCGCCCTCTCCTCCTCCTCCTCCTCCTCTGGGGTCCGACTCCCTCTCTTCCTCCTCTCCTCCCCCGGCGTCCGATCCCCAAGCCCTCCTCCTCCACCCCGACCCCCTCCGCCTCCTTCAGTTCACCTTATCCTCCGGTTAAAGTAACCCTAACCCTTTGATTTGGTTAATTTTTTCATTTGGATTATGGGGGTCTAGACACACGTACAGACACGATAAGCTAGACACGGACACGAAAAGAAAATAAATAGTTTGGTAATTTTGATACGCTGCACACATGTACGATATACTAGACACGGACACGTACAGACACGTGCGATACGTTGGACATGAATGCCCTATTATAAGGCATAAAATACTAATTAATACTACATAAACCTAAACCGGAGGAAAAAGAATTAAAAAATACAATTTATGCCCTAAATTAGTGTGTATTAGGGCTAAATTCGTAAATTTGCCAAAATTTGTGTATTTTGCACAATTAAAAGAAACTTTGATGAGTTATTACTCAATTGCTTAACTTATATAATACTTAGAATTTAAATACCCTCAAGTTATCCTTATCTCATACCCATATCTTACACTAATATATCCCACATTACCCTACTGTCTACTCTTTGGTATTAATACTGGTACCTTCATCTAATAAATATTTACCTACTCAAAATTACCTCATCACCCTTACTCCAATGCTCCACATGACTGTACCACATTGGCACATAAATGTGCCTAAAAACATAGCACTTAGTTAACACAGTTAATGAACTATGTTGGAGCTAAATGCAGTTCCCCCTCCTTTACTCTGTTGTTTCTACTTGTACAAAATTTTTATCAGTCTCTAGCCCATACATGTATACATATACTTGCTTACCACTCATTGTGTTTATAACCTGGTATCACTTGAACCTGAGCTCACTGGCCAACATTTCCTAAAATCCATTCACAGGCCACTGATGCCATTTGATATACTAAAGAGTGTTACCTACCCTTATACCCCAAGCACTTCTAACTCGACACACACACACACACACAGACACACACACTTACACACACACACACACTTCTCTTATACCTATTGATACTCAATATCACAATACTCATAATGGAGCACTGTGCAGTGCTCCCTACCCTGTTGATACCTACGACTGTCATGTATCATGACTGATACATTTAATTCAGACCTCGAGCTCCTATTGCCCTTCCTTTCATCCAAACCTGACAACCCAACTGATATATGGTATCACTTTCCCCTACTGTAAACACACAATGCCAAGAACTCTTGCTCACAGAGTAGCGCACTAGGTGGACTGCTGCCTCCTTGGTTTACCCCCTTCATGCACATATCAATGCACATCCAACCAACCTGCTTACACAGTATCAGTCACAACCTCGACAACATTAATAATATCAACAACAACAACTAATGCATGTTGTTGCTGTTGCTCACTGTATCAGACCAACCCGGCACTCCTTACTCCCTCATAAATTACACATATACACAATGATCTAATCACTTGACACAGTGAACACATCCCATCCTTATATATATATATATATATATATATATATATATATATATTATATGATTAAAACATAATTGAATATTACGTGCAATACCATATATTCATAGACTTACCCACACTAACACTAGTAGGTATTTAATCAAACACTTAAGGTGTCATGACACACCCACAAATATCCAACCAAAATCTCATATGATACACCTATACTATAACATATTAGGATACACACTAAAGCATTGAATCAAACACCTAGTATGCATATGCAAGATATTCTATGATACGCACCCAAATAAAGAGTCAAAACTCACCATTCTCCATATTAAACATATATACATCTAAATTACATATAATAATAACTAATATAACTAGTTACAATAGAAATTGAAGAGAATTAATACAAATTAACCAAAATGAGCCCCGTATCACAAAGTATCATATCGTATCGTGATACGGCCTGCTCGTATCCAATTATGGACACGAAGTGGCAACAACAATTGGGTCAAGCCTCCAGCGCCATTTATATTTAGTAGGGAGAATAAATTGATAATATGCAACTGGATTTCAAATTTGAGATTTTCTAACGGCTACTTGTCAAATCTGGCATTATGTGTTGATCTCAACAAATGTAAGCTGTCAGAGATGAAGAGTCATAATTTTCATATGTTTATGTAGAGGTTACTACCTATTACTCTGAGAGAGATGTTGAATCATCAAGTATCGACTCCGTTAGCCAAATTTTCTATATTCTTTAGATATTTGTGTTCAAGCAAGTTCACGGTGCAACATTTAATAGAACTTGAGAAGAAGATTTTATTGACATTGTGTAAGTTAGAAAGGGTGCTTCCTCCCAATTTTTTTGATAGTATGAAGAATTTGTTGATTCATCTTTCTTTTGAAGCATGCATCGGTGCTCCTATCCATTATCGATGGATGTATCCATTTAGGAGGCATAAATTATTTATACTAATAATTTTTTTATTCAAATAACTCTAAGATTCAATATATTATCTATAGGTATCTACATCACCTGAAGAAAAAGGTTGGTAATAAGGCTCATGTAGAAGCTTCGATATGCGAAGCATATATTATTGAGGAAATTTTAAACTTCTGCTCCATCTACTTTGATACTCATGTCAGAATAAATTATAATCGCAATAGAGTCCCGAATAGTGTAATCCACACTATCTTCCATATAGGAGGGAAGCCTACAAGTGCTACTAAAGTACGTTGGTTGGAAGACGATGAGTTTAAAGCCGCTCATCGGTATATATTATTAAATAGTGGTATAAAAGAGATGCAAGATATTGAGAAGTAAGCGATGCATCTTTCCTAGATATTTCAATTTTGTATATACTTGAAAAAGAATTGCTCTAACTGTTCTCCTTATTATCACAATACTTTTAGAGCTGAGGTAAAAATGAAGAGACCAAATATTAATGAAGATGATCTTGCTAGAGTTTGATAGAAATTTTTTATCGTGGTTCCATAATTATATACGGATCCTAAATATTAAGTATTCTAAATTTGGCATTTAGACCCATCTTTGCCTAATGTCTATATGATATGTGATGTTTTATGTTTTTCGTCATGGTACAGACTTACAGAACGAACGACTTCGAGCATTAGCTATCGGACCAAGCAAGAGGGCAAAGTATTGGGATGGATATACCATCAATGACTTCAAATTTAATACAACTGATAAGTATATTAATCAATCATTTTTCGATTAGGAGGCTAATTATACTAAAGAATTTGGGAGTATGTGTGTGGGGTTCAGTCTTTGATGCCGATCCAAAATTCGACTATTACGGTGTACTTAGAGATATCGTGGAGCTGGATTACTCTTATAATACAAAAATTATGATGTTTAAATATGATTGGTTCGACACAATACCCAAGAAAGGATAGAAAATTAACAAACAGTTTGGGTTTGTTGATATAATATATATATAAAAAGATATATAGGTTTTGAACCATTTGTCTTGGCTAGTCAAACGGTTGAAGTGTATTATACGAGCTATCGTAATCGACGAAATAATAATAAAGATTGGTTGGCTGTATGCAAAACTAAAGCTAAAAACACATATATTGTTCGGAATATAGCATACCAAGAGGATGAGGTGGTCATGCCTCAACTTGCATATATAATTTCGGCCGGTGTTGATGGTATAAGGGGTGACGTTACCGTAGATGATGATAGAGTTGTCGAAGGGATTGAGATAAAATATTTACCTTATATAGAGGAGAACTCTGATATGGAGGTATCGAGAGAGGAACAAGAATTGGAAGATGATAGTGATAGTGATAGTGGAAGTGAAAATAAAAATGAAAATGAAGAAGTAGAAGATTAAGACAATTAGGAAAATGATTCGGAAGGCGATGACAATTCAGAAGATGAAGAAGATTAGTACGTACATACATATACATTAGCTTAGATATTTATTTAATTATTTTATGACACGATTATTATTTATTTTATCAACATACTAGTATTTACTTATTTTACCACACCATTACTTTATGATTATCTGTTTGATGATATTATTTTATTATTTACTGCAGATTTACCTATATATGGCAGGGCAAGGACGAGAACGTTGATGACGATGACAAGTTCAGAGAGGATCATCTTCTCAGCATCCTACGTCCACTATGCCTGCTATCCCAGATTCTCGTACACGACCTGAGGACGAGTTCGTAGATGCGGCGGATGTTTTATTCCCGTCATATACTCGTTCTTCAGTAGGAGGAGCTACTCCATTTCTCGGATTGGCAACAGCTACTACCCCTTCTTCTACTCCAGCCACTATCGCACTACTATACCGACTATTCCACCAATTGCTCCCACAGGAGAAAATCCATTTACAGGCCTTCTTATGGACAACGGAGTATATGTCCGCCATCGAAGATTTACAGACCCCCCTACTCTACCAGAGCGGCCAACCAATATCTGTCATTCCGAGATATGGGCCGATGGAGCGACGAAAATATTTATTTGTCAATTCACACATTTATTTTGTATTTTTTATTCTAATTATATATTGTCCACTTATTTCAGATTTTTTTCGATCAAGGCTGGGAATGATCTGGAGGAGATCATGTAGGCTACTTTGATGGCCCTTATATCAACTTTAGTGACATCCCGCTCGATCGAAGATTCACTTGGATGGAGAAGTTCGGGGTATGTATATTTATTTTATTTATAATAATATACAATTTTTTTGATTACAATGATAAAAAATATTTTCCTAATTTGTACAGGTTTTACTGGTGGCCGGATCATAGAGCAAGTGCTATCCGAAAGTGTTACAAGGTCGTCGCCAGCAAGAGGTTGAGAGATATGATCAATGACCAGAAGGCTCTGGCGTCACTTGGACCGGATCACCGTAAGGAGTGGCTGAAGGCGAAGTACTGGAAGGAGATGAATAAGAAGATGGACACACCGGCCTACAAGGTAAGTACGAGAAGGCGAAGGCTGTCCGTGCTAAGGATGGTCTCCTTTCTGGTGGATCAATTCCGACCGTCGAGCATTTTCGACGGATGGTTAGTATTAAATTTTTTTGCTAGATCGGTTTTTTTTGTAATTCTAATTTTTTTGCTTATTTATTTATTGCTTAATTTTTACAGTGCGGCAAGACCGTCAGAGCCGAAAAGACCCCAAGACCGTCGATTTCCCAGCAATCTTCCAGCGAACCCACAAAAGAAAGAAAGATGGGAAGCTCGTAGATGAGCGGGCCGCCAAAGCATGTATAAATTGTATTTATAAATTTTTGTCCATTTAATTAGATTATTTTTATAATTTAATTAGTTTCTAGGTTTCTAGGTCAAAACAATCAAACTAGGTCAACTCTAGGTCATTGAATTTCAAAAATACTAATAAATAACACTGTAAATGCTTAAAATGATGCACCTTTGTTAATATCCTATTTTAAGAAACAACACTGTAAATATTGTAAATACATAAAATTATTATTTTCATTCAATTTAATTTAAACCTTATATGAATGGTCCGATACCGATACCGATTCTGATACTTTAAACCTTGACTAATATATTATTTTAAGATAGCATAGAAATCAAATATAGCATATATAACTTCAATTATATACATATACTATGACATCTAGTATCTTATTTGATACTCTAACCAAAATTAAATATAGCACATATAACTCTTAAATTCTTAACTCTAAACATATTTTTATAAATAAATATAGGAGACGTATGAGACATTAAAGGGGGGCGCTGAGAGCAGTACGCCGACTGAGAGAAACGATCTGTGGTTACAAGCTGTCGGGAGAGGGAAAGGCGGCAACGTGTACGGTACGAGATCGTTGGCATCGATGCCGTCGGTTTTTTTAGAGCTCCTATGATGGCTACTCTAGCTCTATCTGTGTCCGGCTCCAACATTCTTTCTGGTACGATATCTCTAGAGCATCTCACGACGACTGTGCATGAGCTACATGGGCTGGTCCGACAGTTGATAGATAGTCGTGATGCTGCAGCACCTGCTCCTCCGACGGGTACTACGATGGCTCCTCTGACAGCTACTATATTGGGTCCTCCAGCTACTCCGACGGCTCCAGCTCCTTCAACGACATCGGTGGGTACTCCAGCTCCTTCGACGGATCCTACCACTGCTCCGTCTGTCGTTGCACCTGATGATCTACAGGATATCATCGCTATGGTTGTGGCGCAGTACATGGCTAGCCGACAGCCGTCGCCGCATCTGCCTCCACCTCCCCATCCACCGTCGACTTGATAAATTTTTTCAGTTTGTGGGATTTTTTTAGTTGGTTGTATTTATTTGACTTGATTGTATTTATTTGACTTTGTTGGATTGTATAACAGTTATTTGTACATGTTTGGATTACTCTAATTTATTATTTCGACGTATATATCATATTTGTACATGTTTGTGTGGGTTTTATTAGTTTATGTGGAATTTGCTTGTGTAAAATTTATTTGTGTGAAAATTGGTGAATGTATAACAGGTATATGCTCAGCAGATATTAATTTCTGAAAAAATATTATCTTTAGCGAAGGACATGCGATGTAATAGCGATGAAATATCTAAAAAAATCTCAGGTCAGCGACGGATTTCTGACAAAAAATATCAGGCCAGCGACTACTCAGCGATGGAAAATTACGTCGCTAAAACGTCTGATACACACAAATGTGCCAAGCATGTATCAGAATCCATAGCTAAAATCTGTCGCTAATCCGTCATTGAAAGTGATGAATTTGTGATGGATTAGCGACAAACTCTGTGAGCCCTGAATGTACAAAACCTTCTGGAAATTTTGACAAATTTTGGCTCACAAAATTCGTCGGTAAGTAGTCAGACAGTTTAGCGACGTAACTTGTACGTCGTTGATCCGTCGCTGGTTTAATGTCGCTCAATCCATCGATATAGCAACGGATTAGCGACGGAATTTTCATACCTACGTTAGTTATTCTGACGAAACCTTTCCGTCACTAATCCGTCGCTAAAATCAAATAGCGACGAAAAAATATATTTTAGCGACGAGTTATTCCGTCGCTAAAATAATATATTTTTGTAGTGCTACGTCGCTTCACCGTGATAACAAGAGTGTTATACAGATTATAAACAATTCGGTTTTTCATGAGCGGATAAAGCACATTGAGATTGACTGTCATTTCGACCATGAGTATTTTTTATAGTCATTATTTTTCTACCACATATCTCCGTTGATCAGCTATCAATTTTTTTTACAAAGTCACATCCCACATCACGATTTTAGTTTCTATTTGACAAACTCATATTATTTGATCCATCATGAGTTTGAAGGCGTGCTAAATTATGATTAGATTTAGAATTAGATTCAAGTTCATCTATATGTATCTCCTATATGGATACAGATTCATTTTCCTTCACGGATACATAATCGTTTTCCTATACGAATATTGATTCATTCTCCATCTATATATATATATTCATCTACGAATAAAGTTATTGTTTCGTTGCCTTTGTTTCCATTGTATTCATTATGCACTTCTTTTATTCTTTGTGTCCTCCTTGGGATGCCTTTGTTTCCATTGTATTCATTATGCACTTCTTTTATTCTTTGTGTCCTCCTTGGGATGCCTTTGTGTATAGGTCCATTCATAAATCAATTGGCTACGCGCCTCGAGTGTAACGGGGTCGAGTGTTGAGTATATGATGTTATGTTTAGCTACCTTTATTGTTATATATTCTTATTTCTCGGATGTGGTCTTTTAAATGGTGTAGCTTTGAACATAATGGAATTATCTTTAATTTGAACCAAACAAGTCCCGTACTATGAATTTTGGCTAAGCGCTAGCATATTTCAGTAGTTCAATACATCCTTTTCTTTCTTAGTTTATTTAAAGGAAACGTACAATGCTCCTACTAAAAAAATTGTTAACACGACAATCAAATTCTTGAAACATATTAATTCCACCCCCAAAATCAAATGGCTAGCTGACTCACCTACTCTGCCATGCATGCATTCAACAATTTAACTGTTCCTCTATTCTAGCCACTCATGCCTACTCAATATGCAACTTGGTAGCAGCTGCAGCATTAGACTATTGCGAAGGGGGACTCTATAAGAAAAGTAGAAATGGGACACGCTGCATCTTGGCTGTCAAATCACCATCCAAGGATCTTCTTGGGACCATGCCCTCTCCTTCAAGTCACCATCCCAACAACTTTTAATTTTTCTTTTCTTCTTCTCCCACTTCAAGAAAACTAGTCCCCTTAGCAAGCAAAGTCAAGAAAATTCAAGGATCAGCCACATATGGTTATGTATATAGTAAGAAAGTTTTCATGAATGCACTTTGTCTAGAGACAGCCATAGCCCATAGGTCAAGATGACTTGTCTATGCCTATCAAGGAAGTGAATTCAATTGCATGCAAATATGGATTCCTGTTCTATTGAAGGAATCAAAAGCATTAATCTCCTCCTATAGGAACCTCTCTATTACCTATACAAACAACTCATAATTGAATCCTCTCCTCTTTCAATATGTCGACCATTATCAACTGTTATGGTGTATTTAGTGTGTCGGTATATAAATATGAATTTAGAAACAATTTTGTATGAAATTATGATCAGTTTACACTCGGTATTCGATACATCATCTTCCACACATATATATATATATATATATATATATATATATATATATATATATATATATATCTCCTCTATATAATGCCAAAACTAGGTTTCACCGTAAAAAAATTTCGTTCCAAAAATACTCTTCAACATATTTAGTAATTAAAAAGAATACCTACAATAAATTTCACTGACAACCATTTAAGAGATGCAATAATGACAACCATTTACGGAAATCAAAGGGTTCATGCTACTTGCTAAGTCTTTTAAATTGTTACCAAAGAATTCGAAGGGTTGAACCATTAACCTATATAATTAAAAGCAGTAGAAATAAACTAATTCATCAACATACGTGCAAAGCACGTGCATATATACTAGTATATATATATATATATATATATATATATATATATATATATATATATATATATATATATATATATATATATATATAAATAATGCTAAGTTTACTATCAAATGCTTACAACCCTTTTACAATCTACTATTCTTTCTGTTATGTGAATCACATTCGGTTCCACCTCTCCTCCAATGAATGACTGTCACGTGACGTTTCTGTCACGCAACGGCCACCCGAACAGCCACCGGATTCCACCTCTTCCCTCTTCTCCAATTGACGGCCGTCACGTGGTCGTCACGTGACGGTTGTAAGAATTTAATTGTAGTCATAGCACAGCCCATATATATATATATATGAGTTTACGCTCGGTAGATCATGTTCCCCTTCGTAGACCGGGAACTGATTCTGACTGTTGGAGAGGACAGTCTTTCTTCGAACTCTCATTCAAAGGGGAACTACTTTCTTGTTGAAGCAACAGTAACTATCGCTCATTTACCTTTGTTAGATGATCTGACCCCAACAACATATCCTAATTCGTGGTAGAATAATCGGATGTCGTCTCCTGCAAATCATTGGAACTCTTCGCACAATACTAACTTTTGGTAGTAGGCTCGTTACAAGTCTTTGAAAGAAGCTGCTGAATTGGTAAGCCAGTTCTCCTCTAGCCTCTGCGGCCACCTCCGGAATCCTCGCTACCAGAATAACACATATTAGCAACGTCTAAAAACGTCGCTAATATATAAACTAACGTCGCTAAAATAATTTGGCGACGTAATTAGCGACATTTTTACGTTGTCGCATATACATGGTCGCTGACAATAAAAACGTCGCTAGTCGTCGCTGTAGCGACATATATTTGCGACGAGAAGAGTAGCATAATATACGACGATTAGCGACGTATCGTCGTTAAATTGGCGACGTAAGATTTGGTCGCAACACGTCGCTATATTTGCGATATTATGAGAGACGTTTTGCTACAACAATACGGACATGACAAGTCTTGCCATGTCAGCATATTAGCGACGTGTAGCGACGTACTAGCGACATCCATGGTACCTGGTTGCGACGTTCCGATACTTGTTAGCGACGTAACAGTACGTCGTTGAACGTCGCAAAATGTCGCTAAATCGAATAAAAAAATATGATGCAGTTTGTAAAATATTTTCCAACAAAACTCTACCTGGCTATATAAAATCACAGTTTATATAACTAGACCCGGAGCAACCCTCCGTTGAATTCTCAGGGTTCATCGACCCCTTCGGTGGAACACTCAACTCCGGTAAATTCACATAAAGTTAGTTTGAATAATAAACTAAACTCATATAGAAATCTACAAAGTTACATTACACTAAATATGCCTCAAGAAGTAGATAAATGAATTTAAAATAAGTCTCACATGCGTCTCATAATGTAATAAAATGTATGAAATAAATATATCAAAGACTTAAGAATGGGCCAATACACACAAACACACTAAAACCTGTCCAAACAATGACTACTATTAATCAGGAGGAGCACCGTCGCGCATCTGGGATAGAATGAACTCATACTGCTTCTGTGAAAGTGTCACCAATTCCGATGGAGGAGGCAGTGATGGAGTCGGTGTCGATGCCGACGGACCAGGAGGATGTATCTACTCCAATGCTAGCAGTAAAGCATTATTTGAATCCATGGCAGATACCCCCCTCGAAGTGTTCTCTGCCGTCGAAGGACTGAACAAATCATGTGCCCTATATATCCTCGCAAGTTAGTCGCTCATGGCCGTATTTGACCCCTACAACTCCGTCTGTTTGTGCTCCGTAGACTAGACCAGAGTTGCCAACTTGCGCTCTGTCGTCTGGCTCATAGTCGTGAGCTTGGCTCAGAGTCCTGAGCTCCAAAAGGTTGTGATCTGTCGTCTGGCTCAGAGTCCTGAGCTCCATAAGGTTGTGATATGTCGTCTGGCTAAGTGTCCTGAGCTTCATAAAGCTATGCTCGAGCGAATCAAAACGTGCGGTGATTGTTGCATCGTCCTTCTACGACGCAGACTGTGGCCGCTCCATAGTCCCCCGTAGCAACTCGTCACACAGGTCAAAAATTAGACGATCAATGCTTTCCTAGGCTTGTGCCGACACCTGTGAAGGCTGCGAAGAATGCACACTGACAGAGGGGCCCTGGAGGATTGTGTCGCAACAAAGGCGTCGTAGGATCCTGTACCATAGTACGTATCCCTCTGAAGACCACCAACGGTGGTCATCCAGAGCACGTCCACAGACGGAGCTGTAGAGGGCTACGAGGAAGTACCAGTCCCTCCCTCTTTAGGTGCACTAGCAATCGTCCGCTCACGTAGTTTAAGATACTCGTCCTATAAAAGTTGTTGCTAACGTCTAAGTTACTTATTACTAACTATATAGATATCTATTTACATATTTTCTAAGTTATATTAAAGCTAACATAGGATAGTAAAACGTAGATAGATCAGCGTGGCCTTCTCATCGATGAGCTTTTCACCATTCCGATGGGTGGCTAGGAAGACGGTCACCATGTTGGCATCCTTACCCCTTTGTACTTGATGAAAATTATATCATTTATTATTAAAATTAAACATCTTATCCTACTTTTATTAAAATAATATATATTTAATAGAATACATACCAGATGACAAAAATATTCCATCGTGGGAATTGAGCCACCACACCACTTAATTACCTGCCTTCCACCTAGCCGCCTTTGCCTTCTCCGACCTTTCCTTGTACGTGGGTTCATCGAATCTCACCTTCATTGGAGTCCACTACTCAGGTGTGATCCAACCCTGGATTACTTGTCCAGAGCAATCACGAGCCTTCTGGTCATCTATCACATCACGGATTAGCTTGGCGGCGACGACATGAAACTGCTCCTAGATATTCTCAGTCCGGTTTGGTGGATAGAAATATATTTTCTATAAGAAGTAAAATAGTGAGTTATATAATATGCATAAATAATTATTGATATTAAAATTAAATATACCTTTATCTTGAAGTGGGCAAACCAGAATGCCTTCCTATCTTCAGGAGCATCTGAGTAGTTGATCCAAGGCCCACCATAGTTCTGTCTCATAAAATGCCCCAATGCTCTCTATACCATCGATGGACGTTATCTATACAATGATATTTAAATTTATGAATATATAGATATAATCATTTGGAAAATGTTAAATATTTAACCTACTTGCTAGGCTCGTCCCTCAAAATCTTCATCCTCGTCTCGTTCGGAGGTGCGCATGGAGGATCGCTCTGATCATGCGCAGACGGAGTCGGCTCAACCTCCTCTATCTGCTCCTTTATCTCTATAGTACCGTCAGCAGGAGGAAGGCTGGAAGGGGGAGTAGTCTCAGGCCTAGAACTTTTCGTCCCAAGTATACTACCAAGTAACGTAGACCGAGTCAGAGATGTGACTGGTCGATACACTGGAGTACTCTGTGACAAGGATCCGAAAATAGTAGCCGGTACAAGAGGAGCACTCTGTCTAGAGGATCTACCTGCAAATGATCCGCATCGTCCTGTCATACATGGTAGTTACATATGATGATAAAACATAGGCACGATAATAGTTACAACTTGACACCCTAAACTATTTTGCAACACAAATATACATGTAACCAAATGCGACACATAGGGTCTGTCATGCACATATAACCAAATGCAACACAAATACACATATGCAACACTATTTTGGAAGAAAAGTGTGTCGATGTAGGCGTATCGTGTCAGCATGTGTGTGTCATGTGTCTGTGTCTATGTCACATCTCATAGTTTTAATAGAATTATACAGTAAATAACTATTTGTGTCACAAGTTTAAATGGTTAGAATATTCTACAGTCAAAATATAATACATGTCAAGTCCAAATAGATTTATTTTATTTTCAATCATCTTAAGAAAATTCATCTTCTTCGTCTTCCTCGTCATCCTCTTCCTCCTCATCTTCACTTTCATCTACTTTATCTTCGTCTTCATCTTCATCTTCGGATAATTTTATCTCTTTTAAATTATTAGTCGTGTAATGAGTAACTTCCATTGAGTCCACATCTACAATATTTATTACAAGAGGTAGCTCGTCCTCCTGATAAGCTATTTTTTCAACGTCAAAGGTATTTTTAGCTTTAGTCTTGCATACTGTCCACCAGTCCGACCTTGTTGTTCCCCGTCTAGGATAAGTTATGAAGTACACGAGCTGAGCCTGACTTGATAGGACAAATGGTTAGTAGCCTTGATATCTACGCTTGTAGTTTATATCTACAAGACCATGCTTGTCAATTTTTTAACCTTAATCTTGAATCTGATTCACACTTGAATAATAGATCTTAGTAGGTTATGTGCCATAATTATATGTCAACTCCACAATCTCTCATAAGATGCCAAAGAAATTATTGCCTGGATCAACGTCTTTGTAGTTCAAAGAATTGGTACACTAACAACTATTTTTCTTGGAATCATGATCCATGAAGCTGTCTCTGATCGGAGCATTTGTTGACTTGAACCTAAACCCATTCACACAGTAACTTGGCCGTATTTTGACGACAGTAAATGGTCTTTTGGCTAGAGTTCTAATAGATTAAGTCTCGGGTGTTAGTAAACGATCGACCTATATACCAAAGAAGCGATACTAAGTTATTTATTATGCAAGTGCATAAAAAAATTTATCGAGCTCCTTATATATGCGCTCAACCAAGAAGGAAAATGACGTCTCATTTCTTATTCTACTTATTCATCTGTTATGTAGGGTCTAAACGACCTCAGCTCATCATTATATGTGCTGAAAAATAACAAAGCAACCGTTGATTAGTAGCATAATATTAGCTTATACTATTACATGAAGTAAACATGAACGTATTAATTACTTACCCCTCTAGCTTCTCCACTTCATCCTTGTTGCAATTGAGTAATATATACAACTGAGTAGCCCTTAGCTCATCGTTATTCAAATATATCTTCTTAATTTTTCCTGAAGGCTTTACAGACGCATTGAATACTTTCAGGATTTCATCATTATATTTTTGATATCTGTCGTCGTTTCTCGGAGCTCTTATTCTATTAGTAGCAACATGTGCTTTGAAAAACGTCGAGCAAAATTTTGTAATCTCCTCGAGAACAAAAGCTTCACAAATAGATCCCTCAACCTATATCTTATTTTTTTACCTTTCTATTTAGGTGATCCAGATGCCGCTCGAACGGGTACATCCACCGATAACCAACAGCCCTACCAACATGTGCCTCATAGGAAATATGAATTGATAAAAGCTCCATAGAGTCGAAGAATCCAGGAGAAAATACCTTCTTGAGCTTGCAAAGTGTTACCGCAATATCCTTCTCTTGCTTTTCTAGACGATCGACGAGCAACTTATTAGAACAAAGACCTCTGAAAAATATGCTGAGCTCCGTCAATGGATCCCAGATGACCTGCGGTAAGAATTCTCGCAAAACTACAGTAAGCGGGGTTAGCGACGTTTTTTAGCGACGACAAATAAAACGTCGCTAATTTAGCGACTCCATTTAAAAACAGTCGCTAGACGTCGCTAATTGGCGACATTTAACGATGTTTAGCGACTTTTATTCAGTTTTTAAAAGATTAGTCGCTATAATTTCAATTTAGGTCGCTAAACGTCGCTAAAATATTTTATTTATCGACGTATTTAGCGACGTATGTATTTTGGACATTTAGCGACGTAATTAGCGACGGCTAAGACGTCGCTAAGTTGGCGATGTCATTAGTGATGTCGCTAAAACGTCGCTAAATTTATTTTTAATTAGGGCAGCTTCCTCCCATTTCTTTTGATCTCTTCCTCTTCCTCTCCCTCTCCCTCCCTCTCCCTCTCCCTCTCCCTCTCCCAAACGTCATACACACTTTCAGCTCCCCTCCGACCTCCGGCGCCCCCTCCTCCCTCCCGGTGACCCCTCGACCTTCGGCGCCCCCTCCGACCTTCGGCTCCCCTCCAACCTCCGGCCGCGTCCTCCTCCCCCCCTCCTCTAGGTAATCCCGCTCTCTCTCTCTCTCTCTTTCTCACAGGACACACATGGCACTGACACAACACACACATTACAAACACTGACACAGACACGACACACACACTTACACGACACACATATGTGACCTAGGATTAAGGTTAGGGTTAGGGTTTTTGACCTGGTTAGGGTTAGGGTTAGGGTTTTTGACCTGGGGTTAGGGTTAGGGTTAGGGTTTTTGACCTAGGGTTAGGGTTAGGGTTTTTGACATACTGATCGATACTTTTTATTACAATATATAGAACATCGAAGTTTGCTTATTCAACCCAAACTAATTAACAATATAATAAATATATATTGTTTGCAATATCGATCGATTGGTAGTTTGAGTGAGTTAGTTGTTATCAGTCCAGAACTGAGCCTGGAGCCAGTCGACTATTTTCTTGTCCACCTGAAAGGCCTTGGAAAGAACATCGTCTGATATTTGATCTGGCTTGGAACCAAAGACAGCATTTGCAACGGTTATGACCCCAGGATTCTGGCTACTGAGGGATGTGATTACCACGGCCTTTTTCTCATGATCAGGGTTAAACTGGAAATGGATGAGTCCTTTGGGAAACACAAACACGTCGTCCCTGTAGAGGGTCTTGGTGAAGAGTTTGTTACTGGGGTTGGATGTTACGAACCCAACATAGAGTGAGCCTTCTAAAACAGTTAGGATCTTGTTGGCTCGGGGATGGGTATGAGGAGGATTGAGTCCTCCATTGGGTGCATAGTCTATGCGAACAAGTGAGATGCCAAGGGTGTTAAGGCCAGGATTTGAGCCACATTGACAGCAGTCACCTTTGAACCGAGTGAGTTTTTTGTGTCGCCAGCCTTGTCCAGGATCGAGAAGGCAAAATCTTCAGCTACCGCAAGCTTCGGGTCCTTGCACACTAATCCATTCACAAACACTGCACTACCATCCATCCATCCATCCATAATAAATTAGAAATTAAAACAGTTAGCTAAAAATATATATTTGTTGACAATTAATGAAGAAAGAAATTAGCCGCGTTAGAAAAAATATATATGACAAAATCGAGAAGCATATATAATGTTAATGTACCGTTGGACATTTTATCAGCGACACAGAAGTCTTCGAGATTGCTAGGATCTGAAGCAGATGAGAAACTACTGAAAGTAGTGATAACAAGGAGAGCGACCAGCACTGCCAAGTACTGAGCATCCATTTTGTTTTTTTCTCTCAAGTCTAATACAAGTCTTAATAAAGTCCTTTGCCTATTTGAATTGCCACTTGAAGAATTAAGAGAATAGTTAAGTTGTATGTGGGAAGCAGTTAATATTATTTGTACTTGCCAATGGCACGAGGACAAGAACGTTTCCCTTAACTAGTATTGTCACTCACATTATATATATATCGAGTGTTTAATCCAAGATATATATCTATCCATTTGTGGTGTCTGAAATGTCCGCATATATCGAGTGTTTAATCCAAGATATATAGCTACTGTCAACCCATGCAATTAAGAACAAGTCCAACTGCTTCTCATCTGTCGAATTCAATGCCTAATATAATATAATACAAAACAATACAATACAATAGAATACAACCAGGGAATGTTAATATCATTACTTAAAGTAATTTCACAAAATAAAAGAGAGAAGCTCATAAGCATAAGCAAAAGCATATATATATATATATTAGTATCAGTTGATAATAGTTAAGATATAAGTAGGGTTTTTGACCTGGGGTTAGGGTTAGGGTTAGGGTTAGGGTTAGGGTTAGGGTTAGGGTTTATACTAGTATCAGTTGATAAGAGTTAAGATATAAATTTACACAATATTTAATATTAGACAATATATTTATATCTGTTATCAATTATATTCATTATTTTCATCTATCTTACCAGATGGCACCTATGACCCAAGCACGTGCACGTCGCTTGAGAGAGACACCTCCTACTGTTTAGGAGGAAGTGATGTCTCCTACCGTTAAGGAGGAAGTGATGCCTCCTACTGTTAAGGAGGAAGAGATACTACCTGCTGTATCTCAGACCAGGATTTTCAGTCACCCAGCACCTATAGCGGCTGTATCTCAGACCGAGATTTTTAGTCACCCAGAACCTATTGCGGCTGTATCTCAGACGGAGAGTTCTAGTGACCCAGCATCTATAGACGCTGTTTATACGCAGTATCTGAGGGACTGGTATGTGCCCCAGCGTATTGGATATCCTTGAGATTGATACTGTGATATTTCATATACTTTTATTGTGGTTATTGTGTGATTGTGATACTTATATATTTGTGTGACTGTGATACTTACATATTATGCAATTTGTGTGACTGTGAAACTTATATATAAATGCTTTTTGTGTTATTGAAAATTTAATGGAGGGTTGCTCCAGGTGTGTCTATAATATTTGTGTGTATTGTGTGACTGTGATACTTTTTATTCATATTAAATAATGTTAATTTACCGGTGTTGAGTGTTCCACCGAAGGGGTCGACGAACCGAGAGAATTCAACGGAGGGTTGCTCCGGGTCTATTTTTAATTAGAAATTCATAAATTGTAGGAGATTGGTAATTTTTAACATTTTTTTAATTTTTCAATAAAATTTTGTGACGTTTAGCGACGTTACGATATGTCGCTAAACATCGCTGAATAAGTCACTAATTAGCGACGTTTAGCGACGTATGAAAATATCGCTAATTTAGCGATGTTGAGTCGCTAAACGTCGTTATTTTTGCGACATATTTAAGTCGCTAAAAAACGTCGGTGTAGCGACGTTTTTCCTTTCAGCGACGTACTGATTTCCGATTTCTGTATTACGTCGCTAATTACGTCGCTAAATTCTATTAGCGATATTTTTTGGTCATTTAGCGACATTTTTTTACGTGCTAATTTGGCTTTTTCTGGTAGTGTCAAAATATAATCATAATTAACCTCTCCATGAATACGTGACAACCTTAGCTCTTCATACCCGTTAGTTTGTTCTCCTTGAGGTCGACGTATCTTTTCAAGTTCGATACGTACCCGTCTAGAAATTTTAGGCCCAGAGTACACCTACAAACTCTCCCTTTATCGTCCTTCTCCAGTGAGAAAATTGTCTTAGGCTACTTTAACTTTCCATTCCCCTCCTCTATCAAATGCAATACAGGACGTCTACATTTCTTCCAAGTCCAACCTAGCCTTCAGATTGTCTTTCGTCTTCCCCTTTACGTCCATTACAGTATTAATTATGTTGTCAAACACATTCTTCTCGATATGCATGACATCAAGGTTATGTTTGATCAGATTGGTGCTCCAATATAGAAGATCCTAGAATATACTCCTCTTCATCCAGTTATTAGTGCGACTAAATTTGTCACACATGTACCCCTTAGCAGGCTCTTCGATAGAACTTGGTAAATCTTTTATCTTTCCCCATATCGTGTATCTGGGCCACCTTGGCGATTGTCCTTATCCATAACGTCAGCACAAAAAGTGTTCATGTTCCTCCAGTATGGATGATCCTTCGGCAGGAATTATTGATGATAATCGAAGGAGGACAGTTTTCCTCCGTGTTTTAAACAAAAAGTCTTAGTGCGGTCCATGCAATACAGACATGAGAGACGGCCATAAGTGCTCTATCCCGATAATATTTTATATACTGGAAAGTTATTGATGTCCATATCAGTGCTGTCCTCATCTGAAAATTTTGCTTTCTAAAAATATCGTATATGTAGGCACCTACTTTCCATAGCTGGTTTAGCTCATCTATCAACGGTTGTAAATACACATTGATGTTCCTCTTCGGATGGTCAAACCTGGGATTACAACGGTTAGAAACATATAAGGAGTCTTCATGCGCATCCAAGGCGATAGATTATATAGAGTGACGATCATCGGCTAACACGAATACTGGGAGCCCGAAAGTCCGGATGGAGTAAAATCGTCGGAGGAGAGCCTCAATATGACATTACGCGGATCCAAAGCAAAATCTGGATACTCTCAATAAAAGTACTTCCATGCTTCTCCATCGGATGAATGATCAAATACTCCTTCGATCTGTTTTCGCCTGTGCCAACTCATATTTTCTGCAGTCTTCTTCACCATAAACAACCTTTGCAACCACGGTGTCAAAGGCAAGTAGTACAACGAATCGGTAGGCTTTCTTGCACCGACAGACCTTCCTCTACTAGTGGCCTTGTAGCAATCAGTACCAAAAATATGTACGCATCTTCATCCTTGTCATCTTTGTAGTACAATATGCACCTGTCGCGACATGCATCAATTTTCTTCTATCCTATTAAGAGCGATCTTACTATCCTCTTAGATCAGTAGAAGTCTTTTGGCAATTTAGTACCCTCCAACAAGATTTCTATAATCAACTCCATCATTCGGTTGTATCATTCTTGCGATATGTTAAAATTGGACTTGATGTTCAATAATCTTGTAACCACCTCCAATGGTGAATGATACTCACAACCAGGATATAATAGAGTCCTTGCATTCTCCAGTAACTCCATGAACTTTGTAGCATCGACATTTGGTGCCTCCTCAGTTGCATCATGATTATCCGGATTAAAATTAGTTCCGACAACATCAAAAACTATGTTCACGCATCCGTCATCATAATCAGCGTGGTTGTGGACATCCATATATGGCTCCACATAAGGCTTCGGTTCCGATGCTAAAGACACAAGTTCTCCGTGTGAGGTCCATTGATAGTAATTCGACATAAAACTCCTCGAGTACAAATGATATGTCATATCCACTTTTGAGTGATATTTTAAGTTGCGACATCTCATACACAGACACTTAATTTTGGTATCATCCATCTACTAAGGGAATGCTTTGGCAAACAGCAGGAACTGTTCCACCCCCTATATGTATTCATCCCGTACACCATATATGTCATCAGGATGATGATTGTACATCCATGAATGATGGCGCATGTAGTAATTCAAATCTATTTCTGAATACTTCTGCAAAGATGAATAGACATCGTTCAAGTATTTTATCCAAATAGATGCAAAGATGGATACATATATTCATCAAAGTAACAACTCCGATTGATGCTTGAGTATTCGAGTTGTGAAGCGTGAGTATCCATATCATGATTCATGAGTATCCATATAATAAGTAAATATATAAGTTTGATATTGATTTCCAAACCTAGTAGACATATATCTTTACGTACTCGTAGACTCAAGATACTTACATGTATCTTTACACTATACCAATCATACCTACACTTGTCACCATACCAAATCTTATATCTATGTACACTACACTAGGTATTTGTGTATCATGTAGATAGTATTTCAAATACCTTGGAACACAATATCACATTGATACTCTCTTGTATCTACGTTACAGTTTCAAATACCCATGACACTAACTATACATTACACTTGGTATCTTTGTACAAACATTCTAGGATACTCACTCGATCTTGACACTCAACACATATTTATACCAACTCCTATAACTATATATTTATATACCATTATATATGTATCTATCTATATATATTATTTACCCTCACTAGCTCACTTATCCCTCACTCAAACACTCAACACATATTTATGCCTACTTCCATAATATTTGGTCAAAAATCATATACACATTTATGTACTAAAAGTATTTAGTTAAATCTAGTTCAATCTAATTTTATCTATTTCCAAATTTCATCCAGGGGTGCCTGGGGGCACTGCCGGAAAGGTTACAGGGTCAGATTGGTCATGGTGGGGGGAGCACGGTCGTAAACCTAACCCTCAGACGGTCGAGCTAGAGGAGGACATAGAGAGAGAGAGGGGGTTAGGGTTTTCCATCAGATCCAGAGGGGGTCGCTGGGTGGGGAGGTGGCGGTGGGGGTGGAGGGAGCACACTCACTAATCTTAACTGCACACAAACATATACATAGAATATTGTATCTGATACTCCCTGGTACACTTTTTGGACATTCACTTGATACCTACAAACCTATACACAATGGCAGATCAAATACCTGTTATAGGAACTCACACCACTAATACACACTCGTAGGTACACACATGTCTGAATATAGAGACGTATGTCTACTTAGTAACTAACTGTAGTCACTATTAGTCAGAATTTATCGCCATCAATGACGTTTTGCGACAAAATTTTATGGATTCACTAAACTTAAAGAATACAATGACGTTTGGTATTGGAGTCGCTCAAAACGTCGCTCGGACATAATTACTAGGAATAAAATGATCACAATTGTATAACCTAAATGTATAAAATATATTTTATAAAATATTAATAATTTATTAATAATTAATTGCTTTTTGATAAAAAAAAATCCTATACTCCGATCTGAAACTATCGATACAACCGACACCACCAATACCGATACTCATATGGATAATACAAACAATCATACTTAATTACTTTCCGATACCAAATATTTAAAACTTATCTATCACATGTAACCAATCAAAAAGATTATTATCCTAACTAGGTATAATACAAATAATCCTAATTTTAGATCGAAAAAAGTCTAAAGATAATCGGATAACAAGATAGATTTGAATCCAAATGAAACATAAAATCTAGATTCCTAGCTATCTAACCCACCATACAAAACCAATATATAATGACCATGTCGATCGTGTGTGCCCGTGTATGTCCGTGTCATCATGAATTCATTAATTTTTTTATCCATTCGTAACTGAAGTATGTGTCTGTGTCCCTATGTGTTCGTGTATTTGTGTGTGTCCGTGCCCCTGTGTGTATTTGTGTCCATGTGTGTTTGTGTATCTGTGTGTGTGGGGGGGAATAGGGTTAGGGTTTACCTGAAGAGACAAGAGGAGTGCCAGAGGGGAGTACCGGGGGGGGGAGCGACGGAGGCGAGCGGCGAAGGAGTGTGCCGGAGGGGAGAAAAATGGACGGAGGGGAAGGGGATCGCCGGAGCGCCATAGTGGTTTTGATTTTGGGGGGCGGGTTTTGAATTTTTGTTCTCGATTGGAAATTTTGATTTAGGGGGAGGAAGGAAAACTGAACGAATTAATCAAGTTTTTTTAGCGATGTTTAGTATGGGAGTCGCTAAACGTCGGTATAACAATAATTTTAGCGACGTAATAAAAAAAGAGTCACTATACGTCGCTAAAGATAAAACTATAGCGACGTTTAATGACTAATTGGGATATTATATTCACAATTACTGACTACAGTCACTATTTGTCGTAATTATTTGCTATAGCGACGTAATACGAAATAACTTTTGTACGTCGCTAATGTCCTTAAAATTAGTGACGTCTATATCATGAGTTGCTAATTACGCCGCTAATATGTGTTGTTTTAGTAGTGCCATGAGACTAGATAACCAGTTAGACCAGGAAAAGGTAGACATGATTCCCCCATAACAACAAACGACAAACCCATAAGATCCCTTGATCTTGTAGTCTCATCCAATCTCAATGATCAGGTTGGACTAGAGGACCTGGCAGATGGACTATTGTCTCTTTTCAAAGCTCCTCCTCCCTCATATTCATTATTTCCTAAAATAAACAAGATACCTAAACATAAACGGCTAAAAATTAATAGAAGGTATTTGAGTTTGGTTTGAAATTTGAAAGAAAAAGAAAGAGAAAAATATTTCAACTGTACTTCTGGGGTGTTGGCTGCTCGGATTGGAAGATAGTAAACAATATTATGCTCTTTTTACTCCATGTTTTTTACTACTATTTATATAAATATAAATATTTATATATATGAATAAATTATCAAAAGAAGTTCTAAAATAAAAAAATAAAATAACACAATATATATGAGTATGTGATAAATTTAGTTGTATATAAAACATTCATAGGATTAGTTAATCAATAGAAACTATTTGTAAAAACTAGATAACTAAGCAATGGTTCTAAAAAGTAAATCATTTAGATAATACTAATAATAATTATTTTTTGAAAGGGGGATTTATAATCTACCCAACTTATAGAAATTCCGTCTTTGAAATTAACCAAAAGCACGATATAAAGAATAAGATAATTAATCTCGGAAGAAAGTAACATATAACTAGTCATACCAGATTTCTCAGGTGCACGATTACCAATAGGATCCTTGTTGACGTCACATTCTAAAATATAGAGTACACAAGACACTACCCAACTTATAGAATTAAAGTTGGCAGTGTAAACTCTAGTCATTATCTTAATTACAATGTTTATGGAAATGTCAAGTTCCAATAAAAGATACGAGAACATTATGCACTATTGGCCATAGTCAAGGACTCTCTAAAGTAACCTAGGTATTACCATAGTATTATCAGGTATTACCGATACTAATCTAGACTTTGACTTGAATCCTATTTAGTTCTAATACAACTTATCCCTTCTATCACATAATCTTCCGTACTATTGACAATCTTTTTCTCTTATTTCATACAATTCTTACATGATCATCTAATATATATATCTTTCTTATGAGAGTTCTTTTCGTCTAAATACTATCGTATTCTAATTTTACTTCTTTCCCAAACACGCTATTATGATTATATTATCCAAGTAAAATTTCTTAAGTAAAATACGTATAAGCTGTACAGCGAGGGTCGCTCGCTAGATAACATAAGAAATATATCTATATTCCAATCCATATGAATACAAAATATAAGAATGGACAACATGTATCATGGTGTGCACCCCATACCACACTTGGCCGAATAGACTCGAATGAATAATATCAATCTACAAATTCTATGCTATAACAACAGATAAATAAGCCAGAAGAATATGTATTATATTAATCCATCATATCCATTTCTAACTTAGGCAATCACTCACCTGTGAAGTATTATATCAAGCTTGCTTCTATCCTATAATAAAATATAATCGAAAGGTTTTTACCAAGCATGAGTGTTCGTCCGACCAAAATAGGGGAAGGCAAAAAATAATAATATGGAGTTTAGAAAAGGTACGACTGAATGCAGATTCGTGGTTTAAGGGCGATAGTATAAATTAAAGAAGTTTCAATAGCAATTGTGGATTGAGATCATAATATACTTATTCTAAAGCAGGCTCGCTCGGTACACTAATGTAATTGAAATAATATGATCGGACCTGCATGGGCCACCACAAAAACTATGTCACGCCCTTGTCAAAAAATACGCGAAACCAGGCCACGTGACAATGCCAGCTACGTATCAAGTTGACTCTAATCCAACTAAAATACGTATAAGATGTACAACAAGGGTCGCTCCCTAGACAACATAAGAAATATATCTATGTTCCAATCCATTTGAATACAAAATATAAGAATGGACAACATGTATCTTGGTGTGCACCCCATACTACACTTGGTCGAATAGACTCGAATGAATAATATCAGTCTACAAATACTATGCTATAACAACAGATAAATAAGCGATAAGAATATGTATCTGTAACTATGGAAGATTTGATACAAGTACCAAATCATAATACCTACAAACCGATGATGATAATCAATAATAGCTCCAGAAGAACTCGTCGACAATCAACACTGCAAATCTGGAAGGAAACCAGGTCCTTAGAGGGACGTAGAAAGATACAAAAATATAATCTATGTAAACTATAATAAACTCATAACTGATGTAAGGGGTGATTCTACCTCCTAAATGTGTAATTTAGAGGACAACTTATGTACGCTTAAAAGTTTTTCTGCCTAGCTCGGCTAGTCCACGGAGCTCAAGGCTAGTGGTGTACATATATTGTTAACAATCATCTGCATATGTCCGTAATGATCCAAGAACGTCAGAGGGAATCTACATAACTCATAAAGTTCTATAGTTCCTCCTGGAGACTATGGTATACAAATGTGGCTGTCCCATACACAAAGTAGTTGTCCTCCACATAATTCCCTACTGACCAAGTCATATCCATAACATGCCCAATTTTGTAACTGCTTGAGTCTCTAATACCCTAATCCTAGCAATCACATTTTCTATCTGTCACATGTCTCTTACGTAATGATGGCCAATCAAATATGCATCCCGTACCTCTAACAAGATATCACAATCATATAGTGTGGTTGTCATGGCCAAAGGAGATATAAGGATATCCCCAAATCATAAGGTAGTCAACTAAAACAAGGTCGATATGCATAAGATAAATATAAGACACAAGAAGGCCTAATCCAGCCTTTTACACCCAAATATAGCTTGGACGTACAGTTTATATAATCTAGAAATGAATCAAAAAGGAATATATATATATATATATATATATATATATATATATATATATATATATATATATATATATATATATATATATATATATAAGTAATGCTATAAATAAAGAGTAAATATAGAGAACACAACAAGATATGCTTTCCTGGATCTTGAATGGTGGTGTAGCGAAGTGTAGGAAGAGAACTCAGTAAATCAACACCCTCCAAAAAGATAGAATCTGTATGAATCCCTCCGGATGTTGAAAATAACATCACCAACGTTCCTAAAATAAATGAAATAGTCAGAAATGACTACCTAAAAGTCCAATTTGGACACAGGAACAAAAACGATAATTTTGGATCAAATTGGGGTCCACAAGTGGCCTAGTTTGCACACGTGCCCGGAAAGAAATTCTCTAAATTTAGTAATCTTATTTTCTAACGAGACAAGAACGATGATACAAACTCATCAGTATGTCCATAATTGGATTCCAAAGAGTCGTTCACAAAATCGCCGGTTGAATCGGATAGTTGGGCCCGTAAAACGACGATCCAATCAATTATCTCAGAATTGAACCAAACTTGGGTCACAGGACCAACCTAATGCTTTGAGTCTAGTAGCGCAAGTTTCTTTACGACACGATGAGCGTGCATACAGTAATTAAAACATTTCAAAAAAAGTCGATAAAGTTATTTTCGACAGATACAAGTTGTTTTTGTCGCGTACACGCTACCAAATTGAAATTTCGTCGATTCCTACGCGTCCGTGTTTACTGTACGCAACTTTTGAAGCAAATATTATGAGACAAAGTTGCCTGTTTGTTGGGACGGACCCAGTATCGATAAATTTTAGTTTTTAAAAATATGGGTTTCTAATATTTTTACCCGATTTAACTAAAATTTTAATAAAAATAAAAATAAAATAATTACTGCATTTTGAAGAGGGTTAGGTTTCTACATATTTGTTAATTGGTTAGATGTTTGGCCAATTAAGGAAGAAGATATGAACCTCCCAACATGGGTGTTTAGGACAGATTCTCTCTGTTTTAAAAATAGATTTTGCCCGACTTTGAGTCAATTTTTACTAGTAGTAATTTTTTTTTATTTGAAGGGATTTGTAGAGGGTTATGTTTTGAATGCATACAAAGAATCTGTTCGAAAAACGAATGAACCAGAAGGAAGAAATCTTACTCGAAATAGGGGGTTCGGGTTTAATTCCTTTTGTGCGACACAGCGTGGTGCGGTCGGCCAGCATCGGTTCTGCCGACCATGGGCAGCACAAGCTTTTGCGGACGCTGCTGGCAATCTCCTGAAGGTTAGCGAACAAGTGGGGATGGTTTTGGATATGTTGGTTTGAAGGTTTAGATCGATAAGGGCTCTAGAGATTTAGAAACATTGGTTTTTCAAATTTGGGAACCAATAATGAGATTTTATCTCATTATGCAGATTTTGATATTTGAAAATTGGTAGGATTAATGAGGTTTAGATATAAAAGGTATTTCAATTTGGTTTAAAATTCAAAAGAAAAAGAAAGAGGAAAAATATTTCAACCGCATATGGGGGTTAGCCGCGATGGTTGGAAGATAGTGAACATTGTTGTGCACTGTTCACTCCAAAATTATTTTAAACTACTTTTTATATAAATATAAATATTTCTATATATGAATAAATTATGAAATGAATTTATAAAAGAAAAAAAAACAAAATAACACAAAATATATGTGTATGTGATAAATTTAGTTTTATATAAAACATTCATATGATTATCTAATGAATTTTTTTTTTTAAAATAGATAACTAAGCAATGGTGCTAAGAAATAAATTATTTAGATAATACTAATAATTTTTTTTGAAAGGGGGTTTACACTTGGCCCAGCGATCGAGTCGTTGCTTTCCATGTGATCCGAAGTGAGGATGATCAAAACCCACCTTAGAGTCCTCCGTAATGCTACTGCTACTCTCTAGAGAGAGAGAGAGAGAGAGAGAGAGAGAGAGAGAGGAGATAATGAGAGTGAAAAAGCCTACAGATAATTTCGTGAATTTTTTTTTTTTGGTGGGAACGGTAAAACTAGCCAATGACTGATAGAGGGTATTGTACTTGAAGATATTCAATAGTTTAGAGTACTGAAATATTATATTAACTTTAAAAACTGTTATAAATAAAAGGAATAATACTCCCCCATGGCTCGATCCACCGATCTTCCGCCACCCAGCCAGGGCACTTATGCCTCTCCCTGGTAACCATAAGGATCACTCGAGTTCGACAATATATATATATATATATATATATATATATATATATATATATATATATATATATATATATATATATGACAAACAAGGATGCACGATACACTCGCATGAGGAGATTACTAGACATATCGAGGCCCCTAACATCCAGAAATCGGTGGATCCCATCCTGAGAAAATCCAAAGTCGAAACCCATGCCTTCAAAGGGTTACGACATGGCGACAACAAAGAGAAAACTGCCAAAGTCGCTACTACGAGAGTTTCTTACTACAAGGCAAAGGCGGTACTACCAACGTCAAAGCCGGCCTTCGACTTCAAAAGTTGTGGGTACCTCTCTAGTACAACTCCCAGACGCCAACAAGGTATTCCTTTCGAATCTTCAACAATATATGCATTTGCGATAAAGTATCAAAAAGGCATCCCGCTTACTCATCTTCCAGTTAGAACTCCAATGTCAGGCCAGGAAAGCACGAATATATGAGAGTATCTTAATCACAAGAAGAAGGCTCTACATAATCCAAACTCCATAAGTCGTCGCTTGATATGCTGCCATCAAATTCTGATTCGGTACCAATGCTCCAAATATCATTTGGCGACTGCTCAACCCTCTGTCGTTGCTAGACTTCAAATGACCTCATTACGAACCCAAAGATGGCGGTTATGATGAGACACCAAGAAGGAGCCTTTACACGCCTTTATCAATATGGTGGGGCACTAATCTAGTCAAAAGAAGCTAGAGGACAAAAGAGATCAATCAGCCTCCAACGCTGATTGGAAATCTAATGCACTCTGACGATGAGTAGAGGGTGCTTATATCGAACAGTTCTGTTGAAGGTGTATACTAAAGGACCAGATGAAAAATCTGATCATTACAATATGTTATTCCCTCTAGAGTAGTCAATACATTGGATCTGAGACCGAAGCCGAAAGCATTAGATCAATCTATTTATCTTCTAACACTATGCCTTCCATCAAAGAAAAAAGTGTGTCGGCCTATATGGCGACACCATAAGATGGTGCTAACGAGGATGCCAACATCCATATGCAGAATATAAAAGCAAAGATGCAAAATTATGAAATCTCCTAATGTTAATGGCGTCATGACAATGATCAACGATTGTTGGTCCCCAACAAACAAATGAAGGTAACCACGAAGCTGCCACTACATTCGTTGCTCCTGAGCCTGAAGGCATAAGAAGCAACGTGACTCCAGAAGTTGCCTCCAAGAACTTGGAGGCCAAATTTGAATAACTGGTCAATCGAGAGAATATCCAGAAAGTGGGGGTAGGCCTGCCATATCCGATCGAATGGGATGAAGCAGTCAACCCCGCCAATTACAAGCCACCATCGTTTGTGCCATATGAAGTCGTCTCCAAGCCAACACCTTTACCACTTTAAATCCTAAAATTTTGGGATCTCTACAAATGATGCTCTTAGAGGGATGTTATTTATTGGCCCTATCTACGGACCGACATTAAAGTGGTTCCATAGTCTTCCAATGGGTTCGATCAAATTTTAGAATGACATAGAAATGATATTTTTGTCCCACTTCTAGGAAGAGAAGATCTGCTTCAATATGTCCTCCCTTATCAACATGACGAAAAAAGAAGGAAAATTGATGAAATAATTCATCAAACTATTTCGAAGATTGGCTCTCAACTATTCGCAGGGCATTCTAGCAACCATGCTCATGGACACGTGTAAGAACAACTTCCTGCAATCAATTAAGTTTTATATTAGTGTAATCCCCTTTAAAACTTGGGCATCATTGATTGACGGGGCCAAGATCGCTGAAGGGCAAGCATCAAACCTCGATTAATTGGGATTATAGAGAGAGAACCTCGACAAAAATAGGCATTTCCAACAGAACATAAATAAGGGCAACGATTCCATTGTGGTGGATTTCTTTGCAAGTGACTAATCAAGTAAGCAATAACTGTAGTTTTTGAGGACACCTCACAACTACACCTTCGACAAAAAGTTTATAGTTCAAACCTTCTAAGTTCTACTGATCACATATCTAACTAACACTCCCCAAATCTAGATTAGTATTGTGGATCAAACCATGGCACGTTACGACATAGGATTCTCCAAGAAGGCAACAAATCTTCCCTGGAATCAGTGTCCATACAAGTGCAAGAGCAACACGACATGTACAGGATATGCTAGAAACTACCGAAAATAATATCTCATGACGGGATCCAGAAATACCAATATGTGTAACCATGTATCGAGAAGTCAAGGATATCTACACTAGATACAAAAAATATAAAAGATATCATAAATATAAAACTATCAGAGAATGTTATCGCCTGAGGTCTTGAGCTGACAATACCAATCTATGTCTGGACGGGTGTCACACTGACCTATATATGAAATATCATGTCACTTGGGTGTAATGAATGAGAAATAAGTTTAAAATGCACTAATATGATTTTTTTGGCCATTTCTAGGTCCTCTAGTTAAACTAGGTATTTACCTTAGTTTTAGGTTTAATTCTAGCTTCTATGGTGGTTACGAAGGTAAACTAGCTAATACTAGGTAATATCTAGATTTCTAAGTTCATACCTAGAATGTAATAGTTACTAGCTAATATCTATATCTTATTTATATAGTATCTTGTATACATTATACACCAACCTATTAACCTGACCACACTGGCTATAATACTCTAGTATCTAGACATTGCTTTGGTGATAACTCAAGATAATGCCAAGTTTGTTGATATGTACTAAATGCCTTATAGTATCTAATACATAAGCATATAGATATTACCTTAGATCACCTCCCTACCTTAATGCCTAGACCAACTATCTAAACTAGTATCACAATGGCAGTTGGTAACTCACACTCAAGTGCTGCCCAACTGTGCACCATGCCTGCAGTGGCAAGTTGGTACTGCTGCAGATTCCTACTGTAGTAATATACACTGCAGAACTTGCACACCAGTATAATTCTTCCTTCTCACTCCACCTGTACAAGCTAAGGTGTTCGTTACCACTATTGTGTTTCAGTGCATATCAATGCATTGTAACTTCTAACCTCCCTTACACTTGTACAGTTCAGATATTATCATACTAAGTATCATATAATATCTATTCACCTCCCTTACTTCCAGGTAACTACTGTTACTGCAGTCAAATTTATAGCCTACTACACGAGCTTGCAACCATCCAACTCCTATCTGATATCAAAGCCTCAACTGCCCCCCAACTGTGCAGTGACTGTCCTTAAGTATCAGTCCTAACTGATACTCAAAGATACTAGCACAACACATCAACACCCTAACACGAGCCAACACATATCCTAGCTCATTTGTAGTATGTACACTGCTACAACTAACACTTAATTCAAGTATGATACAAGTACACCCCTTTATATTACTATCATATGACTACACCTATACTCGAGTTCTCTCATCCCCAAGCCTGCAGTCATTACATAACTGAACCAGGATTCCTTTCTTATTGTAGAACACTCGACCTTCTCAACTAACTATTGTACCATTGCACCACAGAGATTTGCAGTCACCGCCTCTCTAATGATACTGCTACTGCTAAACTATCCACTGTAGTACAGTGCACTACAGTGCCCTTGGTACTGCTGATGCATCACATAACCCGAACCCCCTTACTTCACCAAGGTGTGTATCACTCCCCTCTCGAGTTTCTTACATGAACTTCCCCTTATCTTTTTGCTCACCATAGCAGCAACCATAGCAACATGCTGCTACTGCTACTGCTAAATATTGTTATTGCTACTGAATATAAGCAAAGTTATATCACAATCACTTACCCCCCTCTAAACACACTCACAACAAAGTACAAATAACATATATAGATATAAGTATATACTAGCATATATATACATACTAACACATACATAATTAAGGTTGAGTGAACTCTCATCCACACCAATAGACATTTCATCAAGCACCTAAAGTTAGAAACTATGATACTCATGATACGCTCTTAATTGAATACCAATTTACTCCAATTCATAAAAAATACCCATTATATATAACAATTACATATATACATGTCTAATGTATCTTGCTACAACAAGAATTGAAGAGTAACTGCACAAATTCTCCAAAATGAACTACGTATCATACCGTATCACAATATACTATAATACGCTATACTCGTATCCAATTATGGACACGTATCTAGTCTCCTAACATCAATCTAAATAAAACTCCAAAATAGCATTTTCTTTTGACCCGATTTTTTTTTCTCCTTATCATTCGAGAAAGAGATCTAATTGGTCTTATGACACACACTTGATGCATCAATCTCAGAATTCCCCCAAATTGGACACAAAAACCTATGTAGAAACCACAATACAAGTCATATGAACCTAGGTCTTGTTTCTATGGATAGATCTAAGCCAATAAAGTTTTTCTAATGGTCAAATACATGAATTAGAGTCTAATTATGGAGAGAATTAAGAATTTACCAATTGGAAGATGGATTCCTAATGAATCACTCAAATAGAAACGATCCGGACACAAGTTTCTTACCAAATCCTTCTTCTCCAAGTGCTCCTTACAATCTAAGCTATAAGCTTATTAATTGATAAAAATTGAAAGGGAATGAGAGTGAATTAAGTGAATTTGGTGGAGGAATAAAGTAATTTGGGAAAAAACTAAATTGGGGATCTAAATTTAAAATAAATTAATGAGAGAAAAGAGAGAGAGAGACCTCCCCCTCAAATGGTCGCCCCCTCTAGCCCCTTCTCTAAGTAATCCAAATTTACAATAATGCCCCCATATTTAATTAAGATGTTTAATTAGGAGGGTTATATTAGGAAGCTTCTAAATCTTCATGAAATAATCTAATCTCCTTAATTAATTAAGAGAATGGTCTAATTGGGCCCCGTCCAAAGTTGGGCTTAATGTGACATGACAAACTAATGGGACCACTTATGACAAGTCCAAATAACATAGGCTATCCCACTAAAAAATAATTAAATAGTACAACACATATAATTAATTACTATCATAATATATAATATTAAATCACTAAATAATAAATATGTTAATGACAAAAATATCCTTATCCAGAAATGTTGTAGTGATAGTGGGGAGAGTTGTTTATAAATGTTTCACGAGAAGCTTGGCATGTAGGACATGTTATCATAACTCCTCACTGTTAGTTATGATAGAAGGCACACTTTCGAAGTAGCCTGGAGACTGACGCACTTTTGGAATGGTTATACAAGCGCTCTTTTGAAACAATTGGCCAATGACGTACTTTTGAAGAAATAGTCGTGATTGCGCACTTTTGATGAAGTTGTCGCAATGGTGCACTTTTGTTGAAGTAGCCGTGATGTCGCACTTTTGTTGAAATAGTCGTGATGGCACACTTTTGAAGAAGTTGGCACAGCGACACACTTTTATTGAAATTGGCCCAATGATGCACTTTTGAAGAAGTAGCCGTTATGGAGAACTTTTGATGAAGTTGGCGCAACGGCGCACTTTTGATAAATTTGGCACAGTGGCGCACTTTTGAAGAAGTTGGCACAACGACACACTTTTATTGAAATTGGCACAATGGCACACTCCTGAAGAAGTAACCGTGATGACGCACTTTTGATGAAGTTGTCGCAACGACGCACTTTTGATGAAGTTGGCACAGCGGCGCACTTTTGAAGAAATTAGCACAACGACACACTTCTGATGAAGTTGCTACAGTGGCTGGGTCGCTAAACGACAACCTGGGTCTACGTGCTGAAGATCTTCTACAATAAATAAATTGCTCTCTTCGATTTCTACAACTGTCAATTGTTAGCCTATTGCATTAAATACTGAGAGTGGGGCAAGGCCATTGTGCGCCAATCTTTGTAGCATTAAGATAGTGTGCCAAATTTTAAGAAAGTACGCCATAGTGTTGAGTACTAAGAAAGCACATCTTTTTTCTGCTGGGCTCTTTGTGGAGAGTGCACCATCTGTGTAGACACATATTTTTTTTATTTTTCTACAATAGTCAGCCAGGTCCAGGGCGAGTATAAAGTCCGGCATAAGGATTTAATCTCTTACCACCAAGCCGCACTAAGCATAATCTCTACCTTCGACAGGTTCTTCATAGAGCATGTACCACGACTACAAAATAATGAGGCTGATGCTCTAACTAGCCTCACTACCTCATTGGCAGTCCCAGTCAAAACTCATCAAATGATCACAGTGGTTGGCCAAGAGCTGGTATGCTTGAAAAATAACCTCTACATGTGTCTCAGCTATTCAGGGAAAGTAGACACCGGCACTCAAGATTGGAGACTCCCATTTATCGACTACGCAGTCTATGGGATTCTACCCCGAGAACCTAAAGAAAGTCACTTCTAGCAGGAGACGTTCCCTCCGGTTCTACTATGACACACTACCAAAATATTGTACCATCGTTCTTATGATGGACTTCTGTTGCGATGTTTATCGAACGCAAAAGCCGAACAAGCACTCCGTGAAGCTCACGATGGCGTTTGCGGTGCACACCAACCCGGTCCAAAGTTATAGGATCGTCTTCAGTAAATGGGCAATTACTGGTTGATAATTGTAGCGGATGTTGTTGACTATACAAGAAAGTGCCAGATGTGTCAAATCCATGCAGACTTCATCCACCAGCCCTCAGAATTACTATACCCAATGATAGCATATTGGTCGTTCGAAGCATAGGGAATAGATATTATTAGACCTATTAGCCCTCCGTCATCGATGTGCATCGTTTTATTTTTGCCATAACCGACTACTTCTCCAAGTGGGCGAAAGTCATACCACTCGCTGAGGTAAAAATATCAAACGTGATCAGCTTCGTCAAGCATCACGTTATATATCGCTTCGACTTGCCACGGAGGATCATCTACGACAATGGTCAACAGTTTACAAGTCACACTTTCTACCAATTTTGCAATAAAAACTGAATCCATAATACAGCCTCAACCGCCTGCAATCTAGCAGTGAATGGTCTGGTAGAAGCATTCAATAATACCATCGTAAAGCTCCTCAAGCAGTTCGTGTCATCCAATAAATGCGACTGGAACGAGAAGATGGACGAATGTCTCTTGGCCTATCGCACGACGGTCTGAACCCAACCGGTAATACGCCATTTTCATTGGCCTATGGGAGCGAAGCAGTTCTATTTCTCAAAGTCCAAATTCGCTCCCTACCAGTGGATCTCTCCAACTAGTTAACAGTTGATGACAATCACCGCCGACGGCTACAGGAGTTTGAAGCACTCGACAATAGCGTCTCCTAGCTCAACAACTCATTAAACTGTATCAAGCATGTCTCTCGGGAGCCTTCAACAAATGTATCAAGAAAAGAATATTCTAAGTGGGTGACCTCGTCTTAACAGTGAAAAGACAGATGGTTATAACATGCAAGACAGCCAAAAAGTTACAACCCAAATGGGAGGGCCCTTTTTTTGTGGAGTCCGTATATTCCAACGCCGCCTACCGGCTCGTGAAACCTAATAGATACTTGCTCATGATGCTTATCAACGACAAGTTCTGCAAAATGTACTATGTCTAAACTAGACTTGTACTCCCCTTATCATCAAGCAGGACAACAAAGATGTACAATATTTACATTCTCTATTATTAATCCCTAGCAAGTGCCTATGCACATCATGTACCCTCTCCCTTCAAGGTATCAAAAAAGTTATTGTCTATATTCATGAGTCCATAAAATGCAACAGATAGTGGATCCTCAAAAGCTCTCCAGTGGAGAAACTCTTAGTTCTATCTGCACTCTCAGGTAGACCACTCAAAAGTCAGTTCTCTGGGTCATCAGTTCACGTCCATATCACCTTTGAACTTTGGTCATAACATTATTCCTCCAGTAGAGTTTTCCATGTCCATATTAACTCTGAGCAAACCTCCTACTTTGATTATCGACTGTCACATTCATCATACACATCTGATATCGGTCGTCATATGAACTTATCATCCATACTTAACCCAAAGTACGCCAGTAATGATAAGTCCACAAAATCTATCACATCGATATCATCTCTGGTAAGACTTGCTTCAAAATTATTACTTGCACCCAAGTGCGCAAGAAGTAATAGGTCCACCAAAGATCCCCTGGTGGGATATCCTTGACAACTATAGTTCGTACTACGTTCCTATTATCTCTAGTACAATATCCAAAGTTTATATACATAATCACAACAAAAATAAAAGCTTTTATTTCTTTTACATAAGGAAAACCAAAAGCGAACTACAATGAGGCACGACTAATGTCCCAACACAAGATCAAGACAAAAAGAAAATTTTTTCAAACCAAAATAAGACTACCAAGGGTTATGCATCAGATCACAACTCTTTTATGCACCCACGAAGCTGGGTAATGTTATTATCTAGGCGCGCCTTGGCCCGATGCTCGACTTTTCTAGCTATGACCTCGGGGACTTCGTAACGGACATAGGACTCATATTTGTCCTGCAGCTTCTGTATGGTAACTCTGATGGTAGCCATACTCTTAGCCACTTGGCTTGCCTCAGCCCGGATGGCTTCCTCCTCTTGCTGGCCTCCCCCGAGACTATTCCCCAGCATATCAAGTTTGACCTGGAGCTTTCTGATATTCTCAGTCACCTCAGCCGCTTCTTGAGTCAGGACCTTTTGCCTGGCAAGACAACCTATAGGAGGTTATTCAGTCTATCAATCTCCTTCTACACACCATAGAGGTCATGCTGTAATCCCTCCTTAGATGAAGCATAAAAGGCCTTCTTCTTCTTTATGGCCTCCCGAAGCTGACCATACTCATGGGACACTAATCTCTCCATGTCAGCTTATTGGTACTATTGTAACTCCGTCAAGCACTGCTCCATCTTGATCACCTTTAATTCTAGTAGATCGACCGTCTATTCAAAACCAGGAAGTTTTCTTGGAGACTCGTCCTGGCCCATGGCAAACTGCTTAGCCCAGGCAAAGGACATATTCCACTCCAGTACGCTCTAAACCCCTTACTTCAGAAATATGTAAAAGCTCCATAGGAAGATCCGAACAGTTTCGTCAATCTCTTCAAGGGTAGCCGGAGTTAAAGGAGGCAGGACTGAAGAAGCAATCAAGGGCACGACGGGTTGCACAACGATACTCGATGGCCCAAGAGGCAAAGCAGTTTTAGAAGGCCGACTGGTTGTCACTCTCCATTCTCGATATACGTATTTTGAACATATTTTATTTTAGCATGGTTGTATGTGCATGGAGACTAGACCCATTCTTTGGTTTAACCTGGTTAATGGTTTATTTTATAGGTTGGTTCAAGTCTTGAGAACCCTTAGTTCAGCCCTTAACCCTTCCATATCTAACACAACCTTTTCTCTCTCTCTCTCTCTCTTAACTTCTTTATTTGTTCCTCTCTCTCTTTAGTTTTCTCTCCCCTTTTCCATAGGCAAGTACACCATGCATGAGTGTCACTCTCCGTTCCTGATATAATTATTTAGAAGGTATTATTTTCCAGCCTATGTTATTTATTTATTTTATGTTAATTAGGTTGTATGTCATGGAGACTAGACCTATTCTTTGGTTCAATTAGACTCATGGTTTAATTGTTAGGTTGGTTTGGTCATGAATTAAACCCATGGTCTAAATCTCAAACCCTAGCTATATAAGCTAACTTATTTCTTTCTTCCCTCATTTATCTTATTTTTCTCCTTCTTTCATTTCTAGGAAAGTACACCTTGTATGACATGAAAAAACTCTTTAATTTTAGTTCTCACTCTTTACTTGTATTTTATTAGTCTACTATGAGTAGTATATTATGATTCTAAACACTTTTAATACTCAGAGTTTTCAGTTTTGATGGATAGATTCGTGTAGATCTATATTTTTTTAAGGATTTTCATGGGTTCCAAAAGTTTTCTTGGTTTTGGTCTACTAAAATATGGTATTTTAGAAAACTAGTTTTTGTGATTGATAGTGCATTCCATTTCAGGAATTTTGGCTTTTTGTTTACTTGATTTGGAGTTAAAATAAAGTTTTTATGGAGAAAATAATTTTCAGTTTTTTGAGTTTTTTGCCATGGCTGAACTTGCTGTTTGGAGAAGACGAAGTGCTCATGCTGCCAGCACTATATGCGACAGAGAGTTCTATGCGACCTGAGTGCTATGCGGCCTGAGTTATGTGTCGCATATACCATCCAGCATGTATTCATCTTGTTGGATGGATGACCGATTATTACACAAGTATTCTATGTGAAATAACTCCTTGTGTTTTACTCGTTGAATGAATAAAAATTTGCTAAGTCCAAGAGACATCTATGCGGCAAGCATAGCATGGGGCAAGCAGACTCATGAGGCAGTGACTATGCACCTCTTCCTTTATGGACATATAATCATGTTTTGCTCGTGCACATTTTTTATGAGTTTGTCTTTTCTTCCTGACATACTTTGTGGCTTTCACATCCGTCACTTAAGTCACTTCTCTGACACATATTAAATGTACGTCACTCAATACTTGCCCTAAGGTGTGGACTTTGCCTTGTCTTAATGGCACTGATCCCATGCGACACCGACCCATATGCGGTCAATTTCCTATACAGCACTGACTCTATGCGTCCCTGATCCTCATTCAGCCTATGTGCATATTTTACTATTTTGCTTGGTTTGGATGCTTTATTGAATTTTTGCGATTCCATGTGTGATTTTAATGATTACTAATATATGTGAGCTAAGTGACCATGTATTAGACCTAACTATGTGATAAACCTATCTGATTTACCAATGATTGGTAACTTGACTCAACTATTGGTATATGTGCTGATACACGTACTACGTGTTATGTGTTCCTACATGATAAGTGCTTCTACTTGATTATGTTACACACCGAGTTCTGCCTATGTGCTAAGTGACATGTGATATAATACAATTCTTCCAGCATGGACAAAATAATTGGTCAATAACTAAGCGTGGCTAAGATTTGTTTGACTGTTGCATCACGCTGGGGTGAATCCAAATTAAACTGCAATGTGACAAAGTGGATTCGTATCTAGCGTACCCGTACTACCATACGACATATAAGGGGAGTAACATGTGACCATGGCATGTGATTTTAGCTAACCTAGGGTTAACATGGAAACTAAAACATGTAGAGCATTGGGAGGGCTGAAATTCTGAGATAGTGCTTAACTAGCCACCCTCAATCATTATATGGGATTGAAGGCTGGCCCCCATGGATATTGTTTAAATCCTCATTAGTGGATGGCAATATCCGACTATTATATTATACTATATGTTCTATGCGAACTTAGCACAGTGGTCTTACAAGGGACCGGTGCATACTACTATGTGTTATGCAGCGATTCATGGCTCGACTAGCCCCTGCTAGAACATGGTTCGATCTGAGGATTCTTATTATATGTATATTATTTATGGGATAACCCAGACTCCACTTAGTAAATTGTATAAGTTATTGACCGATTATGTAACTGAACTTGATTGTGCATTATACTTTTTGTTAAATAGTTTAGGGACATAGACTATCATGGTGCGATGGTCTAACCCTTGTCCTTATTTGGTTATAGGGTTAGATTATTGTATCACGATAGGCAATGAACCAAAACTATGATACAGGACTATATATATATATATATATATATATATATATATATATATATATATATATATATATATAGGTTTCTTTTTCCCTGCTCTTTATCGCATATTTTACTCTTTTGGGCATTTAGCCACCGGCACTTGTTAGCCGTAAATCTGGACATTTAGTTTCCTTACATGATTGTAATTAATCAGACTGCAGCTGATCATGGTCATGTACTTTTACTACTCTACAAGCTTTCTTATTTTGTACAACTGGGTTCAAGAATATTATGGTAGGACGTTTGGGATACCTTACTTCCTTGTTATACATATTCTATGTTTACTATCCTTACTTGACTGATTGAGACAATAGATGTGTTGTGTGACCAAAAGTGACTTGCTTGCAGTATGCACCCCTTTTTCTAGTTACAGTCGTATCTGCCGTACCATATTCTGTACCTTGTACAGGGGGCTAGCTATGTCCGTCTCCGTATTCCGATACTGCTATGTGACAAAATTTTAGTGGTAGCCCATGCAGGTCTGTGTTTCAGACTTGTGGGGTGTTACAATCATAGGAGTCTCAATCAAATATGTCCCCTTTGACATCTTGTTTCGTCTTCCTCGGTAGAAATGCTTGAACTGTTAAAACTGCTTGCCTCTTTGATCCTTTTCGTCATGTTCTTGATGTTTCTTGTCATTTTCTCTAGGACTTCTTCAGTTGCTAGAGCAAAAGGCATGAAAGGACAGGGTTTCCCTGGGCAATAACGAAAAGTAGTACCTGCTCCGAGTTAGATCAGGATAGAGCCAGTAATTGAGCAAGCTGGCGTAGTGGAACCAGAAGTTGGGCATGTTGATGAACCAACCCCTGAGATCCCCGTACCCCTAGTAGTACCAGCAGTACTAGCGATACTTGACATCCCATTACTACCAGAGATCCTCCGGGGAATGATGGCTACACAGCAGCATCAAATGGAAGTGCAGCAACATCAATAGTTTCAACAACAAAAGCATAATGTCTTATTGAGTCAGGGCTTACAGATGATTCGGGGACGTTGGTCAAGTTTTATTGACTTAACCCATGATAGTTTGATGGCACGGAGGACGCCATCATATTAGATGGATATTTACAAGACATCGAGGTTATTCCGGCGGCAGCAAAGGTCCCGGTCGATGAACAAGTTGACCAGGTTCGACTGCAGCTTCAAGACCTTGTTCATGATTGGTGGACGTCAGTGGAGCTTCAAGACCAGGTATGAATGCAACTTTAATTTTTGAAAACTAGCTTTTGCTTCATGATAGAGATTTTAATTTCAAGCGTTTTGGCTTTTGGTTCACTTGATTTGGACTTAAAATAAGGATTTTATGGTTAAAATATTTTTTGGTTTTTTGGAGCTTCTGCAATAGCCGAACCTGCTATTTGGAGAAGATGAAGTCTTCATGCGGCTAGTAATTTATGCGTCTTAGAGATTGCTATGCTGCCTGAGTGCTATGCGGCCTGAGCTTTTTGTCGTATATTGACCAACATGCGTCCATCTTGTTAGCCACATGACTGCCATCACACAAGTGTTCGATAGTTAATCCTTGAACTCCTTGTGTTTTCACTCATTGAACAAATGAGAAATTTGCTAAGTCCAAAAGAGCAATATGCGGTCGAGTGACCTATGCGACCTGGAGAGTATGCGGCCATAATTCTTTGGACGCATGACTTTGAACCGTGGGCACATATTTCAATAATTTTGTCTTTTCTCTTTAACGCACTTTATGGCTTGTCATATCCATCACTTCAGTCACTTTTCTCTGATATACATCACTTCGGCACTTGTTCCAAGAGAGTGGACTTTTGTCCGTAGCATGCGACTTGGAGGAACATGCGCCCTGGGATCTTATGTGGCCTGAGATAGCTTGCGGCTTGGAGGAGTATGTGGCCTGAGGTAGCATGCGACCGATATTACATTCGACACCCGTCTCATGCACCAAGTTATGAATATGGCTTAGCTATTTTACTTGGACTATTTCTTTGTTCTTAGTGGTTGGTCTTGACAATTGCTTGTGATTGATCCTAAGGAAGAATGGATCTAGTAACCCGACCTTGTGCTAGACATGACCATGTACTAGAATTGACTATGTCATAAGTGACTAACCAGCTATGTGCATAACATGAGCTATGTGTCCCAATGTGATAAGGATCATACGACCAACTGTAAGTTTGGTAATTCGACCCAATTTCATGTATCTGTGTAGATATAATTAATATGTGCTACATGTACATGTGTTATAAATATGCACTTAGGTGTGACATAACTTACTACGTGCTATGAGATTATATGTTTCGGGTTGTGTATAGAGAATGCATCCTATACTACGCGATATATAATATTATTATATTATTTCTCCAGCACGGGCATGGTATGTGGGCCAACTACAAAAGCGTGGGTAGGACTTGTTGTTTGTTGTATCACGCTCGAGTAAATCCAGTTTGAGTTATCAAGTAACAAAGTAGATTCGTATCTAGCGTGGTCGTACTACAGTACGACATATAGGAGGATTGATCATGTGACCATGCCATGGGATTCCTAACATAACCATAGGGTTAATTTAGGCAACTAAATTGGTAGAGCATTAGGAGAGATAAAATCCCGAGATCGTGCAAGTTTAGGATAATAAACGAGAAAAGATTTGATGAATACGAAAAACGAGGTCTTGTGCGAAGACCCGTCTTTCTTTTATGTTTACAAATAAGATTGTACAAATTTGATCCTACACGAGGATGTCTAAGTACAATTTATTTAATCTGGGTGAATATTGCTATAGGTGTCTGATCTGTAGTCGATCACTTTAGCCCTTGGACCACACGATGTTGAAGAAGTGCCGTGGAAGACAGGTAGCAGCTTCGAAGGTTGCTAAAGATGGTGGATGCCCGATGCCAAAGTTGTCGATCCCTTCTCTTTGCCTGAGCTCTGGATTCTCCTCGCTCTCTCTCTCTCTCTCTCGACCGTTGGATCTGGTACTGGATCTCTTGATCAGATTTTAGACCTAACTTCTTCGACCCTCCAATTTGTCGACCTTGTTCCTCATTGATAGAGGTCTCTATTTATAGAGTTTTAATGACAGTGACCACAAAGTCGGCGTAGAAACCGAGTAGTGGAAATTATAGCACCCTTTTACACGACTGTTTAAAATAACCAATGCCTGCGTATAAATGACCTTTTGAGTGAGCATGTAACGCGCGTCCAACTAAGGGACAGAACGCGTATATCTGCCACGAAGATCATGGCATAGAAGCCATGTAGGTAGTTATCCCTTGTGTAGAAGAGGTTGGCATAGAAGCCAAATGACTGTCACCATGGCATAGAAGCCGAGTAGGCATAGAAGCCGAGTAGGCATAGAAGCCGAGCAGGCGTAGAAGCCGAGCAGGCGTAGAAGCCGAGTGGTCATAGAGGCCGAGTGGGCATAGAAGCCGAGCAGGCGTAGAAGACGAGTGGGCATAGAAGCCGAGCAGGCGTAGAAGCCGAGCAGGTGTAGAAGCCGAGTGGGCATAGAAGCCGAATGGGCATAGAAGCCGAGCAGGCGTAGAAGCCGAGACGATATGGACGTTTTAGCCTGAATTATGGCTCTTGGAGATATAATCAAATCTCTTGCATTAAATGCAGAGATCTGCCCCCATCCTGTGCATTAAATACAAAGGCCTGTCTTTAAGATTTGCCATTATTCTGCTCATTAAATGCAGATACGCTCCTCGAATCCTATACGAAGAGTGACTGTTGATGTGGCGGTCTGTTTGCCTTCTGCGGAGCGTAAGAAGCTCACGTCTGCTTGTGTAAAACTGGGCAGCGTATTCCCTTATATGCGTAAGAGTAGTTTACGCAAAGGGAATGCCACTAAACGACGGTTCGGTAACATTTAATCAAATCTCCTGCATTAAATATGGAGATCCGCCATTATCCTGCTTATTAAATGAGGAGGCATGGTTTGAAGGTCTGCCACCCTTCTGTGCCTCAAGTGCAGAGACGTGTCTCGAGCATCTGTCAGTATTCGACACTTTAAATGCAGAGACGTGCCTTGAGAAACTGTCACCGCTATGTGCATAAAATACAGAGACGTGCCTCGAGCCCTATACGAAGTGCAGCTTTTGATGTGGCAGGTTGTTTGTCTTCTGTGGAGCGTAAACAGCTTACATCCGCCTGTGTAAACTAGGCAGTGTATTCCTTCGTATGTGTAAAAGTGGTTTACGCAAAGGAAATGGCAGTAAATGACAGCCTGGGTTACAGTGCCGCGCCATCATCATACCCGTTGCCTGGGTAGTCGTGCAGTACTCTTTGTTAGGAGTACAGACGTCAGGTTCATTGCATGCTCTGACAGGTTCATTTCGAAGAATACGAAGCATTCCTCGTACACTTCAATGCATTATTGGAAGTGGATGGATTTTACGCCATGAAGGCGATGTAGCACCTCTTTTACGCTGAAGCAGCCTGGTCACATTGCACTACGTGGATGGTCCTTGAGCTTATATTTTATGCTGTGCTCAGCGGAGAAGCTCTGTTGCAAGTTGATGGCTCTGAGGTCATCTTTTTACGCTGCCCTGTATGAACATGCCGCGTATAGCTATCCAGCAAATTTTTTATGCTTCTACAAGACCCCCTTCAAAGCTTTTAAATTCCTCGTAACTTGAAAAGCTTTGAATGAAGCATGAACCATTCCTCGTAACTCGAAACACTCTGAGTGGAGCCTGAAACGGTCAAGCCTGACACATTTTTTCATGGCTGACTTTATGGCGGAGTTATTGGGGATCGGTGCTCTCTCTCGCCTATAAAAAGGCTGAGGAGTTCTCCTGTTCTTCCCACACTTCCTTCATCATACAGAGATGATGGCCGAAGTTCATCGGGTCGACTTGAGGAAAAAGGAGATCATGCTCTTCCAGCATGTAAGGAGCCGAAAAAGACGGCGTCTTCGAGCAAATGTCCTCTGCAACGATGGATTATGGAAGGATATCATAGCCTCCTTTGCTCGGGATAATCAACAACTTTGTATGGTGGTTCTTCGGGAGAGAAGAAGGGTCATGTTTGACCAGGCAGCTTGCAAGTGGTGCCTTCTCCCGTTACCTCCGTGGCGCGGGACGTAGGCAAACAAATTTACTCTGCTTTTCTTCTATTGGCAGTATAGGTCTATGCCCAGTTCTGCATCCTTGTGCCACTGATCATCTTCTTGTTCATCGACTGTGGATGTCGATGAACTGTCATGGAAGAAGAGGAATATCTTCACCAATGCGAGAACCTGGCAGGATAGATCCTGGGTACGATCTTCAGACGACGATGAGGAAGCCCTTTGTAGACGGGATTTCCCTCATATGTAGTCATGAAAATTTAGAAAAACCCTTGTAGATTGGATTTCCCTTATATGTAATCATGATTTTCTAATAAGATCGTCTTTCTTTTTTGTATATGATCATGTTGCCATACTTTGCTGTGAAGTCTGAATATGTGTAGCTTTGACACGTCTGATTCTTTACACTGACTCTGTGTAGAAAGAGCGCTAGGTCCTGTCCTGTCTTTTACGCATAACTAAGGATGCGCAGAAAGCCGCTTAGCAGTCGAGTGTTCGAACTGTCCTGCTGTTAGGAATCGCGTAGAATTCTGAACTGTTCTTTACTTCTGATAAATAGAATTTTTATTCAGACCGTCGTCTTCAAGAATGATTTCTCGAAAATCCCTTGGAACAGGGCGAGAACTGGCTGTCAAACTGAGTCGCCATCTTGATTTTGTAGACGAAATATTCAGACTTGATTCTGGATGAACTTCGAATCGACCAATGAAGAAGAGTAATTTTTCAATGTTGAACTCTGTATGCTTCGAGTACTTGGGGTATCTTGAGGTCAAGAAGGAGTATCATCTGTGTGAACTCCTGTAATTGACCGCCTTGAGAATCGTTCAGATGTACTGTACTGGCCTGCGCATCTTTCAGATGTGCAGAAAGTTGTGGAGCGTGAAATCATAAGTTCGTTGCCTCTGAGCGTAAAAAGCCACCGAGCGTGAAATCATAGACTTGTAGTTCCTGAGCGTGAAGTCGTAGGTTTGTAGCCTCTCGAGCATAAAAGCTACCGAGCACAAAGGCATCCGGGCGTAAAACCATAGACTTGTAGCCATTGGAACGTAAAAACCGTAGATTTGTAGCTGTCGAGCGTAGAAAACTCCTTGGTGCAGAACTGTAGATTTATAGCTTCTAAAAAGAAAATCTTCCGAGCGTGAAGTCATGGATCTGTTGCCTTTGAGCGTAAAAAGCCACCGAGCATGAGATCATAGATTTGTAGCTGCTGAGCTTGAATTCATAGGTTTGTAGCCTCTCGAGCGTAAAAGCTACCGAGCACAAAGGCATCCGGGCGTAAAATCATAGACTTGTAGCCTGTGAGCGTAAAACCGTAGATCTGTAGCTGTCGAGCGTAAAAAGCCCCTTAGCGTAAAAACCACGTATCTTTCTCGCGCAAAAACTTTTCGAATTCGCTGACTGTCCGCCTTCTCAGAGTGATAGGCTGACGTAGTACCCAATCGTAATTGGATTATTAATTAGGAGATTTGATTCGGGATTCTAGGAGTCCATCTGAACTCTATATATACCCCAAGTTTCTGAGAGAAAAAAAAACTTTTCATCCGTCTTCTGCGAAAGAAAGCCTTCGTCTGTTCGAGTTCTTCTTCGTTTCTTCTCCGAGATTTTGAAGTTTCCAGTAATGGCCTCGAAACAATCCTCCTCCACTAAGGGAAAGAAGGTTGATTCTTCTTCTCGTTCTTCTGCTCAAGTGAGAGCATCTTCGGTCGGGCAAGGCGAACTTCCTTCTGAGCGAAGTATCCCGCCGACGAGCAGTGCACCCGGCCTAAAAGGTAAAGCATTTGGGATGAAGAAGAAAAACCAAAAATCCTTCGCACACGTTGTACGTAACCGTGCTAGGTCGTCTCCTGTGCTGATAGGCTCTTTGAGAAAGATGATGCACAGAGACGTTTCATATTTTACGCCCACATTTCTAATGTGTCAGCGCAAAAACTCCATATTTTCGCAGTCCGGCGTGAAAGCTTCGACTGTCGAAAGTTAGTGTATAAAATTTGAGTGTTACGCTTCTGGATGAAGATTCTGGCGTAATACCTCAACTTTATCAGTCTGGCATAAAGCACAGACTGTATACTACCAGCCTTGAAATTTTATGCTTTAGGAAATGGATTCCAGCATAATAGTCAAGTTTTTACGGTCTTGGCGTAAAGCACATACTGTTGATTTTTGGCATGTGCTGCAAGATCTGTAATGTCTAGTTATAGGAACTGACGTATTTTTCTTGCACTCTTGCAGTTAACTTACATGTGTCTCCGCTAGCCGATGTGATGGGTTCTGCCGCAGGGATGCTGCACTCCAACTATCTGGAGGATCTGTCACACGTGACATTTCCTATCTCCGGGCCGCAGTATCCTGAAGGAAGGAAGATTCTGATATCGGCTCAGGACGAGAGAATGCTGCTGAGCATGATCAACAGTGAGCCCCTGACATATATAGATGGGGACCAATACATAAAGCCGGCCTTCCTCTTCGGGGACATGATTGACAAGCAGTCCCAGACGAAGCCCAAGAGAGAACTCTGGGTTTTTCCTGCCGGGAGCTTTGTTTTGTATCTGCCCCAGATGCCGAGAGACTATCCCATCTCGGCGTTCTTCCATGCTACACATCCCAGGAAGATGTCATGGACGCTGACTCCCGATCTTCACGGCAGGCCGAGGAAGATCTTTCATCTGAAAGGAGCTGACCAGGGGTCATTTGTTAGCCGTCCTTCCGGCAATGTGACGGTGTTCAGGGGACTGTACCCGGGCAGTGTACCGAGTGAAGACAGCTTGGTGATCCAGCCTGTCCAATTACCGACTTTCTGTAATGATTTTATGGGGCACGGGGGAGTATACCCTAAGGTGAACCCTCGGTACGGTGGGTGGATCACCCCTTCAAACCTTCGATGGGCTCGCTTGGTTGATTGGGCCTTGAAGCATTTTCAGACCGAGTTGGAGAACATTGGTCTGTTTGCAGCTGTGAGTGCTACCAGTGTTGGGTTACCTCCTAACCCCAACCTGTTCCTGGCACTGATGGAGCGATATATTTCGCTCACCGGGACTTTTGCCACTCCACTGGGGGAGTTGGGATTGGCCCTCCATGAGATGGCAGAGATCTCGAGACTGTCGATGGGGGATACTCCATATGAAGAATATGTTCCCACGAACCGGGAGCTAGGGGATTCAGACTCTCGGGTAGTGGAAGTGTATTAGGAGCTGATATGCCACTACCTCGCTTGCACCACTTTTTATGATGAGCCCTCAGATTTGGCTCACATCAGCAAATGGACATCCTACCTCTTCTTTCACCGGTCCAGGACTGCTAAGCCGGAGAAGGTATTGGAGGGCAAGGATCAGCCTGTGAATCTTCTGAGCGTGCTTAATGCTCAGGTAGTCGACGATCTGATAGAGGATGCTGGGGCTCCGGACTTGATCCTCAACGAAGGGATAGGACTGTATCCTGTAGGCACTAAGGCCTATAGTTATTTGAGGCGCTGCCGCAGGCCTCTGTCTAGGGAAGCTCAACTGGCTGGCTTCCTCTCCATATGGCTGCGCCGAGTGGTGGTACCTGGCATCGCATCTGCGGACCGCATTCACCGCCATACGCTGTGGCCTGCAGTGCATCTGGTGTTCAGGGCAAGACTTGGCTTGCTTCCTGCCATGGTGTGCCGCATTCAAGCCGGCCTGAGGGCCATGACTGACGGGATGCTCGCCGATGAGACTCGGCACGATAGCTTTCCCAGGATAGATTTACCATACCTGTATCTGATGGGATGGTTAATTCTTCCTAACCCTAGGGTTATGTCTCCCGGCTCCGGCAGTAGTTCGGGGGCTAGTTTCTTGCTGAACTACCAGAAATCTTCCTGGAACGTGACTACGGTTCTATACTGTCGGCGGGCGCTGGGCCTCAGTCACATCTGGAAGCTCTTCTGTACTATCACTTCCGTACATCGCAATCAATCGGGGATTAGGCTTGAAGATTCCGGTAGAGAGAAGACCAATCTTTCTCCTGAAGCTTTTAATTGGTTGGTCTGCATTAGACCTTCCCATCTACTGTACAAGAGTGAAGACCATTGCTTCTTGGATCCCTACCTGCCTAGTTGGTTTGCCAGGTAGTTTGGGTATGATCAGTTGCACATGGGCAACGCCGTCACCAGCTTTCGGTCCAAGGGTGGACTCATTGATGGAGCAAGAAGATGGCGATATTTCCTCATGGGTTGCACTGGAGCAATTTTTACTGTGCCGGTTATTACACTCTCCACGGAGCTGCGCATCCTGCACTCGTATGCCCAGTTCTATGTGGCAACGAACACCTTCCATCACAATTTTGACATGCATAGAAGTTTTAGGGTGCCCTCTTCCAAGTCTGGGGGAAGAGTAGAAGTCCCCTCGGTCTCTTCTGACGAGGGTGAGGAGTTCGTCAATCCAGATGAGCCTCTGGTGGCGGTATCGAGGGGTGAAGTTCCTCTGCCTGCAGGCCCTTTGGTGATTTCTGGGAAGTGAAGGGCCCCTACTCCAAAGGAGACTTCCCCTTGTAAGAGGAAGAAGAAGATGGTTAATCGTCCTCTCTGGATCCTTGGTGTTGAGGCTCCTGGAAGTGAGCTTGCATCTCCCCATGTTGGGGATAATTCTTTGATTGGGGGTTCCTCGCCTTTTAGAGAGGGACCCTCTAATGTTACGGCTGGAAGTGCCGGAGAATCTCTGTTGGAGGCTGCCGACGCTGCTACTGCTTCAGGTAGTGGAACGAGGTCACCTTCGGGGCTGAGAATACCTTTATGTGGATCGACATCGAGAGAGACTCCTGCCGTATCTGCCAGTGCATCTGGCGAGATTCCAGCCGATGAGCCTCGGTCGGAATTTGACGAGGACCTGGAAGAGAATTCGCCAGTGCTCCTTAGAGAACCCCCTTCTCCAGGTATAATAGCTTGCCTAGCATCATTAAGGAATGATTTAGCTGTACAGGCTGCAAAGGCGACATATATGCTGTCGGTCATGGGTAAATATCGTCTTCACGCCTTTTCTTTTAGGAAAGTTAACATTATGCTGATATTAACTTCCATTCGTCCTCCTTTCATGGGAAGACCTCTTCGGGGAGGGCAGTGTAGATGTGCCCTTTGGCTATGGCGACGAGCCTGTCATTGCGACAGTGCCTCCTTTGAGTATGCTGGTATCTTCATCCGGTGTTGGCGCTTCTTCTTTTGTCGTACCACCTGTTGAGGCGACGGTCGTGGCAACATCATTTACGGTTGTTCTCGGAGGGAGATTCGCCAATGTCGAGGCCACCCCCAGCGTCCAACCGGATCTAGCTGTGCTGATCGGGCAGTACACTGATATCTTCTATACCACTTTAAAAATGTTAATATCAAGGGTATTGGCGAAGAATCTGAGCTTTGCGTCGCTGAAGAGGTCCTCCCAGTCGGCAATAATGCCAATCCGAGAATTCGACGACACTGGGCTAGCTGAAACGCTGGAGGAGATAGTTAATGGTTTGGAGCAACCCATTAACGAATACTTGCAGTTAGCTCAAGGCAATATTGAAGATCTGGTCTAGGCTAGATACGACTCCATGATTGCACAGCTTGCCAAACAGATGGCAGGCGTAAATAAATCCATCCAGACACATCAGCAGGAGATAGATGAAGGAAAAGTTATCCTGGAGGAGACCATTGCTCTTCGAACGAAGTGCCAGGCCGAGCATGAAGGGAATGTAGCGAGGGTCCTCAGGCTGGAAACAAAACTTGCTCAGGCAAAAGAGTGGGCTTCTCAGTCATCGGAAGCTCTAGCTGTGGTGGTTAGCCGACTGGGCGTAGCACAACAGAACTTGGCGCGTACAGATGTCGCTCGTGCTGGTTTTCTTTGGGCTAGAGCCGAACTGTCCCTCATGAGCAATGACGAGGCATGACTGGAGCGGGCTCGCCATGATGTCTTGGATTCCAGGACTGAGAGGATGGCCGCACTGGCGCAGCAGCTTCGCGACCTGACCGCTCCCCCTAAATGATGTACTTTTGCTTTTGCTTTTTAATGTACTTCTGCTTCTTTTTGGGAATAATAAAGAGGCTTTCATCTGACTTTGTGGACCCATCATTTCGGAATGTAAATGACAAGTTTTGACGAAAGTGATATCAGAGGTAATATGGACGTGATATACTCTCGGTGAGTTTTAGCAGGATATATCTATTCAGAGGTTATATGGACATGATAGAATATGCTCCAACTAGTTTCATTTTGGAAGTAGTTTTGTCTGAATGAGGTTTTCGCCATATTCTACTTGAGCAGAGGAGGTTAAGCATAGTACCTTTTCAGGAATTTGCCATTGATAGGAGCCATTAGCAGGTCTCCATTAGGCTGGGCTAACCTGTAAGCGCCGTTTGAGAACATCGTCTCGATCACATAAGGGCCTTCCCATTTGGGCTGGAATTTGCCCTTACTTCTGTGAGTGAGAATCATCGGCCTTCTCACAGCTAAGACTAGCTCGCCAACTTTGAACACCCTTTCCTTCACTTTTTGATTAAAAGCCTTGGAAATGCGTGCTTGGTAGAGCGCGATGCGCTGTTGAGCTTGGAGGCGTTTTTCGTCTAATCCTTCTAGCTCTTGAAGTCTTAACAGGTCATTCTTTTCTTGAGTCAGCTCATTAGCCACGACTATCCTGAGTGATGGAATTTGAATCTCGATGGGAAGAACTGCTTCGCTCCCGTAGACTAATGAGAATGGGGTACAACCTGTTGGTACCCGTACCGTTGTGCGATATGCCCAGAGACATTCTTCCAGTTTCTTATTCCAATCCCTTTTGTTCGAAGAGACGAACTTCTTCAAGAGCTTGATAATAGTTTTGTTGAAAGCTTCCGCTAAACCATTGGCAGCAGGATTATATGCCGTAGAGGCGACATTCTGTATCCGATTTTTATCGCAAAATCGATGAAACGCTTGGCTGATGAACTGTGGTCCATTGTCATGGATTATCCTTCGGGGTATCCCGAAGCGATAAATGACATGATGCTTGATGAAGCTGATCATATTAGATGCCTTCACCTCAGCAAGAGGGATCGCTTTCGCCCATTTGGAGAAATAATCCGTGATGGCCAGTATGAACTGGTGACCTCTGGAAGAAGATTGGTGAATAGGACCAATGATATCCATACCCCATGCTTCGAAAGGCCAGGACGCAACCGTAGGATATAGATATTCGGGAGGTTGATGAATAAAGTCTGCATAGACCTGACAGGCTCTGCATTGTCTTGCATACTTTATTGCGTCTGTAATCATAGTAGGCCAGTAATACCCAATTCTCCTGATGCGATCCTATAGCTTAGGACCGGGTTGATGCGCTTCGCATACGCCGTCGTGGGCTTCACGGATAATCCGCTGTGCTTCATCACCAGAGAGACATCGTAATAATAGTCCGTCATAAGACCGACGATATAGGCATTGTGACAATGCATCGAAATAGAAGCGTAATGATCGTCTTTGACGGATACCGCTTCTTTAGGATCCTCTGGCAAGATTCCGTATGCTACAAAATCTATGAAGGGACTTCTCTAATCTCTCCTCGAAGGATTTGTGTTCACAATGTAGCTGCATTCGATGTGAAAGTTATTTTTCATACAGAATAAGTCTCTGTTAAGAAGGATTACCGAATTCTGCCTTCTTATAGGGGTAGCTAAATCTGCAGCTAGACTGGCTAGGGCATCAGCTTCCAGTTCCGAGATCGAGGTACATGCTCTAGGAAGAAACCTTTGAACGTCATGGCTATCTCGACCGTTGCTTGGTGATAGAGGATGAGGTCTGGATTCCGGACTTTATATATTTCTCTGACTTGATTGACGATCAGCAGAGAATCACCGAAAGCTTCCAGAGATTCGACACCCAATTCTTTAGCGACTTGGAGGCCGATTAGTAGAGCATTGTACTCTGCCACATTGTTGGAACAGGGCTCGCTAAGAGAATATGGTCGGTAGATGATGAGCTTATCAGGAGTAACCAGGACAATTCCTGCTCCCGAGACCACGTTTCCCCTGGGACCAGTTTTGGAGGTGCCATCGAAGAATAGTTGCCATGCATCACTCTCCATTGCGGAATTACATTCTGCAACTTCGTCTAGAATGTCCTCGTACAACTTAGAGGCCTCCGGGATTGGATGAGCATCTAGAAAGTCAGCCAGTGCTTGGCCCTTGACGGATTTCTGGGGGACGTACACCATATTACACGGTGTTAATAACATCACCCAAGTCGCGAGTCAGGAATTAAGAACACTTGGCTTGTTCATCAGTACCCGAAGAGGATTGATTTTGGAGATGATGTGAATGGTTTGGCCTGTGACGTAGTATCGTGTCTTCTGGATAGCGAACATCGGAGCCAAGCATTCTTTCTCCACTGGATTGTACCGGTGTTCGGTTCCGACCATCATCCTGCTGAGGTAGTAGATAGCCTGCTCGTGACCCATCTCGTTCTTTTGTGCGAGAAGAGCTCCCAGAGAATGATCCATCGCTCGAACATACAGCACAATGGTCTTCCCATGATAGGAGGCACCAGAACTGGCGGACTGGTGAGGTAGCGCTTGATATCACCGAACGCTTTCTGACAGGCTTCGTCCCATACGAAGGATACACCTTTCTTCATGAGACGAGAAAATGGCTGACATCTCCCCGAGAGGTTGGATATGAATCTCCGGATATAAGCCAGACGTCCTTGAAATCCCCTGAGTTCCCTCAGATTGCGGGGCAGTCGCATTTCTAAGATGGCCTTGACTTTATCAGGGTCCACTTAAATGCCTTTGGCGGTAATGACAAATCCCAGAAATTTGCCACTAGATACACCCAGAAAGGACTTTGTAGGATTCATTTTGAGTTAATGTTGGCGCATCAATTCAAATACTGTCTTTAAGTCTTGGATGTGATGATCCTTGAGGCAGCTTTTGACAGCTACATCGTCCACGTAACACTCCACTGTCTTGCGTAAATGCTCATGAAATATGTTACTCATAGCCCGTTGCTACGTAGCCCCGGTATTCTTCAATCCGAAGGGCATGACCGTATAGCAATATACTCCCAGTGGTGTCCGGAAGGCAGTGTGCTTCTCGTCTTCAGGATGCATCTTGATTTGATTGTATCCTGAAAATTCGTCCATGAAAGACATACGTTCAAAACCGCTAGTATTGTCAATCATGACTTCTGTGATGGGAAGAGGAAACTCATCCTTGGGGCAGGCTGCGTTCAGATCTCGGAAATCGATATAGACTCATATTTTCCCATTTTTCTTCATGACCGGGACAACATTGGCGACCCAGTCAGGATGTTGTTCTTCTCGGATGAAGCCGCAGGCTATTAACTTCTTAACTTCAGCTTCAATGGCGTTCATCATATCCGGGCGAAACCGGCGTTGGTGTTGCTTCACAGGCTTCGAATCAGGCAATATATTGAGCCTATGAGTAGCTACCTTTGGATCAAGGCCTGGCATATCCTCATAATTCCACGCAAAGACGTCGATATATTCTTTTATCAGCTGGATAACTTCTTCCCTTTCTGCTTTGGAAAGATTGTTACTGATAAATATCGGCTTTGGCGAAAGTTCATCCCCAATGTCAATCTGGATAACTTTGTCTTCAGTGGAAGGTTCTCTCTGCTCGAAGCGGAACTCCCATTGTGTATCTATTTGCTGAGCCCAAGCGTCATTCTCAAACGGTTCGGATTCTTGTTCGTCTGATTCGAAGGAATCCGTCACTACCATATTTGCTGATAATGTTCGTTCGAGAGCATGAGATGAGTCGGAGGGCGCTGAGCCGTTTTGAGAGGAGGAAAAGATATCCTCGCTTGACTCAGGAGCTGCGAGGGAGGTGGTATACCCTAACCCGAAACGAGTTCGTTGATAGTAGGGATTGCCGTGCAGCGGCATTCGTCTGTCTTTTCCATAGTTGAGACCCGATTCCAGCTTCAAGTTATAACCTATATTTTGCATGATCTTGAGAGTTTGCGGGCTGTATTTGTGAACCTGTATTTTATCGACATCGTCGTCGGAAGAATCCTCTTGTACCGTCGGTTCATTGCGCATGCGGCCGAAGACTATCGAATGCTGACTGCTGCAAGTAGGCGGGACAATGAAGATAGAATCCTCATGCGGTCCGTATGTCTTGTGACATTGGATGATGATGCCACTTTCCATATATACGGATGATAGGAATCTATAGCTTCCAAGAATTTTTACGCTATAGGTTCTATTATCATCTGAAACTCCGTTCCCGGTTGTATTTACATCACTCGGCTGTTTGCTGTGCCGGAGGTTGATGACTAAGGATGGAGGCTTCTGGTTCAAAGTGATCACTAGAGGATCACCCCCTTTTCCTGATCTGGTCTCGTTCAGGTGGATCGTCGTAGGATCTATAGCTTTTGGACGAGTAGTCCGTCCTTTCACCTTAATTGACAGAGGTTGCTTGGCAGAGGGTTGCTCTGGCTCCCGGTGGGATTCCTTCTCTGCTTCGGCTGACACCTCTTCCGTGCAGTCTTGAGAGTACAACACGGCATCAGAGTAGTAGGATTCTACTCCTTTGAACGGGTTTAGGTCAGCAATCTCCGTTTGCACTGTTCCTCGGGCGTCTACATATTTGAAGCATTGGTGTAGAGTTGAAGGAACGATGTTGTGGTCGTGGATCCAAGGTCTACCCAGCAAAATGTTGTAGGACACCTCTCAATCGATAACGTAACATGTAGCCACATATCTGAGGTTGCCAATCTGGATCATCAAGCGAATCTTCGCCAATGGCTTACTTCTTCCGGCGTTGAAATCCACGATCGTAGTGGTGGTGTAAGCCAATTCGCTGGTAGGAATCCTCAGCGGTCTGAGCAGACTATGAGGAATGATGCTGATTAACAATCCCGGATCTATGTGTATCTTGTCGACCTCCATGGAACCGATGTACCCGGTGTAATAGAGGGGTCTGTCATGCCTGTTATATTTTAACAGCATGTCGTCTTAAGTGAAAGTGATGTTTGGGATCACCTCCATCACACTGTGGCATTGAGGACACGCCACGGGTTCTTTAGTAGACCTATTATTTGTTGCGCACGAGAGTGCAAATAATAGGTTCGGGACAAGTCCTGCCAGAGGTAATATGGACATGGCAGTCTTTGTGGACCTAACACCACTGGCGTACTTAGAGTTAAGTACGGGCGCTAAGTTGAGATGACAACCGATGTGATAATCGATAGCCAAAAACTCGGAGAGTTCGTTCAGAGGTAATATGAACATGACAAACTTCTGGGATGTAATTCCATCGGGGATGGAGGTGCATATCTGCTCAGAGGTAATATGGACATGGCAGTCTTTGTGGACCTAACACCACTGGCGTACTTAGAGTTAAGTACGGGCGCTAAGTTGAGATGACAACCGATATGATAATCGATAGCCAAAAACTCGGAGAGTTCGTTAAGAGGTAATATGAACATGACAAACTTTTGGGATGCAATTCCATCGGGGATGGAGGTACATACCTGCTCAGAGGTAATATGGTCATGGCAGTCTTTGTGGACCTAACACCACTGGCGTACTTAGAGTTAAGTACGGGCGTTAAGTTGAGATGACAACCGATGTGATAATCGATAGCCAAAAACTCGGAGAGTTCGTTCAGAGGTAATATAAACATGACAAACTTCTGGGATATAATTCCATCGGGGATGGAGGTGCATATCTGCTCAGAGGTAATATGGACATGGCAGTCTTTGTGGACCTAACACCACTGGCGTACTTAGAGTTAAGTACGGGCGCTAAGTTGAGATGACAACCGATGTGATAATCGATAGCCAAAAACTCGGAGAGTTCGTTCAGAGGTAATATGAACATGATAAACTTCTGGGATGCAATTCCATCGGGGATGGAGGTACATACCTGCTCAGAGGTAATATGGACATGGCAGTCTTTGTGGACCTAACACCACTAGCGTACTTAGAGTTAAGTACGGGGGCTAAGTTGAGATGACAACCGATGTGATAATCGATAGCCAAAACCAAGAAGGTTTGTTCAGAGGTAATATGAACATGACAAACTTCTGGTTTAAAAAATGAAATGCTTGGGTGATGAACATAAGCTTATGTCTGGACAATTCACTGTGGAGTATTTTTTTTGAGTGAGGATACTCTTGAAGAATCCACTGGAGAGACTTTTTAGGGACTCTTCCTCAGGTACATTTTTGAAGAGAGCAAATTGTTACGTAAAAAAGAATGAAAATCCAATTGGTAAGGACCGTCCCCTTGTTTACAGTTTCAAATTGATGACCTTGGCCTCGATCAACTCCTGAATTTTCTTTTTTAGCACATAGCATGCCCTTGTGGGGTGATGAGTGTACCGATGGAAGAGACAATAATCTGGGTCATCCACTTTGCCAGCCCTCTCAGGATGTCTGATGTCAGGTAGCTAAAGCTTGCGCTCTTTTATCAATATATCAAAGATTTTAATGATGTATCTTCATTGAAGGAGAAAGTCCCTTTTGGTCTTCGGGTTCCTGATGCCTGAATTTTATGGTCTTGCGGGAAGATCGTCGTCGTTGCATCATCTTCGGATCTTGAAGGAATTCTACCCCCAGCTTGGGATGCCGCCCTGTTTTGCCGAGGTAGGCTACCCCCAGACATGCCGTGGCATCTGTCCACAGAAGCTGATTTAGAAGGAGCTGCCTCTGGTTGTACAGGACTAGACCTTGAAGATTTGGGTTTCGCAAGAGATGCAGTATACCCCAACCCAAAACGAGCTTGTTGACGGTAAGAATTACCATACAGCGGAGTTCGTCTACCCTTTCCATTGTTGAGGCCTGGTTTCAGCTTCAAATCATAACCCATGTTTTGTATAATTTTTAACGCTTGCGGGCTATATCTGTGGATTTGTATTCTGCCAGTTTCAGACTCACAAAATTCTTCCTGCATGATTGGGCTGCTTCGCATGCGACCGAAGACTATTGGATGTTGGTCGTCACGAGTTGGAGGAATAATAAAGATGGAATCTTCACGTGGTCCACCTGTCATGACGACATTAGATGTTGAAGCATCCTCCCACAAGATCTCCCCGCGTTTGACCGTTAGGGAAACTGAAGCCTGTTAATAACCCTCGTCTTTATGTTTCTGGATCAGATAATTGCGCAGGTCAGGAGGAGTTGCAGAAGAAGAAAATTTATTCTTTCTGTTCTCATTAGTGCACGATTTTCCCTGTGCCACCTGTATACAACAGGTTGGCCATCTGGGTGGCGGATAATCCCCGAGGAGGGTGTCTTTTCGCAAATTAAGCTTTCTTTACACTGAGTGGCTTCTCATGGCATAATTTGGGGCTCTGCTCTGGTTGGCGTAAAGCTGAGGATGTCCTCAGTCGGACATCAGTATCTCGCGTAATCCGGAGGGCAGGCATACTGTTCCCTTGTTGGCGTAAAGGTTGTGAAGTTGAGTAGTCCGCCGCATGCTTTCCCTTATGTAGATTGCAGGGATCATCTGCTTTTTCTCGGAAGACAGATGCATTTTTACGCGCGGAGGGCGTTGGTGATTCCTGATTTGGCGCTGAGGCATCATCAGAAATTTTGTCTATTCCGCCAGGGACGAGAGACTGAAATTTACGCGCAGAGCGCGGTTTAGGCTCCTGGACTAGTGCTGAGGCATTGTCAAAAGTTTCGTCTGTTCCGCCAGGGACAGGAGACTGAAATTTACGCGTAGAGCGCGGATTATACTTCTGGGTTAGCGCTGAGGCTTTGCCAGAAGTTTTGTCGGTCCTGCCAGAGACAGTCGACTGAATTTTACGCGCAAGGCACGAATTATACTTCTGGGTTAGCGCTGAGGCTTTGCCAGAAGTTTTGTCGGTCCTGCCAGAGACAGGCGACTGAATTTTACGCACAAGGCGCGGTGGGAGCAAAGCTAAGATCAGAGAGATCGGAGAGTCCACAGGAATGGCAGAGGATGTCTTGGGCATCCAGACCTTGTGCAGCTTCCTGTTGCTTTGGACGGAGAGGGAGTGAGAGCTACCCCCTGCTCGAAGCATGTCTTCGTAGCCCGACTGGTCGAACTGGACGACCAGTGTCTTCTTTACGGATCCCACGGATACCGCATCGTGTTGAACAATAGCTTCCTCATCAGAAGAGAAAGTGGTCCCCAGCAGAGTCGCCATCTTGTTTAGGATAATAAACGAGAAAAGATTTGATGAATGCAGAAAACAAGGTCTTGTGGGAAGACCCGTCCTTCTTTTATGTTTACAAACAAGATTGTACAAATTTGATCCTACACGAGGATGTCTAAGTACAATTTATTTAATCTGGATAAATATTGCTATAGGTGTCTGATCTGCAGTCGATCACTTTAGCCCTTGGACCACACGATGTTGAAGAAGTGCCGTGGAAGACAGGTAGCAGCTTCGAAGGTTGCTAAAGAGGGTAGATACCCGATGCCAAAGTCGTCGATCCCTTCTCTTTGCCTGAGCTCTGGATTCTCCTCTCTCCCTCTCTCTCTTGACCGTTGGATCTAGTACTGGATCTCTTGATCAGTTTTCAGACCTAACTTCTTCGACCCTCCAATTTGTCGACCTTGTTCCTCATTGATAGAGGTCTTTATTTATAGAGTTTTAGTGACAGTGACCACACAGTCGACGTAGAAACCGAATAGTGGAAAATATAGCACCCTTTTACACGACAGTTTAAAATAACCAATGCCTGCGTATAAATGACCTTTTGAGTGAGCATGTGACGCGCGTCCAACTAAGGGACAGAACGCGTATATCTGCTACGAAGATCACGGTATAGAAGCCACGTAGGTAGTTATCCCTTGTGTAGAAGATGTTGGCATAGAAGCCAAATGACTGTCACCATGGCATAGAAGCCAAATAGGCATAGAAGCCGAGTAGGCATAGAAGTCAAGTAGGCATAGAAGCCGAGCAGGCGTAGAAGCCGAGTGGTCATAGAGGCCGAGTGGGCATAGAAGCCGAGCAGGCGTAGAAGTCGAGTGGGCATAGAAGCCGAGCAGGCATAGAATCCGAGTGGGCATAGAAGCCGAGTGGGCATAGAAGCCGAGCAAGCGTAGAAGCCGAGTGGGCATAGAAGCCGAGCAGGCATAGAAGCCGAGTGGGCATAGAAGCCGAGCAGGCGTAGAAGCCGAGACGATGTGGACGTTTTAGCCGGAATTACGGCTCTTGGAGATATAATCAAATCTCTTGCATTAAATGCAGAGATCTGCCCCCATCCTGTTCATTAAATACAGAGGCCTGTCTTTAAGATTTGCCATCATTCTGCTCATTAAATGCAGATACGCGCCTCGAATCCTGTACGAAGAGTGACTGCTGATGTGACGGTCTGTTTGCCTTCTACGAAGCGTTAGAAGCTCACGTCTGCCTGTGTAAAACTGGACAGCGTATTCCCTTATATGCGTAAGAGTAGTTTACGCAAAGGGAATGCCACTAAACGATGGTTCGGTAACATTTAATCAAATCTCCTGCATTAAATGCGGAGATCCGCCATTATCCTGCTCATTAATTGAGGAGGCGTGGTTTGAAGGTCTGCCACCCTTCTGTGCCTCAAGTGCAGAGACGTGCCTCGGGCATCTGTTAGTATTCGGCGCTTGAAATGCAGAGACGTGCCTTGAGAAACTATCACCGCTTTGTGCATAAAATACAGAGACGTGCCTCGAGCCCTATACGAAGTGCAGCTTTTGATGTGGCAGGCTGTTTGTCTTCTGCGAAGCATAAACAGCTCACATCCGCCTGTATAAAACTAGGCAGCGTATTCCTTTGTATGTGTAAAAGTGGTTTACGTAAAAGAAATGGCAGTAAATGACAGCCTGGGTTGCAGTGCCGCGCCATCATCATACCCGTCGCCTGGGTAGTCGTGCAGTACTCTTTGTCAGGAGTGCAGACGTCAGGTTCTTTGCATGCTCTGACAGGTTCATTTCGAAGAACATGATGCGTTCCTCGTACACTTCAATGCTGTATTGAAAGTGGATGGGTTTTACGCCATGAAGGCGATGTAGCACCTCTTTTACGCTGAAGCAGCCTGGTCACATTGCACTATGCGGATGGTCCTTGAGCTTATATTTTATGCTGTGCTCAGCGGAGAAGCTCTGTTGCAATTTGATGGCTCTGAGGTCATCTTTTTACGCTGCCCTGTATGAACATGTTGCGTATAGCTATCCAGCATATTTTTTATGCTTCTACAGTGCATATTAGAAACCTCAGACAACTGTCATGACGTGCAACGTTGATGATATTGGTCACGTCCGCACTAGTGGACGGTAATATCTGAATACTTATATTGTATAATACGTTCTATATGATCTAGCTCGGTTGCCTTACGAGAGACCGGTGCATAATATACAAGTGCTATATGATTTCTATAGCTCGGTTATCCACGTTAAACAGCTCATAATCTGAGGATTTCTTTTATGCATCTAATTTAAGATAACTCAGACTCCATAGTTGGAAGCCATACAATTGATTGGCTGTTATATGATTGGACTTGGTTGTGATTGTATTACTTTGTTAGTAGTCTAGGGACATGGATTATCATAGTGTGATGGTTCAACACTTATCCTTTTTTGGTTGTAGGGTTGGGTTATTATGCTAAGATAAACTATGGACCAAAACTATAACACAGAACCTATATTATAATCCATTGTGGTACTTGCTATTTGGGGTCTAACCCCACGGGTTTTGCATGGCCAGGTTTTAAGCCAGTTCTAGAGGATCCAGCTTATTTTTTCCTTCCTGACGGCACACACCAGGCGGATGGTCGCTGAAGGGCACGAGTGGATTTATTCTTCCCTGCTTGTTATCACATATTTTACTCTTTGGGGCATTTAGCCACCAGCACTTATTAGCCGTAAATTTGGACATTAGTTTCCTTTACATGATTGTAACTAATCAGACTACAGCTGATCATGGTTATGTACTTTTGCTACTCTGCCAGCTTTTTATTTTGCAAAGCTAGTTTCTAGAATATTGTGGCAGGTCAGATGTTTCCGTGAGCAGTTAGCTGCGGATCGTCCCCTTCTTTGGGGGAAAGCTGGTAGCCCTTTTGGCGTTTAGGACGCTTTACTTCCTTGCCATATATATTCTATGTTTACTGTTCTTACTTGACTGATTAAGACAATAGATGTGTTGTGTGATCCTAAGTGACTTGCTTCTAGTATGCACCCCTTGTCTAGTTACAGATGTAATCGTCATATGACGTTTAGTACCTTGTACAGGGTAGTTGGCTATGTCTGCCTCCATATTCCGATACTGGGGCGTGATAAGGCTTTAGTTATGGCCCATGCAGGTTTGTGATTTCAGAATTTTGGGTATTATGGTCGTAGGAGTCGCAATCAAACATACACCTTTGGAATCCTGAATTCGTTCTTCTCGAAGCCTTGCTTGATTATCAAATAAATTATTCCCTTGATCATTTATGTCATGTTCTTGATGTTTCTTATCCTTTTCTTAAGGGCTTCTTCAATTGCTGATGCAGCAGACATGGTCGGACAGGGTTCTCCTTGGCAATAACAGGAAGTAGCACCTGTTCAGAGTCATATTCGGTTAGATCCAGTAATTAAGCAAGCCGACACATTAGAACCAGAAGTTGGACATGTTAAGCAACCAACCCCTGAGATCCCCGTACCTACAGTAGTACCAGCGGTACAAGCGGTACTTGATACCCCGGCATTACTAAAGATCCTTCAGGGAATAATGGCTACATAGCAACATCAGATGGCAGTGCAACAACACCAGCAGTTTTAACAGCAAGAACAGAATGTCTTGTTAAGTCATGGTTTACAAACGGCCCTAGAGAGAGGTGGAAGGACTGATTCGGGAGAGTCAGTCAAATTTTGCCAACTTAACCCGAGATACTTTGACTACACGGAAGATGCATGGCTCCAAGTTATCGAAGCTATTCTGGCGGTGGCAATGGTTCCGGATGTCGAGCAAGTTAACCAGGTCCGACTGCAGCTTCAGGACCTTGCACGTAACTGGTGGACATCAGTGGAAGTCAGCTTAAGGCATCCTATCTCTTGGGAAAATTTTAGGACTTGATTCAGGGCTAAGTACTTTGGAGTCGTCATATAGTATAAGCTCCAGCTGAGGTTTATCGGTCTCAAGCAGGCCGGAAGAATAGTAGATGGATATGCAACAAAGTTCTGCACGCTGAGTAGATTTGCTCCGACTATAGTGGCCACAGAGTCAGACAGAGCGATGAGGTTCCAGCAGGGCTTCACCTGGATATTCTATGGCTATTAGAGGGACACGACTACCAAACTTATGAAGGACGATTGGTAGCAGTTCGAAGGTATGAGCATACCATGCAGAGGTTGTCAGCAAGGACAGGAGGGCAGAAGAGGTCTCATGCTCAAAGTGTAGAAGGAGGTAAAAGAGTTCCCCAAATGTTAACACCATCACCTGGCATTTGTATCCATGATTCAGCATCGTAGATGGCGGCAGTTTCAATAGTGACAGTACCAGCTCGACAATAGCCGAGGCAGCAACAACAGCAACGGAGCCAGAAAGCACTGGTAGGTTGTACCTACTTTGGCAAGGGAGGCCATACTATAGAAATGTGCAAAGCGGTAAATGGGCTTTGCCTAAGGTATGGTGATCTGGGTTACAATATTTTCAAATGCCCGATAATGTAGAGGCAAGAAGGGCCAGCCCAGCAGTTTTTGGCCCTGCCAACACTAGGGGCAGTACAGTACAGAGGACAAGTGGTAGCTGCACGACCAGTGGCTCAGCATCCTTTATTGACGTAGATATAGATGTTCCGACAAAGGGACCAGCAGCAGAGGATACAACAACATGTTCAAAGGAGACAACAGCATAGAGCACAGCAAGGACAAGGACAAGCATTCACTTTATCCCTGGATGAGGCTTTGGCATCAGGTAATGTAGTGGCAGGTAACATTTTTGTCGCATATTTTCCTGCAATAGCCTTATTTATTTTAGGAGCTTCACACTCATTTGTATATGCATAATTTATGACACTATTGGATTGGAATTTGAGACATTGCGAGAGAGGTTGAACATACTCACTAGTAATGGGCTCATAGAAGTTATTTGAGTGTGTGTAGCATGTCCAATCGTAGTGTACGGGCGTTCATTACCCGCCAAGTTGATCGAGTTCCTTATAGATAACTTCGACGTAGATCTAGGCATGGACTAGTTGAGAGACAGTCATGCTATAATAGATTGCCATAGGGGTAGAGTATTATTTAGTATCCCAGGCTTGGAGGATTTTGTCCTTAAAATAATTGTGAAGGACCGATGCGAAGGCAGAGTTGCAGCAATAGCAGAAATAGAAGAAGAGAAGATTTCTGGTGTAGTCCAAGAATTTCTAGATGTCTTTCCTGATGAACTTTCTGGTTTACCCCCAGTAAGAGATGTGGAGTTCTGTATAGAGTTAATTCTGGGGACAGGACCAATATCTTGTGAAGTCCACCAAATAGCACTATCAGAGCTTGACAAACTATACCAATATATAGAAGAGCTACATAGGTATTGACTACAGACAACTGAACATAGTGACATTGTAGAACAAGTATCCATTAGCAAAAATTGATTATTTGTTTGATCAATTGAGCAATTGTAAGGTTTTCTCCAAGATCGACCTTCGATCAGGATATCATTAAGTAAGAGTTCGGGAGCAAGACATACCCAAGACAACATTTAGGTCACGAAATAGGCATTACAAATTCTTAGTTATGTTTGGATTGACAAATGCTCCAGCGTTATTTTGTGTTTGCCATTAAATACGAAAGTTGGAAAAAACTTGATTCAATTAAACAAATTAAAGAAAGTACAAAAAATAGTCCTAGCAGACAATCTAAGTACAAAGTTGTTTCTGGGGGTGACAATGGAGGGTTAGGAGTGTAGCAACTCTCATTAATCCGTGGATGATCCGATGCAGAAGCTCCTCTCTTTCTTGTGTGTAGATTTGCAGATAGCCAACCAACCTTGGTCTAGTCCCTCTCTGAAGCATAAAAAGCCAACCTTTAGAACGTTCAAGTTGCTCCTATTTATAGCCATCGTGTAGATGGGCTATGGGTTCCGCATAGGCCTCTGTTTGGTGGCCGTGTAAGGATCCTTCATCAGAATATGGTTGCAACTATTATCGCATGCCATACCATGTATCTTCTCCTAACAGAAAGTAGTTACAAATATGCACAAGAATATGGGCTTCAGCTTTCACGTGGATATTTGTTAATATTTTCTTGGTACTGAATATCTGGATGGTTCTCATCTGTTGTAGGCACGACTTAGTCAAGTGGGCACGTGGCTACTATTTAGTTGGAGAGAATCACTCAGTTGTAACAACAAGATTTGGTCGATGTGGAATCTAGAACACGTGTGGCCAAAGATGCAAGGGACGAAAGGAGTCTGGAACGCATGGGGCCAGAGATGCATGGACCGCATGGAATCTGTAAAGCATGGGCCAGAGCCACATAGGATGCATAGAGTATAGGACGCATGGGCCAGAGACATAAGACGGATGGAGTTTGGGTCGCGTGCGCAGAGTCGCTAGGGACGTATGGAATCTGGGACCCATGGGACCAGAGACCCATGGACCGTATAGAGTCTGAAACGCTTGGGCCAGAGCCGCATGGGACGCATGGAGTTTGGGAACCATGGGCCAGAGTCGCATATGATGCATGGAGTCTGAAACGCATGCGCTAGAGCCGCATAGGATCTTTTGTCTTGTTGTACGCGTAGCTTTGCGCTATTCTTGGGACTTCTGTCTCTTAGTGTGTTCTCGTCCTTCAAGACAATCAAGAAAATCCTTTTTGTTAGGATTCTGTATTAGGGCAGCATCATTGTTATAAGATATCATGTCCGGTCGACCTGCAGTCAGTTGTCAGGATGCTTGTTTTGACCCCGTTGGTGTCCCTTTTTTAGGCCATATGGTATCCCTTTTCTGGGCCGCATGGGGGTGACTATGCGGCCTATCTTCAGCATGAGGATGTGTCCTGTATATAAGCTGCATGACTATAGATTTTTCCATGGTTCTACAAGTCCCCCTTCAAAGTTTTTAAAGTGTCAAGTTTGAAATACTTTGAATAAGAAGCATGGTTAATTGCTTTTCGGTCGTATGACTTAACGTTCCACATACATACGTAGCCTCATAGGCACTTCTGACAGACTGTCCAGTCATAAATACAGAGATTTGGTTCGATCTCGGAGGGATTCTGAGCCATATGTTGACCCAGAATACGAAGTGGCCGTTCACAAGAGATGAGACAGCACAACAAACGAGGGGACACCATCATATCTGTCGCACGGATTGGAACGAATCAGGATACGAAACGGCCTCATCATGAGCCGCCTATTCCCTCCTTTATAAAGAGGTTTGAGGAGAGAGAAGTTTTTTTTACTTTCTCTTCTTCCTCTTCTTTTTCCTTTGTTGACTACCTGCTACCGATGTGTTGTACATAGCTCCCAAGGGTTCTTCTTCTAATATTGCTACTAAGAGAGTCTCTAAGAAGATAAGTAAGGGCAAGGGGAAGTGTAAGAAGGACATATTTCCCAAGGATGTGCAACCATCGATCTTACGTAAGTTCATTTAGGAGGAGAAGACCCTAAACACAGAGACACACGTGCACAGTTGGTCGCATGGGTGACTCATCATCATCTAGAATAAGCGCTGACTTATTACCCCGACATGAGTTGCTCGGTCGCATGAAGACTACGGTCGTATGCGTAACTCTAATGCATAAGATCCTTTGTCGTATATTTCACTCTGTAGCATGAGGGTTTTTGTCGCCATAAGAGTTTCTTTATGTCTCTAACTATGTTCCTTTGCTGTTTTGTAGTGACTTTATCCACTGCGCCCTCGGGTGAACTGGTGCTTGGCCATGGCATGCTTCCTCTGGATATGACTCTATGGGACTTGATTTCTACTCTCCAAGGTCAGGTGGATAGGGATCTCCCTATTGAGCATACGATCCTTCCTTTTGCTAAGTAAGCTGAATGCGGGAAAGATCCTTGCGAGAGACGGACATTTCTTCAAGAAATTGTACTTCCTCTTTGGGGAAGTGCTAAAGGCCATTCATCCAAAGATAGGGAAAATTAACGAGAACTAGCCATTCACCTTCTGCGGAACAAAAATATCATTCCCCTTCTTTGAGCGTTATCTACCTTTATTGGACTTGAAGGTGATGATGGGTCCACGGAAGATGGATTAGGACCTGACGCCTGGGCAGCAGGGGGCCTTCACTGACAGTATCCGATGGGACAAGAACAAGGGGGAGTTTTTTAGCCAGAAGGAGGCATGCTTATAATCCTTATGTGGATTGAAACCTGGACTTGTTGGGAGTGAGTTGGGGCCGAACTTGAGCTCCTATGCAGCGGATACTTTCCTCCATCAGATAGTGAAGAAAGGATATTACCCGACTGGGCAACTGCGGGCTGTCAGCTGGGCACATTACAATACCTCGTGGTGTCGTCTAACCTTATGGATTCTGAAGAGATATGAGCAGGACCTTAGGGAACCCAACATATAGTTTGCGGTGAGGGGCACTTGCTACAGCTTGGAAATGAATCAACCTCTTTTTGTCGCTCTGATGGAGTTGTATAGTTGTCGCACGAGGACTTTCTATACGCCTGACGGTGAGATAAAATTAGCTCTGCATAAGATAAATTTTGCCTCTAAGATTTCGTGGGGTGAGGTGCCCTACGAGGAGTACTCCCTGCGCAATGCTATGTTGGGGGAGTTGGAGGCAAAGAATCTAGAGATCTTGGCGGTATACTAGGTATAACTGTGTCATCACCACACTTTTCAGCGGATGAAGAAGCAGAAGAAGAAGTCTTCCAAGGGATCCTCTCCCCATATCCCGTCGTGAAACCTCTCTCTCTTTTCGGAGCAGGAAGTGTCAACCAACATTCATGTTCATATGTCGCGGTCAAAGCAGGAAATTGTTAACTCGATTCAGAAGCTGAAGAAGTTAGCTGTTGATAACGAAGAGGCCGAGAGATCCTCAAGATCAGAGGGAAGTGAAGAGTCCCATGATGAGCTTGTTAGCCCGGACGAGGATTTTATCTACTTTTATGTGGACATCGATAGGCTATCCATCAAAGCCGTATTAGTGGGATACCTGATGCTTTGGTTGCATACTTGCGTAGTTTCTTGCAGCTCCGGATCGATAGATAGGGTCAGTAGCAACCTAATCCTCCCTGCCGTAAAGTTGGATTTTGGCGTCAAGCTGGCCCTACTACCAGCTATGGTTTGCAGCATACACCATGGTCTTCGATCCTTTGCTCAGAAGCTGGAAGCTCATTCTGGTAAAGGGTGTTTTAACAGGGTTGAACTCCCTTATAACTACCTGATGGGCTGGCTTCTCTTACACTATGACTCCTTGATGCATCCCAGACCTGATGATGATATGGTAGAGGATGATGCCTGGATTTGTAGGTATCAGAGTATGAAGTAGGCTTATGAATCGATCCCTGCCTGTTGGAAGGAGCTGGCTTTTTTGTCAGGTTTGCCATTTTTTACGACCGAACCTGAGTTTTTCGACGAGGAAAGGAATTTGGTTCACAAGGATGCTGGGGTAGGCACTTGGACCCTGTCGGAAAGGCTTATTTGTTGGCTCCTGGCCATTCGTCCTTTCCACCTTGTGTACCAGAATCGGGACATGGTCTACATGGAGATGTACCTACCGAGCCTGTTTGTCTGCCAGTTTGGGTATAGTCAATTTTTTCTGGGCCATCCGAGTGCCTTTCTTGGTTATCTTAAGAGTCTATTGGACGGAGCCTGGGCGTGGAGTTACTACAATGCCATGCTTACTCAAGTTATATTTCAGTTACCAAAAGTCGGTATCGATCCCATAATCCTGTACAGTGCTATGAGGTATTATTGCTCGATTAATGCTCCACCGTCCTTCTTCGACTTGGAGATGAGCTATATTGAAGGTACTATGCTGATGTCATCCGATGCCAAGGGTCGCCGAACACCCAAGAAAGGCAAGGAGGTTGCTAGGGCCCAACTTGAAGAGTTGGAGACAACCACTGGGGATAAGGTGACGACATCTCCTTCTGATGATCCTTTGTTTGCTAAGCGTAAGTCGAAAGCAGGGGCTCCACATGCTCGCTACTCAAAAAAGAGAGGACAGAAGTGGTCGCAAGGGCGGGACCTGCGATAAAGTCAAAGTCTTATGCAAGGTGAGAGGTAACACCCCTCGCACTAATGGTTCCAGAAGTAGGACTAAATTTATATGTTATGGTGGTATCCATAAATCTCCTTAGTTTTATCCTTCTCGGTCCTCTTTATGACTATCTTTCTTCTGGTTTATTCGACCATTTGCAGGCGCATGAGAGAAGGGGTCGTCCCCGACAAAAACTGCTTCGGTGGTTTCTTACGCTGAATCGAAGGAGGAATCTTTCCTAGAGTTCGACGTAGGTGTCTCAGAACCAACACCTGAGGATTTAGGGGATCGAGGCTTGGATGCGCATTCGGCAGAGCAGCCTTATACCCCTTTGGAGCACATATTTATGGATAATATAGAAGCCATGGGGACGGCTATAACATCGCTGGACGAGTCACAACCTACATCGTATCCCTCTGGTATGTCATTTTATAACTTGATGGAAGATCATATTTTCTGGCTATAACTCTCAATTCTTTGAGTAAAGCTGATTACCGGTTGCTCTAGTTCTACAGACCTTATCTTTCCCTTGCAGACTGTGTATATGGTCGTCGAGGAAGATGTCGAAGAAGAACAAGGTGGTGGGCATGTTCAGAGGAGGTCTGGATCTCCCCCCCCCCGTTCTTCTGGAGGAGGCGGACACCCTGTACGGTCTGTCCAAGACCCCTCAGATATTGAGGGTTCTTCTGGTGCGACGTTTGTTCCACCAGTTGTTGCTGCCGGCGACTCCGTGACTGAAGCTTCTCTGGATAGTGGGGTGGTGAACCATCGTGATAAGGTTGTTCCCCCTCTTGAGGTTGCTGTGTCACCTCCCGAAGCAGTCGCGACGTGATCTAAGGATGGCGTACTGGAGGGAGCCGATGTGGCAAGGCACCCTGATACTTTTGTTCCCAGTCTTGGTAATACTCCGGCATATTCGACTCAGCAACCGGCATCCAAGCTCTTCAGGAGTAAATGAAAGACTGGCTCGCAGACAGGACCGCTGGTTGCTCCTCTACTGTTGTTTCGCCTTCGAGGTTTTTGAGCACCGTTGTGCCACCTGTCGCTCCTGTGGACTCTTCCTCAATCCCTTCACCCTTGACTCTGGCTATATTAGAAGAGATTAATGAGACTGTCAAACTTTCTATCCAGAGCTTCCACATGCTCTTAAAGAAGGGGATCGAGTATGTGTTGGAGCACAAAAAATCTTTCGTCTAGACAGGGTACTTTGTTGTGGGCCACGTCCATTCTCTGAGGGGGATCCCTGGCTTTGAGCAAATGGCCAATTTTTTGTGCCATAAACTGTAGGAGGTAGAGAAATGCCTGACAGAGCTGCAGTAGTATCAGCAAGCGGACATGGGAATGTTGATCTCCCACGAATATAACGAGTTTTAAAAGAAGGTGGAGACAGAGAAGGCCTTCTTTGCGTTGTCTATGGAGTGCCTACAGTGTGATCTCCGAATTTTATGGGAGAGGCATCATCAGCTGGGCAATCTTAGTGAGGATTGCCTTTCTCGACAAAGGACCTGACAAAATAGATTAGATGGATCCAGATTGAGCTTGATGCAACAGAAAATAGGTTACAGGAGGCCCGATAGGAAGAGGAGGCCATTCGTACTAAGGCGAGCCAAACAGTGCAGAACGTGGCTGGCATTACGGTTCTGGTACAGCAGCTAGAGAAAAGACAAGAGTCCTACGCTTGCTACACGGATCCGGAGGTTATGGCCCAAGAAGTTGAGCGTCGGGCTCGGAGGTGCCTGGATGGCCATATTGCTAGTCTCCATGCACGGATAGCAGAGTTGTGCTCTGACTCATAGCACCCTTAATTCTCTTTTGCTTTTTTGTACCTTTATTTTGCCCTCGGGCTTGGGGTCTTGATAATCACCAAAAATATAGTTTTTCTTTTCATCTCTCCTTGAGAAGAAAAATAAAATTTATTTTATCTGTTTTGATGTTTATTTGTGTTAGCTTTGGGTATCGTACTAGAGGTAATATGAATGTAGTATAATACCGTGGCTTTTTAAGGATATCCCGTTAGGGAATCTCCGGTAGACTTCTTACTTCTTGTGCACTAGGGTGCAAGTAATAAGTTTAAAATAGGCCTTTCCAGAGATGGTATGGTCGTGGTAAGTTTGGTGGACTTAACACCATTGGCACACTTAAGTTTAAGGATAGGTGATAAGTTGAGTTGACGACTGGTGATAGTCGTAGGAAGAGATTTGCTCAGACGTCACTTGGAAATGACAGACTCTCGGGGGAGGATGTAAGGACGATAGCTGAGGGGTAACGTAGACATGAGCTGATCAATGGCCATATCGAGAGGTTAGGTACAGACCTGAGGACATCCTATTGGAGGATTTTTTTTGGACCTATTACCCTTTTGCGCACTTGGGGTACGAGTAATATATTCGAAACAATCCCTATCAGAGGTAATATGTACGTTATAAGTTTTGTGGAACCACTACTCTTTGCGCATATTAGTGCAATAATAGGTTTGAGACAAGCCCTACGAGAGGTAATATGGGTGTGGCAGTTTTTGTAGACTTATCACCGCTGGCATACTCCGGATTGGGTATTGGTGATAAGTTGGAAAATAATCGATATCAGAGGTAATATGGACGTAATTATCGATGGTGAAGGCCAAAAAGTTTGCTCAGAGGTAATATGGACTTGGCAAACTTCTAATGTTGTGGACTTATTACCAATGGCATACCTTAAGTATGGATAATAAACTGAACGACTAGCACTATCAGGGGTTACGCGAACGTGATAGTAGAAAGTTAAAAAGTAGAACTTTACTCAGAGGTAATATGGACATGGAAAAGTTCTAAAAATATCTTACTCAGAGGTAATGTAGACCTGGTAAGATATAATTATGTGGGAATAGTGGAGAGACGTAGTTTAGAGGTAATATGGATATGAACTATTCGTTTCCATTAAGGACATCCCACCAGAGGGTTTTTTGTGGACCTATTACTTCTTGTGCATGAGAGTGCAAGTAATAAGTTTAAGATAAAACCCTATCATAGGTAATATGGTCATGATAGGTTTTGTGGACTTAATACTGCTGGCGTACTTAAATTTAAGCATGGGTGATAAGTTTAGACGGCGATCGATATCAGGGGTACTGTGGACGTGATAATCTATAGCCAATCCAAAAAGTTTATTCAGAGGTACGAAGGACATGGCCAACCCTACTGGGAAATGTTTTGGTGGACTTATTATTTGTTGCGCACGTTGAGTGTAAATAATAAGTTCGAAAATAATTTATCAGAGGTAATATGGATGTAATAGGTTTTGTGGACCATTTACTTTTTTGCACACGTTAGTGCAAGTAATAGGTTTGAGAAAAGCCTTGTCAGAGGTAATATGGATGTGGCAGTTTTTGTGGACTTATTACCGCTGGCATACTCGGGATTGGGTATGGGTGATAAGTGGGGATGACAACCGATATAAAAGGTAATATGAACGTAATGATCTATAGCCAAAACCCGGGAGGTTTGCTCAGAGGTCACTTGGACATAACAAACTCAGTCGGGGAGAAATATAAGGACAGCAGTTCAGAGGTAATGTGAACATGAACCAATGTCCGAAAAACTCGCAGAGGAGTGATTTGCTAAATGTGGTCTATCCAAAAATGAGGATAGACCTTAGGTTTGCTCCGCTGGGAAGATTGATGGGACAATAGCTCAGAGGTAATATGGACATGGCTAGTGTCTAACAAGATTAGTTTTTGAGTGGTCACTGCGACAATGTGAGAGTGGACCTGAGGACGTCTCCGTTGGGAAGACTTTGGAAACTCATCATTTGTTGCGTATCTAGGGTTCCAGGATACAGATGATGGGTTTTACGAGAATTTGTAAAGAAGGGGAAAATATTGCATATAGGCACTTGTTATGGATGAAGAACATAGAGTTGATTGGTACATCTAGGTTGTCCCGCTGGGGATGAAAGGAGTACAAGTCAAGTTTAGACGTAGTATTTTTTTGTAGGAACTTGTCGTTGATAGGCATCAAGAGAAAGTCGCCGTTGGGTTTTACTAGCCAGTATGTGCCATTGGAAAATAATATTTCCAGAATGAACGGGCTCTCCCATTTAGGTTGGAACTTGTAGACCGTCTTGTGAGTCATGGTGCGTACAGGCATCTCCATAACCTAGCCCTATGCGAGTGCTGTTGTAATAACTATCAAATTATAAAGGAATACATCATCCTTTACCAAAGTTTAGACCTTCATGATTTTGGAGGTCATATCCCGTCATTGACGTTAGATGGAGTGATTGTTGGCTGTAATGATGGAACTGAGGCAGCTCAAAATTTGTTGCATTGAATACTGTGACTTAGCCTGAGCCGAATAAGGAGCTCTGTGCACAGGAACACTTCCACGTATACATGACATAGTTGGCTGAGTTGTGCACATAGGATCAGTGTCGCATGCACAAGATTGTCTACCACATCGAGGAACACCTTTTGTTGTGCATTTTTGTATATCGCACAGGGAACACTGACTATAACCCATAAGGATTCGTTATGACGAGAAGTACTATCGTGTGCACATGAAGGATTATATGTCCTTGTCACGCCCCAGTCCCAAAATACCAAGGGACTAGACCCATGGCAATGGCCAGCAGCACGCACCGATGGACAACCCAATTTAATGGATCCATCGGGGCATACTTAAGCTGTAATATAAGGTCTTCAATAACAAGTCAAAACTAATCTCATCCACACAAAAGATAATAAGATCAACAGTAATAAGGAAAGTAAATCAACATCCAGTCTCAGCAAAGTAATTCGGGGAACAACCTGATATAAAGTCTGTTACAATTGTTTAATTAAACAGGAAAGAGAGTCTATTTGCCATAATAACTGAGCATGGAGAAGCAGATGTTCAGGAGAAGTCCTCAGCGATCACCTCGTCCTCAAGTACTGGTACTGTTCTGTGAAGTGCTCATGTTCCGTATATCTCTGGATAAACCTCGTCTGCTAATCCTGGGGACATAATCCGGATCCAGGTCCTCAGGGGACATAGCAAGGTACAGATAATACAAGCCAGAATAAATGCAGTGCAGCAATAAATGAACCAATAAGGTAAACTATATAACTATCTATGTGAAATACAAGTTTGAGAGCATCACTAGAACTTAGGCTGATACCACTACAAGCTCTGTGTCGGGGAGCCAGTAGCAGTTATACTATGCTATGTAATTTACTATGTTGTGGCCTATATATATATAATCAGCTTGTAGCCTGTGTGTCTCTCCCCTCCCAATGTAATCATATGTCTCATGACCACGATGCCTCATGTCCATGTCACGTAAGATCATAACTAATACAGTGAGTCATACTATGTCTATGAATATAATGTCTAAGATTATCATGTCTATGTCATAAATCCTGCAACCTACACAGAATCACCTTGAATATTTTAGAAAGATTATGTCTCATGATTTGTGTCAGGTGTCCTGGGTATAACGTACTTTGATAATGCAAGTACGAGAATATAAAGGGTCACGAATGTCCATCTCTAGATGACATACACAACTCCGCGTACGGGGTTGGCACCCGACTATTAGTCGAACGCTAAGCAAGTCACACGGCCCTAGGGTTGAGCATGTACAACAGTCACAGGAATAATTCAAAAGAACAAAATGAATCAATATACTGCAATTATGGCAAGGTACACTTGCCTGGGGTTTCGGCTCCAATTGTGGCTATGACTTCAGCGGGATTTGGAGGCAGTACTCCGGTTGCTGAAATAAATATCTCCATCAGAAAATATCAATCAGCTAGAAACGCCTGTCCTTGAGTCTAATTTGGACACAGGGGCGAAAACGATATTTCCAGGTCAAGACGGGGTCCACATGTGGGCCACTTTGCATCAAAAAATGTGTCAGGGTCAAAGGTCTCCAAATTCATCCAACCTAGTATCAACAGGTTAGGAACGATGATACGAACCCAACGGAACTTCCATAATTGGATTCCGATGAGCCGATCTCAAAATCGTCCGTCAAGTAGAGCCTGTGGGGCCCACGACACATGATTTTTTCAACGTTCTCAGAATCGAACCAAACTTGGGTCACAGGACCAGCATATTACTACGAGTCCGATGGCACAAGTTTCGTCTCGATCCGACGTGTATACACTAAGTTTCAGCGAGAACCAGAAAGGACGGATACGGGACGGTGTCCGTGGATACGCATTGATTTCGGTGTGCACGCACATCCGAATCAACTTCTGTAAAATACTGCACGTCCGTATCAACGATGCGTACGTATCGGTGAAGACCGCACGCGACCAAGTCGTCCCGTTTGGCGGGGCATACTCAGTTCCGGGGTGAAACAGGACGTTAATTTTCTTGTTTTTGGATCGCGGTTCACGATCACCACAGGATGCGATACACCGAGCGGATTGTACGGGCACCGAGGGGGTCATGCAGGCTACGCGTTGCAACAAACGGAATCGAAAACAGAGCTACAAGGAGAGAGATATGGGTACCTGAACAGGGCTCCGGGAAATCAAATTTTTTCGTGTCCGATACGTGTCCGAGTCGTGTCCTGGCTAGGGCTTGAGCTCTGTGTCGTGTCTGTGTCGCCGGAGGCTTGCTGGACAGCTGAGGGTGTCGCCGGAGTCGGTCTGGGGTGTGGGTGGAGGTGGCGCCGGCCAGAGTCGTCGGGGAGAAAGGCCGCAAGTTCTGGAGGGTTGAGGAGTCGTCGGAGTCGCTGGACTCGGCGTCGGGTGCTGGAGAGTTGGGTGGAAGGCTGGGCGGGCTGGCCTTGGTCGGAGAAGAGCGCCGGAGAAGACGACGGAGGGCGCAGGGCTGAGGGACTGAAGGTGGTGGCGTGAGGTGGTCAGGTGCTCAGGGCGGCTGGGCGGAAGTCGGGAATGGTCGGGGGCAGTCGTTTAAATAGCGGGGAAAGGGAGGTGGAGCGGTCGGGGTTACCGGAAGAGGAAGGGAAGGCGGTCCGGCCGTTCGGGGGAAGAGGAAGGGAGCGGTCGCCGGCGGCCACGGCGGCGGTAACGGCCGCCGGAGGGAAGACGAAGAAATTGGGGGTTAGGGATTTAGACGGTTCGGGTCGAGTAGAAGCGGGTCAGGTCGGGCGGCGGATCCGGCCCGATCCGCTAAAAGGAATGCGGGTTTGGGTATCGAGTTAGCGGGTCGGGTCTGGGTTTTGGGCCCGGGTCCGACCCAATAAGGATTTTGGTTTATTTCAAATAAACCCGGTTCATTTTGGTTTAATTAATTAATTAGTTTTTAGAGCTTTTAAAAAGCTTTCGGGGTCCAATAAATTCCCGAAAAATTACCCTATGTCTAGTTTTTCATTTTACAGCATAAAATATTATTTTCATAATATTTTAATATTATTTAACATCATTTAAAAATTATTTAAATTCAAAATATCTTAGTTTAATTACAGAAAAATCCCAGAAAATTCCAGAAAATTGTAAAAAATTTCCAAATTAAAATTTCTTGAAAATCAGGGGGTTTACAGTCCTTGAGCTGAAGACTTGCTCAGATGCGTACAAGGGAGCGTTGTCTATCATTCGCCATTACAGATGAGTCATACGAGACTTGGCTTTGTGCACGGAGAGACTTATTGAGCTGCGCTGAGCACCAGAAGTTTACAATTTGTGTTTTCTGAGGAAAGAATCATGTGGCCTGGCCTGCATTGCTTTCCCTTTTACCTAGTTGTTGAATGTGCTATTTGTGATGCCAGTTTTTGGGGAATATCCTCTCCTCTTGGGGCTATAAGTGATACCAAGCCTGCTACTTAGCTGCAAGCCGGATGGAGGTTGATGACCTTCCTGGTTTTCTAGGCTTCCGTCTCTAAGAAGTCACCTAATTAGAGGGACACTATGTTCGTAATGACTATCCTATCCTCGAAGTCGAGGGTGAGCTCATTGGCATCGATCAATTGCTGGATACTTCTCTTCCACACAGAGTAGTCTCCGGTTGGATGATGAATATACCGATGAAAGAGGTAATATTTTGGGTTATCGACCTTGTCAGCCTCTTCAAGGCATCTGATGTTGGGTAGGCAAAGTTTTTTTCCCCTTCATAAGTATGTTGAAGATTTTAATGATGTCATCGTCATTGAAGGAGAAAGTCCCATTTGGCTTTGGGGCTTCCAAAACCTTAGTCGTATGGTCCTCAGGGAAGACTGAAAGTTTTGTATCATTTTCGGACTTGGATGGAATTCTACCCCCAGCTTTGGATGCTGCTCTGTCTTGTCGAGGGAGACTACCGCCAGACATATCTTTGTCTGGTTCTTGGGAATCACTGTCCTTACCGCGTAATGGGTTGGTTTGGATTACCTGGAGATTGCTACTCCCAGCTTGCAGAGTTACTGCGGGCCCTGGGGGTGGCAGGACCATGTTTACCTTAATCTACAGTGTTTCATAGGCCAGAGTATGCATTGTGGAACTCATGGTGTGCATTATTTCCTTACGAGCATCGAGTCATTGGCGATCGCTGAGCCCTTCCGTCTTGGGTTCCTGAATCACACTATCGTTAGGAAAGACGGTCATCGTTGAATTATCTTCAGACTCAAAGGAGATGCTACTCCCAGCTTCAGATGATGCTTTGACCATTCGAGGGTGACTCCCCCACCCAGCCTTTAATAGTTTGTTCCTTGGGAGTTGTAGTCTTCAGGGGAGGTAGCCATTATCGCGTCGTCTTTCGATTCTAGAGGATTGCTACTCTCAGCCCTAGATATTGCATTAAACCTTGGCATATTGATGTCAACTTCCTTGGAATCATTGTCCTCAGGGAAAGCTAAAAGTGCTACACCTTCTTCAGACTCGGAGGGAATGTTCTCCCCAGATTTGGAAATTGCATCTTCTTGATGAGGGTGATTACCCCCAGAGAACTCGGTATCTGTTGCTTGAGATTCATTATCTTTACGGAATATTGGGTTGTTGCGTATGTCTAGGGGACACTACCCCCAGCTTGGGCCAACCCTAGGGGTTCTGAGGAAGAACTCCCCAAGGGGCTAACAACTTCTTCCTTGAGCGGGTGCCCTGGAAGACGCCTTCCACAGGTGCTGTCGTCAGCCATCCAGGTAGTCGCCTTCATGATGCAGTGGTAGAGAGTAATAGACTGCAGGTGTTTGAATTCTTTCTCCCCTTGGTGGCGGAAAGCATTCCAGTTGAGTAGCATGAGGCAAAAGGCAACTCCTCCTCCTCTGGTACTTGCACCTAATCTCTGAGTTATTGCCAAGTAGGTATTTTATGTTACAGTCGCTGGAAGGCCGACTTCCTGTCTGTGGATACTGGCACTTTATTGCAGTAGCAGTTGATAATAACGATGGCGCAGCTGTGCCTTGGAGAGGGCACATCACACGCCATAGTTGTTTTCCTTGCTTTGCGCTTGTGAATAATTACGTCACGCAAATCATGCGAAGGGTGTTTTAACTTTGCATCCTTTTTGTGAGTCCTGGTATCCCAGGCATACGGATGCGCAGGTGCTATTTTTGCTCTTTGGCATAGGGTTCGTACACGAACTTGCCCCAAGGTACCGGTGAAAGATTTTGAGACTAGCCTGTCCCTTGGTCCCTATCGGTCGGACGCTTGGGTCAGTCCTATATAACTTTTTGTCAGAGGCTCTCATAATAGTTAGCAATTCCTGTTAACGGTCGATCGTATGATGTCACTACAATATTTTCTAGGAAAGTATATTTTAGTCATTTGGTAATTAATTAAATATTATGCATGTTGAATATTTATTTATTATATTATATATTTATTGTTAGTGTTAGATTTTATTTTGGACTTATCTTAGTGGACCTAACTAGTTAGTTTAGACCCATGGACCCAATATTTATTCTAGTTAGATTTGAGCCCAATAGTAAGCACATTCATTATGAGGATGAATTAATTAAGTTAAACCAATTAGACTAGAACCTTTCCTCCTTAATTAATTTTTTCATGTGAGGACCCAATGGGTATTTTAGACTTTACCTAGTAGCTTGAGGGAGGGGGCAAGAGAGGCCTATATAAAGGGGATAAAAACTTTCTTTCTCTTTATTTTTATTCCAAATCTAAATCTAGAATTTTCCGCAACCAAATTCCTTCATCCATACACCAAATTTCTCTCCAATTCCTTCCCAAATCATCATTGGAGGCTATTAGAATATGGATCTACAAGGAGGAAGCAAGGATCTACGAAGAGGAGCAAGGATCTATAAGTTGAAGCCTCATTTCACCCAATTTTGTGATTTTATTAGGAATCCATCTTCTAATAGGTATAATTCAGTTTTTCTCCTTTAATTAGATTCTAAATGTATGAATTAACCATAAAAAACTACTCCATATGCATAGGCTACCCATAGGAATTGGAATTATGTTCATAGGAGGCCTATGGAGAAAGTTATGTGTATTTTTGTGTCAATTTTAGGGGAATTCCGAGATTGGCACATCTTGTATTTGTCAATTGGTCAACTAGACTAAATTGACATGTGTTTGATTGTGTGTGAGTAGTATCGTGTCCATAATTGGATACGTGTAGGTCGTATCCCAATAATTTGGAGATACGGGTTGATTTTAGGATTTTTTCTCCGACACGGGGCTTTGAGCATGTCACATTTTCACACGGACACGTAGTTGTGTAAATGACTCTTCATATTATTAATAATTGTGGTTTTAGAGTTGCTCGTGTCCTTCAGGATATGTTTGGTTGTGTGGTAGAGCCGTATCTCAAGCGTATCATAGAATGAGTGTGATACGGGTGCGGTGCACTCCTCGTGTTTGCTTTATTGCCTTTAATTCTATGTGTGCTTGTGTAATATGCTATGTATGATATATAAATCTATGTATATGTGTATGTATTTATAGTATATAATTTAGATGTATATATAGCTATGTGTAAATATAAGATATCTATTGCATATGTGTTTATATGTATATGTAAATATGTACCTATATCTATATGTATATGTGTTGATATATCTATGTATGTATTAGTGAGAGTGTGTATATATATATATATATATATATATATATATATATATATATATATATATGAGAGGATTGATACCTATATAGATTAATATATAGAGGTGTATATATATATGTTTGTGTGTTGATATATCTATGTATGTGTATATATGTTTGAGTCTAAATATATATATACGTGTATATGTGTGTTGTTTATATATATCTATCTATGTGTTTGTAAGTGTGTGTGTGTGTGAGAGCATAGATGTGTGTGTGTGTGTGAGAGAGAGAGGAGTGCATGCGTGCGTGCGCACAACGAGGCGTGGACAGCAGCAGGTTGTTGCAGCAGTACAGTGTGTTTGCAGCGAGGCATAAAGCAGCAACAGTAGCTCAGTGTGCTGCAGCGAGGCAGCGAGGCAACGCCGTAGCAGCAGCAGCGCAGCGTGCGCAATGGTGCGGCGCAACAGCAGGTTGCTGCTGCAGCAGCAGCAGGCTGCTCAGCGTACGGTGCAGGCGCACAGCGACCGCTGTGGCGTAGCAGCATGTGCGCACAGCAGTAGCGTATGCGCAGTAGCATTCAACAACATGGGGGGTGGCAAGGTGTGGGTTAACTAGTTGAGTTAGGTAGATTATTCAGTGAGTTAGTTGGTCAGTGGGTTAGTTAGTATTAATGTTAGCTATTACTTTAGTATAATTGTTAGTTAGATATGTGTATGGTTAGCCTAGTAGCTATTATACTATATGTATCTATGTATGTTTATGGTATTGGTGGTAAGTTGATATGTATTATATGTTAAGTTTGTACCTATGTATTAGTATTATATATGATAAGTTAGTATGTAAGATTGATATGCATTGTTAGTGTTAAATAGATTAATAGCTATATGTTAGTATTTAGTTAGAGTATCATAACTAGTTAGTTAGATATTAGTATTAGTTACTATTATTAACAAGGTATTAAGTTTAGAATACTAAGGTATTAGAACACATGTTAAGATAATATTGGGTGTCAATATACTCGATATTAATAGATGGGTAAATGGTAAGTAGCTATATGTAGTATTATATATATGTATGTTGTTGGTATTAGGTATTTAGTAATATGTAATAATTTAGTATGATAGTCATAGTTTAGTATTGGGTATTAACTATATATGCACTAGGATTGACTTACCATTGGATACCAAGATAATATCAAGGTATTTGGTCAATACTCAAGGTATTGGGTTTGAGTATCAAGATGGGTTTGTAGTAGTACGATACCGCATTGGTGCAAGGCCAAGGTATCATATTGCATTAGTTAGCTAAGCTATTATATGTATTGTCTTATATATATATATAAATTACTATTTTCATATCTTTAAACTTGCATATCTTAGGATACGGTATCTTGTTGGTGTTCATAGTATCTTAGAATAGCTAGTATGGCCTAGTTTCATAGTGTTTAGACCCAATATCCTAGAGATAGACTCATACAACCTAGACATAGCTAGTTTGACCAAGTTTGACTATTTGGCATAGAGTTGGCATAGTTTGACTGTTTTGACTTAGAAATGGCTTTATGACCTAAAAGTTGACTAGTTTAACTTAATTTTATTACAACACCTTACATTAATATAATATTCCATATATAGGTCTGTGTGATACCAGTTTAGACACTGTTTGATATTCATTGCTCTTGACGGCAGGCGAGTACATTCTCTGATAGTTTCCATTATTTGATAATTACTATAATGCAAGTATTTAGAAATGTTTTACATGACACATTAGTACACGGACTAGTATACACATGGATCAGTCATGGGATATTATATATATTGTTTATTGTTCCTCGTGTTCTCAATGTTTAACTTAGACAAAGTTTCAATGTTTAACTTAGATAATGTTTCAATGTTCAATGTTTACCTTAGACATTGTTTAATGTTCAGTGTTCAGTGTTCAATGTTTAATGTTCAAGGTTTATTGTTTATATGGCCTTGAGTATCTTGCATCACAACGTGTCATAGTTGGATCCATTGTACTAGTCGGGGGAAAGGGGAAGTGTTAGCTAGTTATGTGATCAAATCCTAGATAATGTTCAATGTTTAACGTAGACAATGTTTATCCAACGTTAAAGTATATAATGTTTACCCAAGCCGATCACTTTTCTAACTAGTATTTCAATCACTTAGCATAGTTGCAGTTCTTCACCATATTCTAGTTCAATGTTTCATTCTATTATCTTGTTCTATACATCGTGATCAGTGTATACCATATTGTTCTTGTTTACCTGTTTTTTCTACTATAGTTGATATTGTTCATTATTTCTCGTCTTGTATTATATTCTCTATTTATGTTTATAGTCATTATTAATTAATTAGAACTGCTATTAGATTGTACTACGCTCCATTCCTGACTGAAAAATATTTTTCAGAGGATCTGAGAGATTGGTGTCCAACATACTACGAACCCCGACCTATAGATGGTGCAGACTTGAACCCACTAGTTCTGGAGTGACTGCCGGGAGATCTAGCCGGAATCACTTGTTAGCATAGTTAGGTCTCTTTAGCATTTTGGTACCGAATTTGTTTCTGACTTATATTTGAGATTTTGGTTATTGTTTCTATTATTGTTGTTATATTGGTTTAGGTTGTAATGTTATGTTAGACTTCCTTGATATCTTATTGTGCTATAGAATTATGATTGAGTATTATGTTGAATTAAGTTTATTACACTCTTCTTGGAGTTAAGTTATTATTAAGGTTTATGCATTATTGTAAGATAATTAGATAGTATAGTTGACCAAGACAGCGTTCTACTGTCGATGGTGCGGCGTAGGCTGAACGTACCCACGTACTCGTGCTCCTTCATTGGGTGTGAGTCATGACACATTTTTAGTGGTGGCCCATGCAGGTCAGGCTTCGTAAGTTATACGATGTCGTGGTAGTGTGATGACTTAGTTGTACTACTGCGAGCCTGCGATAGGATATAGGACATAGGATACTTGGATAAGAGAGGATACTCAATCACAAATTTTTTGAGAGATTCCTGGGACGACTCTTAAGAATCTTATTATAATTTCTAATTCAAATATTTTCCCTTATTTTCGTCTGTTCTCACTTGTTGTTATTGAATTTGATTCTTGGTAAATCGGTTGTTGAATTTAATTCTTGGTATCGTTGTTAAGTTTGATTTCATATCAAGATGAATTATATGGACTAAATTATGGTATCATCTGATGACATATGTTGATGAGGACAGTGAGAAAGGTAAAACATCTACTTTGGTTATGGAGCCTAGAGTTTATCGCAGCCATATTAGCTGGTATTGCAGAAATGTAGGAACCTGACTTCCAATGTACATATCTTAGTTATGAAATTTAGAATTTTTTGCAGCTATACTAATTGGCACAGCGAGAATTCTAGACGATATGATTATAGAGGTGCATACCTAAGTTATGGAATCTATCGTTTATCGCAGCTATGCTTACTAGCGTGACGAATATTCTGAGTGTCATAATTTTGGACAGACGTGTATGATTATCAAGTTATATCTTAAATTGTTTCTTGAAGTATCATCTTAATACTTACCCACTCCTATTATTGTAGGATTTGTTCCATCATTATTTAGCTTAGAAGTAGAGCATTGATGTGAATTGATAGGAGTGTATCAGTATATGACTAGTGATAGGTATATCACCTGATATTGAGGCCAGTGGTGTATTGGAAGCAATAGGTGTAAGAAGTATCTAGAAATTATGTGCATGATGCACAATGGGTGATGAGTATCAGAAAGTGGAAGTTCATGAAAGTGGGAGCATGAGTATTAGAAAATTTCAATAGTGTGTCATGGGTTGAGAAAAATCAAGATTGGTCATGAAAGATATGTAGTGTATCACTGATTAGCGTATCCGTCTGTAAAAGGTTAAATGAGAGATACATATATATCAATAGAAATATTGGACCATGTGCATGCCTTTGAGAGTGAAGTGAAATATGTGTATTATTGAAGTTAATAACTAGTGCAAGTGATCATGAGTTCTAGTGAATGTGATGAAGTGATCTAATGATGACACTAGTATCCTAGAAAATTAAGTATATATGATATGTTGTTAGGAAGCTAGTATTACTATATCAAGAGTGCTAGTATTTCTATATCAGGGATTAGTTAAGTAATATGCTAGTAAAAGTAAGTACCTTATGTGATAATATTGGATTGGTGTATCAGTTAATAAGGATAGAAAATTATTTGGAAGTAATATTGCAAGTAATCCAGGCAGTAGAGGAGAGACATAGGTAACTTGTTACGAGGATGTCATCTAAAATGCACATGAGAGCTGGTGCCTTGTGTAACAAGATTTGAGTATGTAACCTATTGGCGGATATTCAAGTTGGACAAGGGTGTACTAATATAACGCATGATTGAAAAGTATATAAGTGTTCCTTGCAAGAAAATAGTTTAAATTTTTTGGTAATTACAAGAACTGAAGTAGAACAAGGAGGTAGTATCTTAGCGGTATAGTATGCTAGGTAGCAAGTGCCAGTGAGTGAAGTATGTCCATAACCTAGAATTATAGTATATCACTAATATTTGGTAACCCTCAGTATTGAGAATATTATGACTAGGTTGATGATTAGTGAATGCTTAGTGTGTGATGGAATAGGCCACAGGTGGCATAGTAGATTACCCGCACCAGTAGAGGGAGACACCACACTACTGGAGACACCACAGCAGGATAGAGATAGAAATTCATGATAGTTAGAGACTATATCCAAGTATGGTTCCTCTTTCAGTAGAATCGTAGGATTGTATGTTATATGATAGGACTATTTTAGACTGCGATTGATGGGGGTTTGACTATAGTAAAATTTGTAAGAATAGGTTGTGATTGTCCCTAGAGAGAGGGGAGAGAGTTTTAATTTCGAGGACAAAATTATTCTAAGGGGGGTAGAGTTGTCACTACCATATTTTATAGGAAAGTATATTTTAGTCATTTGATAATTAATTAAATATTGTACATATTGAATATTTATTTATTGTATTATTTATTTATTTTTTGTGTTAGATTTTATTTTGGACTTGTGTTAGTGAACATAACTAGTTAGTTTAGACCCATGGATCCAACATTTATTCTAGTTAGATTTGAGCCCAATAGTAAGCCCATTCATTAGGAGAATAAATTAATTAAGTTAAACCCTTTAGACTATAACCTTCCCTCCTTAATTAATTTCTTTATGAGAGGTCCAAAGGATATTTTAGACTTTACATAGTAGCTTAAGGGAGGGGGTAAGAGAGGTCTATATAAAGGGGATGAAAACTTTCTCTCTCTTCACTTTTATTTCAAATCTAGGTCTAGAATTTCTCTCAACCAAATTCTTTCTTCCCTATACCAAATTTCTCCCCAATTCCTTCACAAATCATTATTGGAGGCTATTAGAGCATGGATATACAAGGAGGAAGAAAGAATCTGCAAAGAGGAGCAAGGATCTACAAGTTGAAGGCTCATTTCACCCAATTTGGAGATTTTATTAGAAATCCATCTCCTAATAGGTATAATTTAGTTTTTCTACTTTAATTAGGTTCTAAATTTGTGAATTAACCATAATAAACTACCCTATATGCATAGTCTACCCATAGGAATTGGAATTAGGTTCATATGAGGCCTATGGAGAAAGTTGTGTATTTTTGTGTCAATTTTGGGGGAATACCGAGATTGGCACATATTATGTTTTTCAATTGGTTAACTAGATAAAATTAACATGTGTTTGATTGTGTGTGACTATTATCGTGTCCATAATTGGATACGTGTAGGCCGTATCCCGATAATTTGGAGATACGGGTTGATTTAGGAGTTTTTCCTCCGACACGGGACTTTGAGCATGTCATATTTTGACACGAAAACGTAGTTGTGTAAATAAATCTTTGTATTATTCATAATTATGGCTTTAGACTTGCTCGTATCCTTCGGGATACGTTTGGTTGTATGATGGAGCCGTACCACAAGCGTATCATAAAATGAGTGTGATACAAGTGCGGTGCACTCCACGTGTTTGCTTTATTGCCTTTAATTCTATGTGTGCTTGTGTAATATGCTATGTATGATATATAAATATATGTATATGTGTATGTATCTATAGTATATGATATAGATTTGTATATAGCTATGTGTATATATAAGATATCTATTGCATATGTGTTTATATGTATATGTAAATATATACCTATATCTATATGAATGTATGTTGATATATCTATGTATGTATTAGTGAGAGTGTATATATATGTGTGTGTATGAGTGTTTATATATATATGTGTATGGGTGGTGGTATATATATATATATACATATGCCTAGATGAGAGGATTGATACCTATATAGATT